>VZRQ01007229.1:1097093-1132528 GCA_013397975.1 Machaerirhynchus nigripectus
GCAAATGAAATAAATCTATCCTTTCTCTACTTCCCAAATTCCTATAACTGGTTCTTAATAATCATCTGCAAAATGATGGTCAAAATATTTCATATATTGCTGATATGACTTGGAAAAAAACTAATAAACAAAGGAGTGCTTTGATCAAAGACTCCTCTTGAGAAGATGCAGTTTATTTGGAGGTTAATAATCTCGGAGTGCTTCAATATGTTAGATCTGCTACAATGAAGTTGTCAAAATATTTTTAATTTCAGAAGCCTTGACTTCAGAGAAGCAACTCTTACTGTCACAATGATCCANNTTTATTTTATTTTATTTTATTTTATTTTATTTTATTTTATTTTATTCCCTGCCATGAGATGGCTTAAGGAGAAGACAAAAGAAGGGAGAATGCTGGCCAGTACAAGTGCCAATACAGAAGGCTGGTGCTACCAGAGTGACCTGAGTTCCAGCTGCACAGACAGGGTGACAACAGTAAAAGTTCTGTACATGTTCTGTACAGCTGTGTTCTGTCACAAGTAATCTGCAGTGAAAGCAGACTAAGCTTTTTTTTCTGAGGTTCCTCTTCTTTCATTGGCCTTAATCTATTTTGGGAATTGCCCTAAGAACATGTATGTAACCATTTACATCAAAATAGGGTGGGTAGACCAAATTTAATGTTCCTGTGAGCCGAATAGCTTCACACACAAAATCCCAAAGCAGGAGAGAAAGTTGTTCCATGTTTCAAGGACCTAAGAAATGCTTTTTCTTGCAAATGAGTGGTTCAGGCATAGACTACTTTTCAGGGATCAGAAAAAGCACCAGAGATTGCTTTTATATACTATTTTCAAGTCACACCTGCTCACCATGAGGCAAGATGTCAGAAAATAATGAAGCAACATTACACATATTGAAGTTGCAAGATGGGAAATGGGAATCAGATCAAAGGTCTCTGAAGGATGAAACTTGGGAACAAATGAATTTCTGACATTGAAGACTATCTTTGAAATTCTCTCTTCAGTCATTGGAGCATGCAAATGGGTTTCCTATTTCTTTCCTTGTTTTCTTTATCTTCTTTTTTTAAACATCTCATATAACAGAATTAAGTATTACAAACACCAAACTCAGTAGAGCTACTGCTGTAAATTTTCCACAAAGCAAAATATATTACAGTGGTATCTTACATACAGATATATATACTTAATATATTTTACTGACCTCAATATGTGTTCTGGATAAGACTACAGAAAAGTTGCCATTTCACATGTTACTCTCTGTGGATTTACACTGTAGTGGTGTGTTTCAGCTGAATGTTCCCAGATTTGTTGCCTTTTGGGAAGTTCAGCTCTCTTCAATTTTTGCATTTTTATCCCTATATAGAATTCAAACATGGTGATGCAAAGTAGTGTGAGCAATTTCAAAAGAGATTAGTCCAGCCTACTAGGAAGTCGAGCAAAATTATCCAGAATATTCTCGTGTTGGGCTGCTGTAGCCCACATGGTAGGTGCTGTCACCACCAAAAGCAGGGAGCTCATTCCTCTGAAATGAGAACCTCTAATTGGCACTGCAGCTGCTGCTGCGCTGACAGGCTGACACTCACGGTCCGAGGGATCAAACACAAGTAACTGAGCAGGCAGTGGAGCTGAGGGAAGCATCCACTGCCATGACCCAGATCACCGAGCTTGCTGGAGACACACGACTGACTTCAGGTGAGGGCTGAGGCCAGGCAATGAGCTCTGACACTTTGAACACTGTTGAACTTCTGTGTCACACAGCGCAGAGCGTGCTCCTTTCATTTTCAGCACAGTGCTTTCAACTACTCTCTTTAGATACTGTAAATCCTGCCCTGCACTGAAAATAACCCTCTCTTCAGTTATTTTTGTTTGTAAATGTCACAAGATCACAGATGAAACCTTGGAAAGGTTCTTTTTATACTGTATTAAATCATTCATATTCTACTCATATTTAAGGTAAAAGGCAAAATATTTCCCTTGAATCTCTGGTCAATTAACTTTTCAATGTTCTTAAATAATCCTTTGCCAGAAACATTAAAGCTTATAGCAATGAAAATTGCTTCCCAAATCCTCAGGGTATTGAAAGTCTTTGGAAAATAAGATATAATAAAGCATATTAGAAAAGAAAATATAGATATGATCTTATTTCTTCAGTGAAAAGTCAGGCCTGTGAGTCAAAGTGAATTTAAATAATTGTTTTTCAATTTTTAACAGACTTGCAAGAAAGACTATTGTTTCCTTTGACATAGTAAAACAATTTTGAGAACAGGCAATCTTATTTGAAATGACTGTGTAGGTGTCATGCTTAGCTAATCATGAAATGTCATTTTCAAAAACATTAATGTATTCCTCTTGGAATGGGAGGCAAAGTAATGCACTTTGTAAATGAGATCAGCATTCATTAAGTCTAGAGAAATACTATTCACTGGCTGCACCATAATGCTGGTTCTTGTCTTCTAGTGATGAAAGCTGTTATGCTTCCTCCTGTGAAGTGCTTGAAGGGAGAGGACCGATAAGATGAACAAACAATAAAACCCACACGTAACCCCTACAAACCAACAACACTTCTGCAAAGAGAGAACAAAGCTGTAAGAGCAGATTACAGACATTCAAATACAACAATGGAACTGAGCTTCCAAGATGAGTTCTCCATTCTAAAAAATTGTTTTTGGATTCACATCTTACCCGACTCAGTGGGATAGGGGGATTTGTAGTACTCCTCGTGGAAGAGCCAAGCCTGGAAGGTCACATTGTGATGGTCTTTAATCAGCTCTTAGAATGAACAAACTATATTCTGAAACTGTTGTATAAATCTAATTAAATAGTACAGCTCTTTCTATTGCATGATGAAGATTATTCTAAAGCAGTTAAGGAGTTACCTTCAGATCAAAAGAAAAATAACTCCCCCACAAATGAGATGTACAGCCCCAGACAATAAGAACACTTTTATTTTGGATTTTAAGCAATTCTGCCTTTTTTCTACTTCTTGTAAAGTCCTCTCTATAAGCCTAACATGCAAATTTTCATCATCATTTAAGGATTAATGAAAGTGAAATCCTGGAACACAAAAGCTAAAACCTCTCAGACTTCATTTAGTTTACTTTCTGAAGCAGTTACTTAAGTGACAATGTCAATTTTTCAGTAATTCATGCATGAACTTGTCAAAGAAACCCTATTTCCACTTTCTAGTAGTACAGCAAGCTTTTTGACACACATATTGGTGATAGACTGAACAAATAAACTACATGGAAAATTTTAGAGGGTTGAAAAATAAGGAAACTTTTCCAGACCAGTAAACTGCTTCATGTAGCCTTCTCATAAACCAAGAGCTGCCAAAGCACACATTAATTTTGTTGGGTTCATTTCATATCCATTTTCTTCTGTGTGTACTTTCGTACCATAAATCACAGTGTCAAAGCCTGTTATATTTTACTGCTTTTAACTTTTAGGCTGAGATAATAGAACAAATATATTTTTCTTGGAATGGTAGGCGCATAATCTTTTCTGATGAAATACAACAAGCAACTACGGAGCAACTAACAATAAAGATGGGGCAAAATTTATCTTCCTTGTTTTCTGGAAGTGTTATTTATAATGACAGGCTTTGTGCTAATGCCCAGCACGCAAATTGTATTCACTCAGGCATACTCAGGGGTATGTATTTAAAACATTCCCAAAGTACAGTCTTCTTTCTTATGTTAGAATTTTGCCTACAATTCCCTTTTGATGCACAAAAAAGGCATTTCATTCAACATTCTAACTCCTGATTATTTTCCAGTTACTTAGAAAAACTGCGCAAAGTAACTTGATTATGGGGGAATAAAGACAGATTTTCGATCAATGACTCTTTAATAATCATGCATAAGATTCTAGAGAAACTGAGCAATGCAGTTTTAACCAGTAGTGGTTTGGGACTAATATTGCCCTTTATTATATATGCCTGCACAGCTTTTACAAAATGAGCCCCAATCTGTCCTCAGTTGTTTCTGTTTAATTTCTTTAACACTTCAGTGTTTATAATCACAATGGTGGAAACAGAAAACTGCCAAATCTGGAAGTGTTCAGTGTGACTCAACTGACCTATTATTTTTCTAAATAAAAGATTTGCCTTTTCTTCCCTGCAGCCTGGATCTTACTCCCAAGTCCTCAGTTTTTGTATCATCACACTTGTTTTTCAGACATGACATTTTATTTCAATGTTAGCTATGAAAAGAAAGGTAGCCCCCATTTGCACAGAAGTATGACTATTGCTTACAACATAAAGTTCTTTCCATGTGTTAGTAAGCGTGGGAAAAGGTGAGTATTCAGACACTGAAGCAACATGCCCTAGATCTACTGACACAGAAGTCTACTAATATGACTAAAAGTTATTATGGTTTTTGTTTGCTCACATGCTTTTTTCTTTAGGACAATGTCAGTGTCCATCTTATATTTCCTCCTTGTCAAGTAAGAATCAGAAGATTTCTGGTCAGAAGTGAGATTAAAGGACTTTTCCCTATCTACCTCTGGTATGCAGATTTCTTGGGAATGCATTGTTCTTTCAATTCCTTGTTTGAATATTAAATCAACTTTGGTTACTATGGCTCTGCATAAATTGTTGCATAAATTTGGTTCAGTGCTGTTGGTCAGGCTTTGGGTCATTCGTGAATTATTCAGTGATCTCATGGGTATCCTCACCCATACAAGTTGAAGTGAAAAGAAACTTCATTGACAGTCACTAGCATTTTAGGAGACTAATGGATCTTGCTGTGTCACTCTGATATTTTGCTAATAAGAATTGAGTGAACAGTCAAAAAGGCAATCATTGCATGTGAACAACTCTGAGACATAGGCAGGATCAATACATATCACCACTAGTTAGCCAGCACAGTGTCTGCAACCTGCCATTTTCATTTATTTTTCATGTTTTTTTACAGAATACAGAAATGCTGAGGATTTAATAAAGGCATATTGGAGATGTTTCAAATTCACCCTTTACCTTTTCTTTCTAAATGTTTATTTTGTTTCTGGTAAATTCACTTGGGTTTCCATGCAGGGCTATTCTTCTGTATACTGTATATTCTTCTGAACCAGCAGTATTCAAGGCAAGTCTCTCCTAATTTTAACAGCTATTTATGCTTGTTAGCCTAAAAATCTTCTCTTGCCTACTGTTTATGTTTGTTCTCTTTTCAAAGATGCTTGTACTTTCTGAGAGAGATGCACCTAGGGCAAGCAGCCATGCTGCTATTCGTTTTCACCCCCTGCTTTCATTTCTGTAAGAAGTCGGCACTAACAGTGTATGTGTTGAGTCGTTTATCTCAGTACTGGAGGATGTAGCAAGAGGACTTGTTCCTGTCTCTTGAAAGAGAATACTTGCACTTAAAACAGTCTTCTCATCCATCCCGATGGTGAGCTGGGAAAATTAGAATGGCTGTGTAAGTATAGTTATCACTGGTGCTATTCTATACAATCTTTAGTGAAGAGATGTGCTAAAGGCTGTTTCATTTAAACACATTCTGAAAACATTTCTGTGAGAATGTTGTCCAACAGGTTCCTTGTTTTTTATACAAAACATAAATAATTGCAAAGAACATGTACATGTTTCTAGTTACTTGGATTGAGACTAACGACAGTGAGGTAAGAAACACCCTGTCTGCTACCTTTGCCTCTCTTCTATCAAATAACTCAAACAAAACCAGTTTCCAAAAGGATAACTGCAATGCACAAATTTGAACACTAATTTTCTCTTGCTGTGCTACAAAGTCTTTGAAAACCTGCAAATGGCCCCCTGTCAGATTTATCATTTTATTGTATATAGGTTATGGGTTTTCCCTTTCAATAATAATAATAATTTTAAAAAAGCAGCATAATTTTCCTGTTTCCAGTAATGGAATAGACAAACCTAAACTTATCCACCACCAGTGTCAGCAAAACTTTTTCAGCAAAGACTTTTTTTTGTGGAGCAATATAATGCCCCTTACAAACAAGAAAAATGCATGAGCACAGCTGAATCTACATAAATTTTACATTAAAATAAGTTCTTGTGAAAATGTTGTTATGCTAATTGCCTGACTCAGTATGATATCATGTCAAAATGTAATCATACAAATTCATCTCTAGATCCAAATCTGCACCAGCTGCATATATCAACAATTGTGTTACATGAGCCATTCATTTGTCCCAGTATGCAATTTATCTAGTATTTATGTGATCTATATAAAACTAATTTCTTCCCAGGTCGGGACACCGCTGCAAAGTTGATTAATGCTTTTATAATTTCACATATTGATTATTGTAATTCACTACTTGTTGGTTCCCTTATAGCATGTTGCACAGGCTTGTGCTTATGTAAAATGCTGCTGCACATTTCCCAGTTAATTATAAAAGTTTAATAACATCACTCTTGTTTTAACAAAAAACTCTTTGCCTCACTGCTCATCCATGGAATACGTACAGTGTCCACAACTGTCAGTGTAATGTGTAACCTTTCTGAACCTTTGCTGACCTATTTTGGGGTGTGACCTTTCTCTTTTGTCACATATTAGTTTCTTGCTTGATAACTTACGGAGAGCTTGCTGACAGCATTCAGGCATTAGACAAAACCACTACTTGTTTCTTTCTGAATCCCTTATGCAACTCAGAATTGCAGAGTATTCTGAGTTGGAAGGGACCCAGAAGGATCATCAAGTCCAACTCTTAAGTGAATGGCCTGTGGTGGGGATTAAACCCACCACCTTGGTGTTGTTAGCACCATGATCTGACCAAGCGCTCATCTCAGGCTCACTCATCTACTTTTCTTTCTTATTGCTTGGTTTTGTCACCAACTTTAACCATGCCCTCTGAAATACTCCACCTCCAGGGAAAAGGAGAAAAACAAAGAAGATTGATCGTAGTCTTTGAGAGTTGTTTATTCAATTTAAGTGGTCCCACTTAACTTTTGGAGTCATAATCTACTCCAAAGATATTTTCCCCTGTTTAATGATATATTTGAGTCTCTGAAAGGTGTGTTAAATCTCTTATACTTTCCACTAAAATCTAGAAACTAATCCAACCAATACATTTTAAAGGAATTCAGGAAATAAGTATATTTAAAGATTCAAAGTTTTCCAAAACTAGATTTAATTTTAAGGTTCACATCATCTTTGAGAAAGAAATGACCAGCTTATCTTGTCTATTTGGTGCAACTGAAAGAGTATGTAAATAGGCAAAAAAAAGGTGCAATCTGTTTCAAGAGTTCTTGAAAGAGCAGTGGTTCCCTTGTCTAAAGAAAGTTGTCGTTACAGGTAGAATATATTTACTTTCAATAATGGGGACAGTTGAGGAAAAGCAGGTGTTTAATAAAAAGTCTTCTGTGGAGCCTACACTCTCTGTATTTATGTTATGTGACATTGTGTAGAACATAAAGAAACTGTAAATATAAGGAAAAACAGGATATGGCAAATATACAGCATATCTTACTCTTCTCCATAGCTCACACAAGGTATCACAGAAACAAGATTACTGGGCATAAGTAATTTTTTCGACAAAACTTTATGATACAGTAGTTGAATGTTATCATTTTATACTGTTAGCATTTTTTGGTTTAGCTGAGTAATAATGATCAAGTGCAGGCAATTTCTGATGATTAGCAATTAAAAAGAAACCATGATGGCCTCAGGTTTACCTGTTACTAATTCTTGAATTATGTCTGAACCAAATCTGCTTTCATTATTTGAAGTCCATTTTCTTCCCATATTTTAGTGTGATTGACAACAGCGAAGATTAAAACATCCTTTTTTTCCCAGGGACTTATTTTTAGATGACCACACAACAGTGTGACTCAAGACCAGAAGAAGGCTGGTACAAACTTGTGAGAAGTAGCCTGGGAGATGATGTTCTGCAGTTAACATGGGACCAGTTTTGGAGCATGTGCTTGTAGTATCTTTTATGGGACAGACATCAGTTGCCTGATTCCTGTTGTGCAAAAGGAGGGGGTTGCTGTGGATTTAAAACCAGCCCTGACATCAAGCACATTCTCTTGAGGGCAAGTTTGAAAACAAACACTCAACTATAAACTGGATTTTACTTCAGGATGAAAAACCTGGTTCGATCATGCTCTCAGGTGAAAGAAACTGGGGCTGAATTTTACTTGAACATTCACCTCCTGGTTTTTTTTTAACCTGCTTCTATCCTCATAGTCAATATTAATTTCAGAGAAATTTACAGTAATCAGTGTAGTAGGCACTAGATTGAATTCTAGACTGAATTTGCAGGCAATTCCTTACTGCAATGCAACAACAGAGGAAAAGAAACTGACAAGAAGAACAAGAAACTTCAGAAGGAAAGAATATCAGCAAAACCAAAATATTTATCTAGTATGTGGTGAGTTTACTCTTGTTTTCATGATTTTCTATATAGTCTTGTTTAGGCTGTAAAAAACTGTGAATTTAGCAGATTAACTTTTGCAATTGGATGACTAGAGTCCTGCTGGCACTATTCCAGATCTTTTTTTGTGCAGTTGGTATAGTTCCTTTGGACTGTTTTTGCCAGGATATACAAAGAAACAGCAACATAGACAAATATTTTAGTAGGTGAAACGGGCAAAAATTATATATTTTATTCAGTTACCATCATATATTTGCATCTACTCAAATATAGCACTGAAGCTAGGAAACATATGCTATTGTATCTATGGAAGAGTACATAGACTGCTAAAATTATTGGCAAAAGCAAAATGCATTTCAATAGTATATGTTTAATAGTACTGTTTTTCTTCAAGATCGACCAGGAAGAATCAATATCCTGCAGTAAATTCTTCTACCATTTTTAAAGAGAAAGTAGAGAAGTTAGGTTGCACGTTAAGGAAAGATGACAAGATCAGAGAGTGAGGGTACCTTGGCAATCCCAGCAGGGTATCAGCCAAGATGGTCTTTTGATACCATTATACCTGTAAATCAGCTTCCTTGGCAGATTTACACAGGCAGTAGAGTAACAGAGTTGTAAAGAAGATGATAAGAAAATCAGTTTTTTATACAGTTTTCATACATACAGGCACAGCCTTTACTTACGTGCTGGTTTTGGCTGGGGTGGAGTTAATTTTCATCATAGTAACTGGTATTACCAAATATTGTCATGGGCTACCCAGGGAAGTAGCTGAGTCACCACCCCTGGAAGTATTTGGAAGAGATGGGTGTGGCACTCAGGGACATGGTTTGGTGGTGGATTTGGCTATGCTGGTCTGGATTCAATGATCTCAGAGGTCTTTTCCAACCTAAATTATTTTATTATTCTGATTCTGTGATCCTAGTATGGGTCTGTGTTCTGAATTTGTGCTGTACACAGTGTCAATAATTCCGGGATGTTTTAGTCACTGCACAGCCCAGACCCAAGGCCTTTTCTGTTTTTCATACTGCCCACCCATGAGGAGCCTGAGGGTAAAGAATTGAAGTTGAGAGGGGACACAGCAGGGACAGATGACCCACAATGACCAAAGAGATGTTCCATATGCAATGGAATATGACCATAAGCATCATGTTCAGCATATAGAGCTTGGGGAAGACAGTGGAAAGTGGGGATGTTTGACATGATGGTGTTTGTCCTCCCAAGTCATGGTTAGGCATGCTGGAGCCCAGCTTTTCTGGGAATGGCTGAACACCTGCCTGCCCATGGGAAGAGGTGAATGGATTCCTTGGTTTGCTTTGCTTGCATGTGGAGCTTTTGCTTTACCTATAAACTGTCTTTATATAACCCCAAAACATCCTAACTTTTACCTTTCCAATTCTCTCTCCCATACAGATGTGGTGGGAAGTGAGCAAGTGGCTGGGAGGGACTTAGTTGCTGGCTGGGGCACCAACTTAACCTGAACTACTTTCAGAAGATCCACCCCTGTGGGTGAGGAGGGTCTGATGATATTCACCCTCCAAGAAATGTATTAGGAAGCTCTTGGCAGAACATTATCACTGCAATATTAGGAGAGCACTCAATAATACATCATGCTCTTACTGCAAAAACTTTTCTCTGGTGGTATAAAGCTTCATGTTGCCATTTTGAAATGTTTCCCAAACTTTCTGCATAATGAAACCTTTGAAAACTCATTTCAGATTAAAAGTTCAATAAGATTGTTTCAACTTGATAGTAACAAAAATTGCTGACTGGCCAAAAGTTCTTTTAGTAATTTTATTTTCTGAGAAATATTAGAATTCTGTTTTTAAGCAAAAAACAGATGCCTAAATAATAGTAAATTGTAATGGAAATTCTTACCTACCCTTGTTTAAACTAATGCTCTTCTTAGGATGAATGCTGATGAAATGTGTGCTTTGCAGAAATCCTAAAGGTCTGTCTTTAAAGTGTGTAAACCAAAATGTGTTCTGACAGGATTAATAGCTATGCACACTCACTTGAAACAGTAAATTAAATTCTAGTTAGCTCTAACCCCATTCCAATATTACATAAAGGGAAAAAAGGCAGGATGTGAAACATAAAGATTAAAATCTGCATGAAAAAATAAAAGTTCTGCCTATTTTTTGTCTTCATGTTTTCAGGTAGTTTGATTTTTGTGGAGTTTCTTTGGTTTTTTGTTTCCTTTTTTAATCTTCAATGCGGGGAAAACATTACTATTGAAAAATATGTAAATGTATAGCACATGTTCAGGAAACTCAAATACAGTCAAAACAATCAAAAGGCCGTAAAGAACATATTTTGTTTTTGCAGAAAATAGTGACTCTTACAAGTGACGATCTGAATCATTGTAAATCTTAGAAGTAGAAGCTATATGATTGTAACTCGGCTGTGTTCAGATAATTCAGTTAGATATAAATTCAGGTTTACGAAGTAGCATATGCTATTTGCCTAAACAGTATGTGTGAAAATAGCCCCTGAAAAATCTGTCTATGCTGTAGAGGAAATCCAGCAACAATCAATACTTAACTGATCACAGCTATGTTCTTCATTGTTCTTACACACCTTTTGCATCATTTTTCCTGAATTTTAATATACTAATAAGAAGTTTCTCCCAAGAAAATATATCCAGCAGTAAAAATGAACCAAGACATAATATGCAAACTTTGATCTAAAGGCAAACTGTCAAAAAAGCAAGTCCATTTTGAAGGTTTTGCCCGTCCATACTAGAAACACTACTGTTGGGAAATTCAGTATTAAGTGGATAAAATTTAGTGTTTATAAAAGTACAATTCTGTGCCATTGTATAAGCATATTGTGCAATGTGATTTATTGGGTGTAAAGCATGAAATTCATTGCTCAAAATCAGAAGTACCAAAATGCTGAAGAGGAAGATGGTTAACAGTGAGTAACAAGTTGTGCCAGTCGCAGCAAATAACACAAAAGAATTATGATCAGAGGTTAAAGCTCTTTGACCTCCTATCAGAGGTCAGAGCTTTATACACACCCAAACGGGTGCATTCCGCATGTGGATATACTCCACATGGATACACTACTGTATCACAACAACCATAAATGTCAGTGAGATCACTTAGATTGCCTTGGCTAAAAGAATGATGGCTTGTGATAGAAAGCCATTAACCAAAGTGTCACAGATTTGCATACTTTGCTCCTTCCAGGTACCTTACTGCTACACCCAGGTGATTAAGCCCTGTGGTTTTAACCACATCAGTTTATAGATCCTTCCAAGTCACTGTACAGCTTAGAAAAGCATCCGTGAAGAGAGTCAAGAAAAGCAAGCACCTTTCAGTAGTGCAGGAAATCTTTTCAGAAGCAATAAATCCACAAATCTCAAGAAGAACAGCAGGCAGATAAATTATGTACGGGATCTAGCCATAGAAGTGCTGGCTGTAGTACATAAAGGACACAGCTAAATGAAGGTATCTGATCTATGAAAGGTGTGATACTCTGGAAGGCTGCAAAGAAATGGTTTCTCTAATCCGTAGAGGCAAGTAGCCATGGAAAGAGGAATCAGAAATAAATTTAATTTGGGCTCTACCACTTCTGAAGCAGAATTTGGCTGTTTTTTCCTGGGAAGTTTTGGGATGGAGGGAAAGTGCAGGCACAGATGCTTCAGCACAGTCAGTATTAGGGTGAGGTCAGCACAAATATAGTTGAACTAAGAAGGAGATGGTAACTTTAGTATTGCTGAAGTACTCAAAAACCTTGTTACAGAGCACATTGAACTAATGCACTGCTTATCACACCTGGTTTGTTTAGACCATAGAAGTTTCATCAAAAAGGGTCATGAGTTTGCAATTATTTGCTGAAATTATTTTTGGTATGCCTCTTTTATTTACAAGCAAAAATGTTAAGAGAAAGTCTCTACCAGCAGCAGCAGATTCGACTCGGAGTTCTCCCAGCAAACTCCAAAAGTATGTGAATGTAAATGAGGACAGCTCATAGTTGTTCAGCAGAACACAAAGCCTCAAAGTCAACTGCTTCTTGGTGTAAACACAGCAGCTAAAACACGATGTTTTAAGTCTACGATTCTAGCAGTCACTACATTTGACACCCTTCATATTTGTCCTGGAAATTTTGAGGTTCTGACAGTTTCATGTTATAGACTCTCTCTATAACAGCTCCTTCACACAAAAGGAGTAATATTTTGGGATTTTAGGAACTCTATGAGTAGCCAAGTAGTTGTTGTTTTTCCACTATCAAAATTCAAAACAAGCTCAAAAGCCAGACTTCATTCTCTTCCCTCTCTCGATGTCCTGTACTACTGCAGTTCTGCCTTCTCTCTGGAGGATCCAGCTTGTCGTATTTTCAGTGTAATGAACTATAAGAGGACTAAAAAAACAGGTAATTTTTGCCCTTTAAATGACTTTTGACAATCCTTTTATGTCTTAGTACTTCACTTCTGTCTTCAAAATGGGGGCAATGGGTTAATTTTCATCTCAGAAAGATATAATGGTGGGATCTAGCAATGAGAGAATTTTGTATAAAAATAAGTAAGCAGTCTGGTATGGTTCCTGGAAGATGTCAGTAGCTTTTCATTATTATATTTTCTCTCTAAAGCACAGTTAAGAGTTTTTGTTGCCATTAGTTACACTTTAAATATGGGGTCTGGGCCAAATTAATGGTCTTAGTAACCCCACAGATCAGTCAGAGTGAATCTGCTGAAGTTATTAATGACGTTACACTAAAGCTCAAATGATGGAGGGAAAACGAGATTCATGCCCTTAATGTTAAAGGTGACCTCTGCTCTGCATACACACTGTGAAAATCTACAGCCCACAGGCAATTTGATTTTCTGCCTGAAAATTACTGTAGAGACTTCGGTATCTGAGGCAACCTCCTCTGCTTTTCCTTTTAAAAATATTATTAGTATGAAGGGCAGAGTGATACTAAAATCAAATCAGGACTGAGCTAAGAATCTGGTATAAAGAGTCCTTTAGGTTTAGAAATAAGGCACAGTTCAGAGGTACGGGGGCAGTTTGTGCAAGTTTGGTGGTTTCTGATGGCATGGAATCTGCTGACTGCATTTTCCATCTCATTAACCTGAGGTTCCCTAGAGGGAAAGAGAGAGTCTCTGGTGCTCAGGAAGTGTCAGGCACAGCTAGATCTGTCATTTGTTTTCCTTCTGAGAAAGCAAAAAATTACTTCCATTTGACTGGTACCTTAATCCTGCACCACCCATGGCATGTCCCATGCATATGCTGCTGTCCTTGCACCAGGGTGTGTGGTTGGACAGATGTAGAAGGATCTCCCCCTTTGCAGATCCACATGAGAGAAAGAGAGTTTGGCGGGTGGCCAAATAAGCTAGAAGCACCATCTTTGTGGTCCAGGAACCAAAACAGAACAAATGAAGAGGAGACAAAACCTTTACCCTCCCTTACCTGTTGTTGACCTGTACGGAATGGGTCACACCATGCAGAGGACCACAACACTTCCCATGTGGCTGACCCTCTGGAAAAGAGCACAAAGAGCAGCACACAAAAGGTAGAAATACACAAAAATGAAAGTGTAGGCTCTCACATGCATTTGCTGATGAAAAAGCTGCTTTAAGTGTAGCGTATCAGAGTGGTTTGCTTGGAAATCAAATACTCTGCAGGGAGTGCTTAGGAGCAGACACAAATGTTGGCATGGCGTGGTCAGGCAGTCTGGTCTTTCTGGTGGCTGGTAGGTCACATGAAATCATGGGGTGTACTCAAAGAGAAACCAGGCAGGTCAGGCAATCACCGTGAGATGTGACTACTCAGCGCTTCAGAGTAGATTACTCATGGCACTGTGTGCATGAGGTTTTAGGAGCCTATCTGTGGACACCCAGATTTGAAATGAATGTGTTTACAGGGATCCGTTTGTCATATTTACTACATTATGCAAGCTGTTGATTTTTTCAAAACTCATTATCAAAAAGCATCCAGGAAAAAAAAAAGTTTCTATGCTCTCATTATGCTGTAATTCAAACAATTATTCAAATTACAGTTACCAAGCATGGCTCACTGACTCAGATGCTAACACACAAGTCCTCAAAAGCACTCTTCCTTGCCCTTATTTGTAATTGGAGTATGCAACAAAAGGCACAAATTGTTCAAATCTGTACCTCAGACACAGAGTAAGCTCAGAACAAGTAAAATGCATTAGAAAATAATTAAAGTATTTCTGGTGTAAGTGAGCCAAGATTTAAGGGCTCAGAGAAGAGGAAAGAAAAGAAAATGGGAATGTGCTGAATTCCAAAGTTGTAGATTCTTCCAGTGAGAAAAAGAGAAGATGAAGGGGCCAGGATGCAGAAGGAACTGAACTCCAAGCAACAATTGGCAGCTTGGGATAGAATATATCGAAGTGACAGGTTGTAGCAGGGAGGTTGTATCTCACGAAGAAGTCACTGAGAGTCTCCAAATCAGTGAAATGGGAGCTCAGTATGTGAAGGAGAACAATGAGGCTATGCTGAGAAAAAAGCTTGGTAAGTGGAACAGAAGGCTTGCAGTATAAAGCCTAAGAGGAAAAAAAAGAAAGCTGAATCAGGTGAGAGGAGAAATGATAGGACAGTTTTGATAAATTATCAGAATTGTAACAACTGAAATATAAAAGAAATTATATAGCTTATTCATCTTACTGAGGAATAGCTGGTGACATTGAAAAACATTCTAGCAGTGGGTGGAAAGGGAAAAGGGGGGTCAAGTTTAGCAGTCTGCTATTAAGCCTGAATGACAGAGCATGGTGGAATTATCTCACAGTGACGAAGAATGGAGAGAGAGGAGAGATAGAAAGGAAATTAAGGAATATGATATTTATATAAAGTTATTTTTCTGTATGTATAAGAATAATTAATAAAACTTGGTGTAAAGGCTTATTTTATCTTCCTGTACTCCATACCTGTCACGCACAGACTACAACACAGCATAATAATGGCACAGCGCTCCCTGCTCTCAATGAGCAAGAGCAGAGATAATTCATTTTCATGTCATGTATCACTCACAGCTGTCTGCTGTGATTGCAAAAGTCAAATTATTCCATCCTACATTCACACTAAGCCAAATCTGTTTGGGAAGCGGGGGAAAGAAAGTGGGTGTGTTAAT
Organism: Machaerirhynchus nigripectus; assembly: GCA_013397975.1. Classification (NCBI taxonomy): domain Eukaryota; kingdom Metazoa; phylum Chordata; class Aves; order Passeriformes; family Dicruridae; genus Machaerirhynchus; species Machaerirhynchus nigripectus. Next base: position 1,112,527 of record VZRQ01007229.1, read on the forward strand.
AGCAGATAATTTGCTTCCTGAATATATTTATGAGGTCAAAATGGGAACATTAATAGTCGTGTGTGGTATCTAATACTACTGAATGTGTAGGGCAAATACTCTTGTACCACTTATTCAAAGCATAACACACAAGAGCTTAACTTTATCTTATTATAGCATGCTATAACATCTTGTAATATTCTGTATACTTTTTTCTCTTTCTGATAACATAATATGACTCTAAGCAAGCATCTGAAAGGGTCTTATTCCTGAACAAAATTGAGATGCAAGACATATATCTGAAAATTCAAAGAAAAAGGAATTTTAAAATTAGCTATTCATGCTATTCGGCCAATACTCCCTGCTATGCTTTTCTGCATTCTGGAGACCACAGAACATGATTCAAAGTCTAGGTAGGGTGCCTTTTGCTGTAAACAGAATAAGTCTTTGATTATTACTTTAGTTTGCAAGAAAATTAATTGATGGTAAAATATATTTTTTCTGTTTCAGGTTTCTTTACTGTCAGAACAATAAAATATGTGAGCTTTCTTTCCTGCTATAGACTGTGCAGGGGTTCAATTATGTGGGGGAATTATTCAGAACAAAAGCTAAAATTATGAATTTTGCAATGCTTGCCTTTCAAAAAAAATCAATTTCAATAGTAAAGTCACAGACAAACTCTGAGCACTTTGTTGCTTTTTCACCTTAAGGTTGGTGACAAAATTCTTCTGTGGAATACTATTGAAAATGTAGAAAACTTTCATGCCTTGGTTCCCTTCCAGAATCTTCTCATAAAGACTACTAAACTGCAGTTAGAGTAAGTTGACTGAGTCCATTGGGTTTTCTTCCTTGAAAGAATAGTTTAAAGTGTGCTGGTTCTGCTGCCCAATTAAAGGACCACTTCCACCGACTTCAAGGTATAACTTAATGTCAGTACAAAGCACAGGGAGTATTCTGACCTACAAACAGAGCTTGCTTTAAGTTCTCCCCACTCTGCCGTATGAGGTGACGCAGTTAGAAGGTGCCCTGCAAAGACACTACCTGAGATTCATCCCAAGTCCCAGTGACAGGGGGTTACCTTGAGTGTCATTATTTTAGTTATTTTGACAAAGTTTTGGTCCTTTAACTGGTGAGAGCTAGAGCTTTCTCTCTCTTGCAGGACGTCGTTATACAAGAGGCCTCTCCCTCACCTCCATGAATCCTGCCGCCATCTAAACACCCTGCCACAAAGTAAGAAGAGAAAGACCTTTGCTAAGTGGTTCAAATATTCTCTTGTGAGCGTACCACATGGTGAATGGTTACTGTTTATCAGTAGTTTCACATGAAGGGTTCTGAGATTGCTAATTGTAGCAAAACATGATTGATTACAAGATGTTTTGCTTCTTTGGGGCTATTACTTTGACTCTGTTTCCAGGGCTTGGAAGATACTTTAGAGCCTAATTTGGTAAAACACTACAGCAACATTTCAAACATTGTTTTGTCTTTTAAAACCTGTATCTGTCTTCCTAGATATGTATTCAAAAGTACTCTACTGGAGGACTTATTGCACTGACATGTATAAGCAAGAGGATTTTTTTCTGTAGCTTACCTTAAATAAGATTTGATCCAAAATACTTTTAAAAGTGTCCAGAATCCAGGATGACTAAATGAATCAATTGTGTCAATTATCAAACTACAGTAATACACTTTTGCTACTACTGAGACTCAGTTTCACTGAAATTTATTGTTATTGTTTATTTATATTGCTCAATCACTATTGTGCTACACTGTCAGTCAAATATAAAATATCACAAAAATATCTCTGAAGGATATGAATGCCTTCACCTAAATACATGGTTTGAGCTTAGAAAGAAGAAGGTAGTTTATAACAATAGAGTAGTTCAATATAAAAAATGGTAATTGAATTCCATCCTGTCAGAAATAAGTAAATACAAGGAAGAAAAAGTTTCTCTTGTGAGTAGTAGGACAGGAAAGTTTAAAAAAAAATATTAAAATATAAAAGTTTAGTAAGATGTCAAGCATAATAATAGAAATTCCATTTTCCACTGGATACACATGGGTTTGAAATAGCCCATTGGTGTTGATTCTGTGATTACATTTAGAGATATCATTTCATTGCAAACTGTATTTGGAATTCTAAAGACATTAAAAAATGTGTCATGATGCATTCCATTCCTGCTCAAACGGAATGATACATTTCACTCTTATTCCTTCTAAAAAACACCTTACACCTTTTTGGGCCCCAGTCCTTGCTTGGCAAGTTTACTTAAAAGGTGTTTGTGGCACTACTCTTCCCTCAGGTGGGCCCTCGGGAGATATGCAACAATGTTCTCAGGAGATTAAAAAACAAACTTTATAGACAAACTTCAAAAGGCAAAAAAATTTGGCAAAATTTAAGACAAAACATTCAATCAAAATGAGTCATTTCACCAAGCACTGACTTAGCAAACTCTACCCATCCAGCCTTATATACCCATATTTCAAGGGCTCAATTAGTGCTCCAGAGGCGGCATGTGGGGCATTGTTTCAGGTGTTCCAGCGACTGACAGCCCTCCTGGGCTGGACTAGAGGCTTCAGGGGTGGGGTATGGAGCAGAGTACCATTCCACCTTGGCAGAACTTGCCCTACCCCACACAGCTTCAGTTGTTTTGAGCCAGTAATCATTTTCCCCAGTCTCTCACACCCTTATACTCAAAGAAAAATGAATTTTGTATACAGAAAATATTATTGTAGTTGGCTTTAAGTTGATATGTTAGACTAATTCATTGCAGAATTAACTCATGCCTGTGTATGTATCTCCTACTCCTTTTCCCCAAAATATCTTAGTCTGTCTTCAACCAAGACAACGGAGCCCATGAAAAGTTATTTCTAGGTTATAGCTGATTAGGAGGAGTGAGATAAGAATGGAAGTATCTCTTGCAGCCTACACCTTGAGCAGCTCGCATTTGTCTATGTGAGAAAGCCCCTGACTCCAGCTGTTCAGTTACACTCAAACATAATAATATGCCCTTGAGAAAGAGATGTTATCTCAGGTAGCCAGGAATTGAGTCATAGAATTGAGTCATAGAACATAATAGATTCAAATCAGAAACTGCACCTGCAGCCCTGCTGGTCTCTGTACTAGGTTATTGCATTAGCAAAGTGCAGCTCCGTGTAATGACAGAAACCATCATTTTGACCTTGACTTTGTTTTAGAGTAGCTTCAGCAGGACAACAATGAAGTTTTGAATCTAGAAGCAATCTAGAAATCTAGACTTTGAATCTAGAAACAATGAGTATTGCTGCACACCAAAAAGTTCTAAAAATATTACACATTTGTATTGTAGGATGAAAACTTCGATTTTTTCCAAGAAGTTCTGGATTCTAGTTCCTCCTAATTGTGCCTCTTTTGTCACCGAGAATAAACATTTAATTTAAGTAAGAGTATATGCTCTAACTCACAGAAGATCACCACACTCCTTGTTTTTTCATAATACTTATTTAACTAAGGTATAGATGAATCAATATTTGTGAAATATTTCAATGGAAGCTGTAGTTTTGTCATGCAAATGGAATATAAATAAAATAGGAAAATAAAACTCAACTATTATTCTTGAAGGACACCATCCTTGGCTTAATTTGATTTTTTCTTTTTCATTCAGTTTACATCTTTTCCTCTATGTGTGCTTTCTTAGCATTCAGGAGACATATCATAAATTACAGTGGCGAACTACAGTAATCTGACCTTTTCAGTATTCAGCAGTTTGAATGTCTAGAAAGGATAATTTGCAAAAATTAAAGGAGAATATTACTTTCCCCTTCATGTAATGGAGGGTGACGTGTAGAAGCAAAAGTGAAGCTAACTGTACGCAGTGGGATGACCCTGGCTGGATGCCAGGTGCCCACCTAAGCTGTTCTATCACTGCCCTCCTCAGCAGCACAGGGGAGAGAAAAAGTCTAACAGAAGGCTGGTGGGTTGAGATATGGACACAGAGAGATCATTCACCAATTACTGTCAAGGGCAAAACAGATTTGACTTGGGGAAAATTACTTTAATTTATTGCCAGTCAAGTCAGAATAGGGTAATGAGGTATAAAAACAAATCTTAAAAAACACCTTCCCCCGTTCCCTTCCCTTCTTCCTGGGCTCAACTTCAGATTTTCTCTACCTCCAGTGATACAGGAGAAGAGGAACGGGGGTTGCAATCACAGAATCACACCTTTTCGCTGCCGCTCCTTCCTCCTCACACACCTCCCCTGCTACAGCATGGGGACCCTCCCACGGTAGACAGTCCTCCACAACCTTCTCCAACCTGAGTCCTTCCCATGAGCTGCTGTTCTTCATGAACTGCTCCAGTGTGGGTTCACCCCACAGTGTGCACTCCTTCAGGTACAGGCTGCGACAGTGAGGGTTCTCCACAGGGTCACAAGTCCTGCCAGCAAACCTGTTCTACAGTGGTCTACTCTCTTCATGAAGCCATGGGTCCTGCCAGGACCCTGCTCCAGTGTGGGCTTTCCACGGGGTCACAGCCTCCTTTGGGCATCCACTTGATCTGGTGTGGGGTCCTCCAAGGCTGAAGGGGATCTCTGCTCCACCATGGACCTCCATGGGCTGCAGGGGCACAGCTGCCTCATCATGGACTGCAGGAGAATCTCTGCTCTGGCCCTTGGAGCTCCTTCTCCCCTTCTTCTCCACTAACCTTTGTATCTGCAAAGCTGTTTCCCTCACATAGTCTCACTCGTCTCTGTGGCTTCTGTTGTGCAGCAACTTTTTCCCCTTCTTATATATGTTACCACAGCAGTGCTAGCTCCATTACTGATGGACTCAGCCTTGGCTGGCAGAGGGTCCCTCTTGTAGCTGGCTGGCATTGGTTCTGTTGGACATGGGGGAAGCTTCTCACAAAAGCCACCCCTGTAGCCTCTTCCACTACCAAAACCTTGACATGCAAGCTCAATACATGAAATATAACAATTTCATGTTACTGTCCAGGTTTCTATGTTTTACTCCAGCAATGAAGTGAGAAATCTGTTTACTATTTGCTTGCTGTGCAACGTACCAAATTAGTAGAATTGGAGAACTTTCAGTAAAGGACGTCTAGGATAATTAGAGTTATGAATTGGCTTAGGTATGAAAAGTAAATTTATAGAGCAGGGAATGGCATGGAAAAGAAGTGAATGTGAGGAAAGAGGCAAGACAATTCTGTACTTCATCAAGTAATTTGAATAGAATAAATATCATATAAGAGCAAATAATGAAGAGTGAATCTGATCAAATGTCCATGGTCTCCTCCAATAAAAGGATACAAAAGCTTCAGTAGGAACTAAAAGGTATTTCTGCAAGTGAGGGATTTATTCAGCGATTTGTAACTAAGCTGTAGTTACCCTGCCACAGGGTTGTAGATTTCTAGTAGGTGACAGGGTTGACAAAAATCACTGGGAAAAGACATGGAGGAAGAGTCCATCTGTGATCATTAAATATCAAGAAAACACTCTTTTAGGAATCACCTAACACACAAATTACTGGAAGCAGGAACAGCATCTGTGAAAGTTCATGTATTTGCATCTCCTGTTCTGATTTGGGAATTCTATATGGGTGTCAGGCATTGCTCTGACCCATGAGAGGCAATCCTATAGCTCAAAGCAGAATCTATGATAGAAAACATACAAGGGAAACTCAAAACACTTGAATTTCTTAGGTCATTTAGTAGGCCTCAGATAAAGTGCCCTTCCAGAGGGTACAAAATATGGAGATATTGAGCTTATTTCCAAGCAGCTTTCTATTTTGGCTAAATTTCACCATCCATTATCAGCATAATAAATAACAAAATAATGTAGTACAATAACTATCACATAGGTTAATGTCCTGATCTAATTATTAAAATTATTTGAGACATGCCTCTGCCCAAATTAAGGTGCAAATGAGTCATATAACAAAGTGTATAACAAAGTCAATGGTATGGATTTTTATTAATAGTAAATGTGAGGTGGAGATAGAAAGAATAGGGAAAAGAAAGAGAAGGAATGAGATTAGAAAGGTATAGAGTCACCACCAACTGGAGTCCTTGACAAGGCTTGAAATTTTTATCTGTTGATCAAAGTGGCAGTTACAGACTGAATAATCTGTCAAGTTCTTGGGGAAATCCCATCACAGTGGTGGAAAAAACCCATAAAACATGAGATCTGACCGGTTTATATCCACCAAGGTTCAGGTGGGAACCCCCAAGTACGTCTCGTGTGGTGGGGAGTTTCACACTGAATGCTGTGGATCATGAGGCACCTGAGAGATGAAATGACACTGCAGGGGTCTTTGACACCTTCTAAGATGCTACAGCTGCCCGTTACTTCCCTGGCAGGGAAGTTATGACGCTGAGTTCACTTGAGTGAGGACAGAGACTGTACCTGCCCTGCAAGGTTTGCCCCTTTCATTATCTCCTTCAACACCCCACTGCAGCCCGCAGGGCTGTTCTCACCCTCTCCACTTGGGCAGGTACTTTGCACATCGGCAGCTCACCCCCTCAATGTTTGAGGCACCAGCATTCCAATCTCTCTTCCAGTATAACTTGTGCCTACGTTCTACTCCCCAGACCTGGGATAACTGAAAAACAGAACTACCTTTATCCTATCTCAAGTTCTCAGCACAGTCCAAATTCTAGTTAGTGGGCATATTCAGTGACAGGGGGGCTTCAGGGGTTGCAGATGAACAGCTGCTTCTTTGCAGTTCACTACAGTGGGCAAAAGTCCTCAGATGATTTTAACAGCTGTTTAAGCCATTAACTATTTCAATCTCTCACAGTCAACCAATATAGTTAAGTAATTAGGTACAATCTATCACAAGAATTAACAGTTTTGTAGTGACCTCTGCTTTCTTTGACCCTTCAAAAAAAGGAATTTTAATGGAAGCTGCATGACATGCTCACAGTAAGGGAAATAACTGGTTTTTATCATACAAGAGCCACTGTGTTAATTATGCATTGACTGACTAAGGGGATGCTTGTGCCATGGAAGAAGACATTAAAATTCTCTGTTAAGATTAGAAATAACTATGAGACAGGCATTAACACATTATGAAAGTGTGTGCAGACTGATAAAAATTCTAGGAATGTACTCATGTATTTGTAATATAATGTGAAAAGATTTTTTTGTCTTAATAATTTAAATATGAAGAAAAAGGAGTGCAACCTATGATCTAACTTTTCAACTTGAAATTAAAAGAAGCTAAAGAGAAATCTACTTTTCTTAGTTGTAAATAATTGAATGTAAGATACTTTTCTGAAAGTTAGGCTAGCTGTAAGATCTCTGTAAAATGCTAGAAAATTATAACATCTTAACTGAAAAATATTTTATATTTTCAGCACCAAAGCTCTCCAGTTAATAGTTTTCTTTGTCAGAATTTTACCCTCCAGGCTGCTTGCACAGGCCTAGGTTTTGCAAGGTATCCTGACTGCACAGAGCACCTACCAATGAATCAGGCACATAAGAAGAGGTATGAACTGCATTAATGACTGCTTCAGAACATGCTACCACTTCAAAGTGCAGGCAACTTTGCTTCCCCTCCCACACCAGATGACATATCATAAAGCAAAACTGAAAAGCACTATTGATGAAAGCACCGTTTTATATCTGTATGATTTTTTTTCCCATTAATTTACTTTTATTCCTGGGGGACAGCTGCCTAGATCACAGTCCTCCCTAAGAACAGTGCTGTCATAACTTCAAAAGTAGTCAGGAAGCTTTGAACATTAGAAACAGTTATTTCCTTCTTAGGAGACCATGAACAAAGATTAAAGAAATAACAAATTATTAGAATTTATAGCACTTATTAGAGCCTCATAGAAAAATGAAAATTTTAAAATATGGAATGCAACAGCAAAACCACGTTGATCTACATATTGACACACTGAAAAATGGATTTCTAATTACATGTACACAAACACATCCACAATGTTATGGTTCAATGCTTTCTCCATCTTCTTTCGGCTCTGGGTGACAAACTTCATCAGGAAGGAAAAAAAATCACCATCTACAAAGGTATCTTGACATAGTATTTACTCTCTTCCTAAATTCTTCACTTGTCCCTTTCTGTCTTGAAGACTTGCCAATACTTATGAACTTCAGCAAAAGCTAAGGCAAAGTGATTGTCAAAGAAAAGGTATTTCTGCAGAATGCTTTCTCGCTGTGAATTGATATAATTGTCCTCACAAAACGGTTAAGATCCAGTCATTAAAATTATTAGAGAGGCCTCTGCCTGAATTCAAGTGCAAATGAGACCATATGCTGGTCAATAATATGGATTTTATTTAGCAAATAAATGTAAAATAGAGAGACAGAGATAGAAAGGAATAGAAAAACAGGGGTGGGGGAGAGAAAGAGAGTGACAGAGAGACAGAAATTGCTTCATATGATAAACAAATGATTCAGGTGATAAAGATAGCTATGTAAGACCTATCTCCATTGACTGAGGGAACCTACTTAGGTCACAGATGGCTAACTTAGATTAGACAGTCTGTTTGGTGGCTAAAGTTAAGGGAGATAGATTCCATCCTAAATACAGATTTTGTCACTTAACGCTGCACTAAACAGTCTGTGGTTGGAAGTGCAGGGGTTAGGAGGCATTACCTGTGTGACCAGTCACATGGAAGATGCTTGACCCCAGTGGCACAATGAGGAGTTTGTTGCTTTGTCAAACATGAGTCTGTGTTTACAAGTACCACCATAACTACTGTTCTCCTTTGTGCTCAAGGACACTTTGACATTGATGTATGACTGACTCTAATGCAAACCCCAGACTGCTGTCCCGTGATAGTAGAGATGAATGGATACATGGGCCATATTTTTCAGCTGTTTTAGGGAAAACTATCAGGGAGATTTTGCAGGTAATTTCTCTATTTATATTCAGTCCAATTAATACTGCTGAACCAAGTATAAACAAAGAATGGAACTATAATTTTAATTTAATTATAGAATTATTTAGGCTGGAAAAGAACTTTAGAATTATCAAGTCCAACTCTTAACCAAACACTGCCAAGCCCACCACTGGACCATATCCCTAAGTTCCACATCTACACGTCTTTTAAATCTCTCCAAGGATGGTGATTCACCTCTTCCCTGGGCAGCCTATTCCAGTTCTAGATCATGCATTGAACTACACTTGTTTTGATGGTTTTGAATTTGTAAGGCATCCCACTTGTGCAAGCAAAATTTTTTTCACTCTAAAGGAGACAGGATAAATAATACATTTGCATAAATACGTTTTTAAGGTAGGCCAAATCCTGACACTTTTCGTTGTGGCTAGTGCTTCCATACTTCATTAACATTGAAGGACTCAGTGAGACTCCCCAGATATATTAAGCCTATAAACTGCCATGAATGAAAGAATTACTGTTTTTCCTTGAGAGCTTAAACATGGCTTTCCAACATAATTTCATCCTTATCTGGTTTAATTTACAGATACCTTACTGAGCCTGGCCAGACCTTGGGAAAGGTCAAGATAATCCATAACTGGATACAATAAAAGAGAAAGGGAAGCTGGTTGTCCTACTTAGAGCAATATAGTGGCACCCATTGGTATTTTTATTTTCACTGCATGTCTCACACAGAAGTTTCAAAGGAAAGAAAGAAGGACTGTGTGGTACCTTACAAGGAACAGCCTCGGGATATGTGAGCAATGCTTCAGATTGGCTTTCTTGATAATTTAGGAAAGAAAATAGGATAAAAGATGGGATGGGAGGAAGATAGAAAAAGGATTTGTACTTTTTCCTTCTCTTCCCCACTCACATTAGTGGGTCATTCTCACTTAGTGTTGTCATTCTCAAAGGTGAAGAGCTTTAAAGATTTGATTTATATTTTTACATGTTGATTGTCACCCACTGAAATAACAGAAGTACCATGTCAAGCTCAAGTGTTTGAAATGACTGAATGTAGTAAAAGCAGCGTTCTCTGCCTCTGAAGCACTGACTTGTGGGCTGGAATTCAGGAGTTGTCTGTCCTTTTTGTCGGCCTGCCAGATGATGCAAAGTTTAATACTTCTGTGCTTTGCTTTTCTCATCTGAGCAGTGCTTACATCCTTTCCAGTTGCGTTGACCTCCAGTGGAGATACCCCCATTCAGGAGCTGTCACCTATAGTTTTAATTTCTTCTGTAAGATTCCATCTTAACTCTATTATCTCAATTTCCTTATCTCATCTGTTTCTTGCCAACATATAGTATTTGATTCTTCCGCAATTTAATACACTGGAGAAAGTATTCTCCTGTGAATTTGCCTTAAATTTGCACTCAAGAGTTCTGCACAATTTAGCCCATTCCCAGTGTCCCTGAATCAGTATTGCTTTGGTATCAAATTTAAAGCGAAGCACTAGGACACCAACTTATTTTATGAGGAGCCTCTTATCACAAAGAAGCTGGATTTCTTTTTTTCCCAGCTTCCTTTAATATAGGCAGCAGCTACAGTTTCTTATGAGTTTCATGAACCTGAAAGAACCTCTTGGACTTTTTCCAGGAGGCAAGGACATAGCCAAAGAAAGCATCAAAGCCTGAGTTTGTTGTTATCTATCACAGAGCTAAGTTTCTATTTAATATAAGTAAATGTTAAATTCCTGTTGAGTCCAATGACACCAGGATTTTGCCTATATAGCTCAGAATTGTGTCTTAAAATGTTCCTTCCAGCCAGCAGAAGTGTGAAAATGTTATTCAGATGTCCACTTTCAAAGAGACAGAAATTGCTTCACAATGAATTGGTTATAATAGAATCTCTTCTACGTGAATAGAAAGGAACCATTCCGTACTATTGAAAACTTTTTCTTTCTATTGGTGTGCAAATACATTCAGAAATATACATAAATTGCATTGTTTTCTGAAATAATATTTCTTTTTTGGAAAACAGTTTTACAGTCTTCAGTGATTTATTTCACGTAATTTAAAGAATGGGTCAGATTGGAAGGGACCACAGTGGGTCATCTGGTCCAACCTCCATGCTCAAGCAGGGTCCTCCCAGAGCCCAAGACACAGGATTGTGTCCCTATGTTTCTTGAATATCTCCAGTGAGGGAGACTCTACCCCCTCTCTAAGAAATCTGTTTCAGTGTATGGTCACCCACATGACAAAGTTTGTCGTCATGTTTGGGTGGAATTTCCTGTGCATCAGTTTCTGCCCATTGCCTCATGTCCTATTGCTTGGCATCACTTAAAAGAGCCTGGCTCCATCCTCTTAAACCCTCCATTCATATACTTTAAAGACATTGATGAGGTCCCATCTCAGTTGTCTCAGCTCAAGGCTGAACAGGCCCAGCTCACTCAGCCTGTTCTTGTAATAGAGGTGCTCCAGTCCCTTAATCATCTTTGCAGCTCTCCTCTGGACTCACTCCAGGAGCTACGTCTCTTTTGTACCGAGGAGCCCGCACCTGGACACAGCACTCCAGATGCAGCCTCCCTTCACCTTAACTCACACTGTTATCATTAGGATGAGACAATATATATGCAGAGAGGTTTAAAATTCTCTATTTCTAACAAAGCCAGTTTTAACTGGGATGGAACTAACTATGCAAGTATGTTGTACCAGATCCACTGCTAAAAAGACAGCAGATAAAAAAGTCAAAGTGGTATCACACACACTCTTCGGTGTTTAGACAGACAACAGATTTTTCTAAGTCTCTTTGGACAGCGTAACCAATTTGAATTGTGAAAATATACAGAGTTACCGTTTCTACCTGATTAATAACTTCAACCCCTTTTGGAAAATGCGACAGAAGTTTGAACTGTATCTACACTCGCTGCATGTTGTATATTAATTTCTACTGTGGCTATATTTAAGGATGAATCCTACAAACTGCTGTCCTGTGGCATGGTGTGCAACTGGCACTTCTCTTATTACTGCAAGCCAACCCTCTAAATGTTTTATAATCCTTTCTTCAGCGAAAAGCAGGAAGTTAAATTGTGTTTGGGAAAGCCCCTGTGTAGGCTGAGCTCTAAAGAATGTTAATAGGAGCGGAGCATCCTGTCAGTGGTACCACTGGAGGCAGGATTTCAAACAGTGAAAGGGAAACCAGGATGTTTACCTTACTAGAAACCAGTAATCACTTTTAGGGTTTAATAGTGAATTATGAAAAAGTGTCAGTCAATGACCAGGTCCTCCCTATGCTATACAGAGAATCCTGCCTGGCAAAATTAAATCTGAAGTTAAAGCTCTTGTTTTGCTCCTGTGATTTCTGGGTCTAATTGTTGGTGGTTATGAACCCACTGCTCAAAATGCCATGAATAATTCGAAACATATATTTGTTTGCAGCAAGAAGGCCAGAAGTAAGAGTTTCCCAATTGCTTTTGCAATTTTCCATGAAGCGCACCTGACTTGGTTAGGCGATAACACAAGGAGATAGTATTTACCATCTCTGACTTTTCAGCTCTCTTTTATATCTGGAATGAGATTTCCATATCTTCTAACCCAGAAGAGTGCTGCTACTCAGCTTGAGCTTTAAAACGGGAAATTCTGAATTAGCTTGAATATATCATCTCTGGTTTCAGAGGTGGTGCTATGCTGCTTTATTCTTCAAGGTGAAGCTGTAGTCCCAGCCACTGAAGAAGCCTCTCCTGGCTTTACCAACTACAGCCTCAGTGTCAGTCTGGCAAGGTATCACCATCGTGCACACATCTGAATTCTCCAAGCAATCCAAACCAAAGTTCCCGTGGTGTAACTCTGTATCCTGCTGTGGGAGGGAGAAACAGAAAAGAATTCTTTTACTCTCTTGGGAGCAGAGCTGGCAGTGATCACTTGCTCACTTCCTAATCCGCTATGAATAGATTCCCTTAGATAAGGTGAGTAAAGGATTGGAAAGACATACATTAAACACATTCTGGGAAAAACACGTTTGTCAGACAAGGCTGCAAAAAGCTAAACTTTGTTTCCCAGTGGTCTTCTGAGAATGTACATTAAAAGCTACAGGCAGCTACAGGCAGCTCTCAAAATTGTCCAGAAAAAATTTACAGCATCTCAGTCCACAGGAAGAGAAGACAGTGAAGATAAAAATCTCTGCACTGCACAAAGATGGGCTGACTCTTACTGTACCATGCTAAAAATATGGGTAAAGCTGTGCAAAAAAAAAGACAGTACTTCAAAATTGATTTTTTTACCTGTAAAAACTAAACTTGCTTGCAGAACATCAGTGTCATTAGAATAGACTTTCTCTGTACAGATGCAGCAAATAAGCTGTGATTTCCTGAATCAAGCAAAAAAAAAGAAGGCTGGATAGTAAAAAAATTAAACAGCCTTCAAAGAGGTCTTTTGTTATGAGGAAGATTTGATAGTACAAAAACCTGTATTCATTATATGAAATGGGAAAAAAAAAGCAAGTGGCCATAATAATTTTATTATTGTATAAAAAAATAGGAAACGTGAAATCAAGGCTTTGTCAATGTTGTAATTTTTTACCAACCTTAATACATCATTGTCATCCATTTAGGATGAGAACAAAGATACATAAATTTAGACCATCAGTTTGTCATCACAGGTTTTTTCAAGGGATGGGAGGCATTCTGTCAGGTCTTTCGTTCTGCCACTCTTCTACTGATTTAGATTCACTTTCTTTCAGATTGTATTCTCATATTTGAAGCCTTTTCAGTGAGAGAAATGAAATAAGGGACCCTCCTCTGCTTTTCCAAAAATAGGATCCAGGAGCAAGGGAATAGAAACCCTGGATATGAGGCATATGCAAATATATTTGTGAATTCATTCATTGCTCTGTGAAGCTAAGGTGTATATCCTCAGTGGATATATTTTTCTATAAATTTTGGAAAAGATAAACGTTTATCCTTTTTTCTTGTTTACTTCTTAGCTTTTCATTAAATATTTATTGAAACTAGGATCTAAGGATCCTTTTCACAAACAGATTTTCTTTTTACTTATTTCATGGTCATTTGAATTTTTTTGAGCAAAGACTTCAGCTCACTAGAAACTAGTCTGCAAGTTATAATTTCATCTTCAGTAACTCTGATATACTTCACTTGTTGAAGCTGTCTTATGCTCTTAATATCTATGCTCCCTATTTTTTATATGCTCATCATATAATCAAAAGTAATGGTCCAAATTCAAATTTTTTAAAGACACATTGCCAGTAAGTACTTTACTATAAGCTACACTGATTACATTTACCTCATTCTCAAGTCTGAGATACAATTTTTAACTAATGATTTCAGAGTTTGTAGGATAAAATGTAAAAGACATGAAGGCAATGAAAGTGATAATGATATTTATACTGAGGCTGAGTGGGCATGCAAATAATTTTACAAACATGTGGCATACAGAGGAGATCTTCCAATCAGAGCCTGATCTTTTCAGGCAGGTTTCTGGTGAATTTATTTTTAATCTATTTGGCTTTTTAATTCAGGCTTGAGTGCTATTTATCTAATTTCATGCAATTAGCAGAGGTGCTTAGGTTAGGATTATGACCACCCTAGTCTCCTTTAATAGTCAATGGAAAAAATAAATACCTCTAGACCACATTTTAGCTCATCAGATTTCACAGTTTTCCTTTAGATATGCCTCTTCCTCTGTCTTCCTTGCAATGGAGGGGTTCTGAGGAGACAATCCTGTCTCAGTGCAGTGCTTTACTGCAGTGGCATTATCCCATGCTCCTTGTAGAAGTGGGAGCTTGTCCAAGCTTGATGGAAGATGTCCAAAAATAACATCAGAGTAAATATCTGGAGCCTAAAATTGAATCTTCTTGGAAGAAATAACTTTATTTTGGTCTGTGATTTGCACGTACTCCATTCTAAAAACCATTCTTGAGTCAGAAATGCACTAAGTTATGTTGTAATTATTATTATTTTGGTAATGAATAAATCTGAAAATCACTGTTGCCATATTTCTTCTCTTTAACACATTTCATGGTAGATTTTGTCATTTGATTGCAGAGTAAATACCCGGTAGTGTCAGTCTAGTGGAAAGATAATCACTATAAATATTATAAAGCCAGTGTCAGTAACCTTGTAAAAATTCTTGGACCTACTAAGCTTTTTACCAAGTTGCCGGAACCTGCAATTATCTCACCACCTTTTCCCTTGCTTCATTTCTGTTTTATCAAGGACAGAATTCAAAATCACCTTCTCTACTTCTAAATGCTTCATGGTCTCTTTACATTTTTGCTACTTGCTCCCTCAATGTCTCACTGGGTGTGTGAAAGCCCCATCTATTTTGTCCTCTCCATTTGACTGCACACATCAGGATGAGACAGTGACTTCTCTAACTTGTCATATTAACATTTACAAATGCAAACATCTGCATTTTCATTTCTTATTTTTAGGTAACCACCCAAGTGTGAATAAATCACTGCTCAAGTTCATGCTCTGAGAAGACAGAAATCCATTAAGGATGTTTCCCTTTACAATAAGAGGATAAATAGTGCTGTGTAGAGACTTCTGCACTGTGACAAGAAAAGACTAGCCCTTTCCTAATGTAATTCCTTCTAGTGTGGGCTTTGAGACCATTTTAATTTTTGTTACACCTATACCTAGGATTTTCATATCTAATTGTCAAGAAATAAAACTGCCTCTATCCTACTTCCACCTGCTTACACATTTCTCTTTCATCGGTTTATGCCACATTTTTTTCACTAATCTTTTGCCTCATATGTTCTTATTTTTTCTACACCTTATCTGATAGATAGGTGTCTGATGCCTGAGGCAAACAATTCAATAATTAAACACAAACAAAACTAACAAGAGAACCAAACCAAGCCACAAAGAAAATAAAAACAAAATACCCCAAAACTAAATGCTCAGAAACCCACTTTTCTCCCCCCGAACAGCTTTGTTATTAGTGGTTATGCTCTTTTTGTATTTTCCCTACCTGCCCCATGACGTTCATCCGGATCCCCCTCTGCTCCAGTTTGCTTGAAATGGTTGTGCAATCTGACTGCTCCTTGCAAGAAAAATAAGTACTGTAAAAATCCACAGCGAACAGGTATAGAAGCTGAGCAGGACCACCCCAGTTCACCCTTTTTTTGGGTCTCTGCTGCCAATACTAACTCTTATATGGCTACAGAATCACAAAGATTTAGGCTATGGGAAGGGCATAACTACCTTCTAAAACCAGCAAAACCAGAGTAATTGAAGAAATATACTAGTAATTTTCTATGGTTGAGATAAGACTGGCCCCAAGTATCTAATTCAAGAAACATCAAATTAACTCCTATCCAAATTTTTATCATTTCATTAACTTTCCCTTACAGCAATTTTGGTATCTTTTGGAATGGACAGATTCTGGACTCTGTAAGATTAATTTATTTCTACAATAACACTAATTAAAATATTAATCCATGCTGGAGTTCTGCACTTCATGTTAGAGACTCCTTTGCTTTTGATGGCAAGCTCTTTGTGACTACTTGGGTATCAGACAGAGTTTGTACTTTCACAGATTTGAAATTAATTTACTTGACATTAGTTTTCTACATAATTTCTTTCAACTCAGTGGGTCTTATTCATCTCTCATCTGGTCTATGCATAAATTAACAATAGGTCATGAAAGAATTTGGAAAAACATACTATAAGGAGCAGAAATTTACATCCCATGGTTGAGATCTCTGTACAATAAGTAAATTGTGGTCAAAGAATCAAGAAGTAGGAAAAAAAATTTGGACTCTACAATGAAATTTGTATCCTTCCAGTGTTGTTTTCAGCACTGACTTTGCAAGTAGTATCTCAGAAGATGGAGATAGATTTTACTTCTAATTTAGCTCAGAACATATTCCCATATTAAAGAAAAATATGCAAAGGAAGATTATGGGCTTCACTGGCTTTACAGTGCTGCAAAACTCTCTAAACCTGCAATGGAAGTTCCCAGCAGCAGTTACTGTTAGTCAGGGTGGCCTCCTGGCAGGTAAAATGCCAGCTGGACTCCTTTTGCAACTGCACAGCTAACAAATCCTGACCTTTGTTTCACTCACACATCCCACATAAGTTTTTTCCTTCAGAAGGCTATATGGCTTTTTTCCACCTTCCTCGAGCAATGCTATGGCTTAAAGTATAAAGATATTAAAACAAGCTGCTGATCCTGTTATACCATGGGGAATATCCAAAGGCTGCTAAGTGAATCACAGTCTGAAGCTCATTTGGTTGATTTCCACACCTTTGGTCCTGAGAGGTATTGTTGTAACAAAGCATCTTCACCTTCTCTCTCAGTGGGGGTTGCTGGAAACAGATTTCTTTCCATGAGGAATCACCTCCTTTGTGCTGCAGCTGAAGAACAATGTTGAACTAGTGCCAGATAGGAAAAAAGACAACAAAGAGCAACACACCTGAAGAAGCTGAAAACCATCTCCTTTCTTGCCATGACAGAGAATTGCAGAGGAAATGGACACAGTCCTGCAGTAGTTTAACTCCGGGTTTAACACAGTGGTTTAACACAGAAATTTAACAGTGGGTTGTTTCTGTAGGGGAAGTTACCAGCACTCAAGCAACATCTGATCAGTACTGGGAGGGTCAGCAGGGTCTGAGGGGTGCTTTCTGGATCTTAGGTCTAAGCCTCAGAATCACTGTCCATGGGAAGTCAAGACTGCTTTGTTCTTCACTACTTCGACACATTATGTTTTCAATGGCTCAAAAATCCAACTTCCATCAGTTCCTTCAGATAATTATTCCAGAGATTGATACCCACCAGACTGAGGGGTGTCTGTGGTCTCTCGGTCATTTTTGTCTTTGTTGACATTTTTCTTTCAGTTTAAAGAGGAAGAGCAATGGCCGAATTACTTCACTACCATATGTATGCACTCATTTGTAGCTCGTTTCCGTTGTCATGAGAAAGCTTTTTGACACCCTTAAGTAGTAGGAAAGAAAATATTTGCAGCCATTAACAAATGCAGCATTTAATGACATTATAAGCCTGCCTGATCAGAGCCCTTTACTGGATACTGACTTGCTTGTTGAAAGTCAATTTTACAACAAAATAAACACTGGCATGACATAAATTTCACTAGTTTAGTTTTCAGATGTAGTTATATGCTGTATTACTCCTCAGGGGTGAAAAACATAATGTGCACAAATGAATTTAGATATACAACAACTGATTTTTCCAGTGATGATATAATTAAGGTTATAAAAGACAGCCTATATGAAACAGCTACTGTGGGAGCCCCTCACATGCTCATATATACACAACAACTGTATTTTTTTATTTTGTTGTAACACTTGTCTTTTTGTAAAACAAGCAAATTTTACAGTGTCTAAAAAGTTTCTAAAAGACTTAGAAGCACAGTAATTAGACCACTGACTAAAATTTTGCATTAGAGAAAAATAAATGTTGCTAAATCAAAACACATCCTTATTTGTTTGATATAAGTACTTGTTTTCAATACAGATACATGTACATCATGGGAACAAAGTGAGCAGCTTTAGCACTTTAGTTTTCAGTTCTTTTTCAAGATGATCACCTGTTTTCCTAAGCAAGTGCCAATTAGAGTCCCTCTGGTTCCTGAACAAAACATTCATCCACGGTGGCTTCACTTGGGATTGAGACAGTACCAAGGAGGTACGGGCATTATTTTCTTTTGTGTTAAGGGAGCCTTCATTGCATTGCTTTTTTTTACTGCAACCGGAGGAATTGACTAAGTGCTGAAATTAAAGGCACCACTCAACTTTCTGTTCTCCTTGTTTACTTGAGAAAGCTGAAGATAAGTGATGGTGGCTTTATAGCAGCAGGTCAGAGACAGAGGACTGCTGAGGAGTGTAAGCATGAAAGTGGAAGGGGAGGCATAAAGATACCCAAGCACCAGGAGCTGAGCTCCATCACTGAAAAGAAAGCTGAGCTATTTTAAAATACATTTTGGAATCCATGAATAAGAACGTTTAAACCAGTATTTTAAACAGGTACAGTAGATAAATATTAATAAATTGAACTTCCCTCTGCAGTGTAAAGTGGAGAACTATTCAAGCAGATATTCAGAGCTGTGTTATACTCCAGTTTTAGGTGTAAAATTTCATAGATTTCTCTGAGAATTTTGATTCTTAAAAAACAAGAACAAAACAAAAAAGATAGACAATTTGAAGCAGAAGAAAAGGATATCACTTCCCTTCAGTCACAGAAGACATTTTAATATAATAGTTAGTAATCAAGGCTGGTCAATAAAATCTTGTTACATTTCTTTCCCAGTACAAAACTGCATTTTCTGACAAAAAAAAATTAGATATTTTGATATTATGTTGGAAAATCAAGTAAGTGAGAAATGAAACATTTGAAATTTTGTATGAGAATATGAAATATTTTATCTGAAAAGCAAAAAAAATTCAACTCAAATATTGATATTTTCTGTTTTGTGTTGTGATTTCTAATTCAACTGTAGCTTGTAAATCACACAACATGTCCCCCATCTTCATTGAGAGGAGATAAACAGATGAATAACATGAGAAGGAGTCAGGCTGGAGAGACCATCAAAATGGCAGGATGAAATTGTAAATCCTGAAGCAATAATTATAACTTTATAATACAATATACTTTATAATTTTACAATAACAATATAATTTTCATAGAATAGTTTAGATTGGAAGGGACCTTTAAAGGTCATCTGGTCTTAGCCCCCTGCCATGGGCTGGGACATCTTCAGCTAAATCAGATTGCTCAGAGGCCCCTCCAACATGACCTTGAATGTTTCCAGGGATGGAATATTTCCACCTCTCTAGGCAACCTTTTCCTAGAAACCCCATGTTTGTGAAACATGCATAAACCTTTTTCTTGTGACTAATCTAAACTGACCCTCCCTCAGTTTAAAACCATTGCCCTGTATCGTATTGCAACAGGCCCTGCTAAAAAGTCTGTTCCCATCTGTCTTGTAAACCTCATTTTAGCACTGGAGGGCTGCAATGAGGTTTCTCCAGAGCTGTCTCTTTTCCAGGCTGAAAAGTCCCAAATTTCTCAACCTTTCCTCACAGGAGAGGTGCACCAGACCTCTCATCATCTTAGTGGCCTCTTCTGGACTCACTCCAATAGCTCCATGTCCTAATAACTTATACCAAAAAATTATGAATTTGGTGATCATCTTCTGATTTTTAAGACCTCCTTTTTTTTTTTTTT
>VZRQ01007229.1:1132574-1235039 GCA_013397975.1 Machaerirhynchus nigripectus
TTTTTTTTCTTTTTTTTTTTCCCAAAAGGAAAGGAGAATTGGATTACAGCCGTTTGGAGAAGGGAGAAAGCACAACCACGTCTGGAACCAAGCTAATAAGAATTAAAAACACGACTGTAATTTTATGTGGAAAAAAGAAAATAAAAGTAATTCTGAAGGTCTACTTTGTAAGAAAGGGTGACTAAGATTTTCACATTTACATTCGAAAGTAAAACCCTGCTCAAAATCTCAGGACAAAACATTATATAACCAATTAACTCTAGCTACTAGCAAGATTAGGAAAAAAATAACAAAAATAACCATAGAGATAATCTATAACATTTTCAAAACTGCAAAAGTGATCAAGGATCTTAAGTTCCCTTACAATATAAAAGATTTTCCATCAGCTTTAGTGGAAATTAAGTTTAAGTATATGAAACAAAAACTATTAAAGATAACTTCCTCCTCTGTGTCTCCCAGCACATCTCAGGCTTGGCATCAGCATGCTTCAGTGGAAAGCGCCACATGAAGTTGCTTTTCTGTTTAAAACTGGTCCTATTACACAGAACAATAAATAAATTTACAGAATGAAACTTCATAGGTTCAAATGTATCTGCTCAACTGTAGCGGGTTCGGTTCGCAACCGGGCGGAAACACCAATTTAGTGTAGTGGGTTGGTTCGCATCTTTTACCTTTTGTGAGATAAGAATTAGGAGGAATGCAAAGCAGGCTCTAAACTTAAAGAATATGAAGAAGTTTATTACTAGAACTAAAAGAAAAAAAAGAATTAATAAGAGTCAAAATACACCTTCAGAACACTTCTCTTTCCCCCATCCTCCCCCCCTCTTCCCAGTTACAACATAAAAGCACAAACTTGAGATTATTTCAGTCAGTTTACCACCTCTATAATAGTCTTTCATCAGTTCACTTAGGGAGAGGAGTCTCTTCTGCCCACGCTATGGGGCTTCTCCACAAGAAGGAGTCTTCTCGTGGCTTCCACGTCACAGCACAACAGCCGCCCGGGGTGGTTTTCTGCTGGCATGTGAAAGTCCCTTCCCTCGACTTACAGCTTTCCCCACAGCCGTTTTCAAGGGTTCAGTCTTAGCTAATGGGGTGCTATTTTAAGGATGAGCAGTTCAGGAGCAAAGTTTCTCGTCATCTGCCTCTAGGGGCATCTTCATCTCGGGAACAGAGGTCTTCTTTTCCCCTGGGAGCAAGGGGTCTTCACTTCATCGCTATCCCTCTCTGTTCAAGCTTTCAAGAGGATCAGAGCACGCCACCATTTCTCTCTGATCTTTGCTACTTAATAAATCACAGCTACTTTAACATTTACTGATTTCAGCACAGGCATCTTTGCTCATGGCTCCAATTCGAACAGCTCCACCCCCCATGCTTATCACGAAATTAAAAGGGGTTTTTTGATGTATCATAGTCCATCACCATAGCTTCACAAAAGAATTTCAGCCTCTAGGTTTAAAGCATCTCCTCTATCTCCTCCCTCTGGGCTTCAGCTCTTTCCTCTTCACTGACTTTGGTGTCACTATCATGGTATTCACGTGCCTTTGCCTTTTCCTTTCCTCTAACCTGGGAGAGGATGATGTTTGCAGGTCTCATCTCTTCTGGGGAATTTACAGTTCAGAAGGGGTTAATCTTACCCGGAGCCTTGGCTTGCAGCTAGAACTTATCTCTCTGGTGGTCACATGCTCTCTGCTGGGCAGCGGCCAGGAGCTTCTCTCGGCTGAAGTTGTAAAAAGTCCATCTCTGGCTGCCCTGGAGAAGGCAGGGGGGGCATCACGGCCCTCATGGAGCCGTGGGTCCGGCCCCAGCCCCCGCCGGGGCTGAGTGGTCAGGCCCAACCAGGCCTAGCCAGGCCCAGCCTGGCCTAACCAGGCCCAGCCTGGCCTGCCGGCCAGAGCCCTGTTTCCAGCTCGAAAGCCGGAAGGAAGAGAGAGTTTGCCGGGCTTCCACCTGGTTTAAATATGTGAATTTCGAGAAGCGCTATTGGTCTATACAACTGTCCATCAACCCAGGGTCAAACCATGACATCAACTTAAATGGTGAGCTTTGTTTTTAAGACAGCTTTTAAAAACCACTGTGTTGAAACCATATTTTTTGAGCAAAATGAGAACTTGACACAATGGTGAATAATTATTTTCCAGAAATTAAACCCAGGAACTGGAATGAACAGAGAACACGTCGGACTTTAAGTCAAAAAAAAGAGGCACAATTCTGAATATATTTTGTCTATTTGTTCCCATGAGAAAGCTAAATAGAAAATTCTTTACACTAAGAAAAAGAAGTTTAAAATGGTAAATATAAGGTTATCACTTACCTAGTGACAAGTTTCCCCCTTATCTTCATTTTCATTTTCATATACATCTAAAAGTTATTTACTATATAACGATATAAAATAATAGCATCATGATGAAAGCTATACCTGCAAAGGCTAGATTTATTTAACTATTCTGTCTAAAAGCAAGCAACCTACTCGGACCACCAGTTCATTTTCTACCTGAAATTTTTCTTCTAGCCATTACATTGTGTTGTGGCATTTGGGTTTCTTTTGTTTGTTTGTAAGACAAATTGCTGCTATTCCGTGAGGGTTAGGCCTTGACTGCTCATGCAGCTCAGCACTGACTGATTACTCTGAGTTTAGATGATGCAGCTGTCCATGGAAAAAGTGATCTGCTCAACTGCCTAGGGAGGCAAAGGCTGTAGCCTTGTTCTTAACTTACAGCAAGAGACTGTGTTTATCATATTTTGACAAAAATAGATATATTAGATGTTATTGGCTAGTCATAGTGCTGATCATTGGCTCCTAAATATATTAATAACACAACCAATAACTACACAGTTATGTATAAGGTTACTAAGTAATACAACCACAGTCAAGAGCAAATCAAAGGCCTCAAACAATGAGAACATAGAATATTAAATAATAACAATAGGGGTTAGAAAGTATACTCCATCTGTTCAAAGACATCTTCATTGATTCATTATCACAATGGTGTGATCATTCACAGTACCTCAGACTGATCAAAACCAGAAATTACAGAAGAAGTACTGAAGGGCTATTAGTTGCATCTAATGTGTTGCTTTTACCAGACAGGCACCAGATTACCAGCTGTGGTGAGTTTGGTCTTTACTTGCAGTTAACAAGATGCTTTCCCGTCCTGTTACATCCTCCCTACCTATTTTTAGAAGTGTTTCACACTTACTCATGCAGTGCTCATCAATGTGTGAAATTAAAGTATGAACTGATCAGTATGTGAAAGCGAGGTTCATAGAGTTAATTTATGAATAAATTTTGCCAGGGATCCTGAATACATTTAAGGAACGCTGTGCCACCTGCTAAAATGAGCTGTTACTACTACACTGACGTCTGAAATCAGAATAGCTGCAAGCAAACACAGGCTGGAATTTAGTGAGGTGGGGAAAATATCAGCAAGTTACTAAATACAGACAGTTAATGGTGTTTTGCTGGGATAAATAGTATAAAATCATATCTGTAGGCATGAAAGGCAGAATTGCAGAATCTCCGTTTTTAGTGTTAAAGTTGTTCAATTTAAAGGTAATGTTTCATGCTATAGATATGGTTTACAAATAAACTGTATTTTTCTTCTGAAGTTATTGAAATGAAAAGATCCATGTGTACTTCTGATGCCTGTGTGTGAGGAATGTAAGCACTTTATCCGTTCAAAAGAAGCTATTCTGGAATATGTAAAAAGTGGATATAACCTGTTAATTTAGTCTCATGCTCCAAAATAAACTGGATCAATTTCTTGTGGTTTGGGCTCAAAGAGAGCTCAAAGAGAGCCCAAACTGCAACAGAGCAACAGAACAACACATAGAGCTAGGAGTAAAATCGAATGAAGAATAATAACAGCATAGAAGAATACTAAAGATAAATTCGCTGATAGACTTGCAATTCTCTGGAAACTCAAAGCATCCAAGAAAGATTTAGTCCATATACAGGGCACTTGTAGGAAAGCAAATGGAAAGTAGCCTTATTTCTGATAATGAAAGGTTCTGGCACGCTCAATGCATCTAGACAGATAATTGCATATGTCAAAGCAATTTTGCAGGAGATGGGATAGGTAGCATACTAATGTCTGATGTGACTGATAGTATATCTACTCCACTTTCAAACAGAGTGGTGGTGGGTTTTGTTAGCATATTTTACAGCTCTGGCTAGAAATAATTATGTCTATGTGCTGATGAAACAAATAAGATAAGCTTGGTCTTTTCATCCTCAAAATTCTTCTAAAATGTGCCCTTGCTTTCTCTTCTGAGCTGTTTCATGAGTGTTTGACAAACAGGACATGTTAAGGAATAAAGTTGTGAGAAGAGTGAAAATTTAGATGTAGATATTTTCCTAGAAAATTATGCTTTAAACTATGATAAATTTAAAACCATAATAACTTTTAAATGGTTGCATAAATTTAAAACCATGGTCCTAAGCCTACCATTAGCTGTATGAACATGGAGCTATGTGCCTCCATAAAAAACTGCCAGGAAGCTGGGAGACACATTCAAGCTCAGTACCTTCTGAAACTGATGAAAACTATTTCAGAGGTTTAGAACTACTGAAGAGAAATACTACCCTGCAGTTTTGTAGGTCAGAGTTACTTCACTAAAACAAGACAGATTTGCGATTAAATCCCCTAACAGAAAAATAAAGCAGTTATTTCTCAGGTTAGACTAAGGAATCTTGCTTCACCTCATCACGAGTTTCAAACATTTTTCATTCTGAAAAAAATGCAGATTTCCTCAAACATTTGAGTAACTACAAGAATAAACTACATTTGCTAATTCAACTATAAAATTTCTTAGCTTTTTTATATTTTTTCAGGGTAATGTTTTAAAGATTATATTAGACTCACTTAAATAGTTTCCACAGCTCCATTTCAGCAGTTTTTTTCCAAGTAACACTACATGGTAGTATTTTCACTTTTTTGAAGATAAGATTTACATTTTCACTTTCTAAATGAAGCAAAATGTTTTTCTCCAAATATATAAATAATGGAAATTATAATATTGGGTATAAATTCAAAATTGTTTATTTGTCACTATTTTAGTTCATTAGACAACAATTCAATATTTTCTGTTCCAGTGTTGAATGGAAATTTTTTTTAAAGTGTGAAGTTACACACACACACAAAAAATTATTTCACTAAAGTAGTAATTTACATGGTGTCAAGGTAATAACTGAATTTCAACCTCTTCAAAAATGCTGGCATTTTTCAGAGGTGAAAAATATATGGGATATGGTTCCAAGAAGTGCAAGGAGGAAAGGATGAAATTAAAGAAATCTTGTGGAAAAAATATAAGGGGGAAAAAAAAAAAAAAGAAGCCTGAGAAGGTGTTTTGTAGCACAGCTGCAAATTGTGATTAATGAAGCTTGGTACATTAGTGCACTAAAAAAAGACTTCCACTTGATGTCAGCTTGTCTGATCTGGTAAATTTGGAGACTGATTTTAAACATGTCTGATAGTTCTCTTTAATTTTTTCTAATCCAGTGGTTAGCCCTGCTTTGGCTGGAAGCAGGCATGTCAGTTGAAAGGACACAGCCACTTACATTTGCTTCTGCTGAGAATACATTTATAATACATTGTACCACTGAAAGAAAATTAAATGCTTTAAGTTTATTTAAAAGTAGGCAGGTTTCTAGAAACAAAAATGGATATGTGATCAGCTCTATTTGCATAGGTTGTACATATTTTACATTGAAAAACCCCCTGTAATCCTCTGTGTACTATTGTTGTTCCATGTATAAAAAGTACAACCTGGTACACAATTAAATCATACAAAAATGCATTAAAAGCTCTAATGCTGCCTTGTATGGCTTGTGAAATAATGAACATTTTCTGCTCACAGTCTCAGCCATTATAATGTTATTACACAGTCATTAAATTGAAGCTGTTATTCCACTGCTAAAACAACTGATCAATATCCATTACCATTCAGTGATGGTTGGAGCCAAAATGAGATTATATTGCAAATGAGCTGCAGGAAAGGTAATGACCCCTCCATTTTGATATATTTAAAGGCATTCCCTAAAGCAGGTAATTTCCTTAAGAGAGAGTACAACTTTTCCATCAAGTCACCAATCTAGGAAAAAAAAAAAGTTCTTTAATTACAAAAAGCCTTACATACTATGATTTATAATGAAACAATGGTGTTCTCAGCAAAGATAACCACTGTTGGATCAATGAAATTGTTTCTAGTTTCTGCCTATTATGTTTTACTTGTTATAAATGCTGTGTTACACAGACCCTGTTCCTGACCAAAGAAACAAACCAAATAACGTTTCCTTGAAGTTAGAATTTATCTTAGTGTAGTATACTTTGAAGCTTGTCTAAAAATAAATAAAGATGGGAGAGACTTCCTTAGAGGGAGTTTAGTGTCTCATTCCCATAAGACTGACAATAGTTTTCCCTTTTCTTATCACTTACAAAGTCTGGCAAAAAATCTTCCAAGCTGAGCTTGAGTGGTTCCTCCAAGGCCCTGTCAGTCACTGACTTGAGGGATCCATCTTCTGTTATAATCTGTTATCTCTGGATCATTAGTGTACTTATTATATTAGTATTATAATTATATAATAATTATAATATTATAGTATAATATTATAATTATATATTATTTAATTGCTATAAGTAAATATTATCTTAATTATTTCTATGTATTAATGTATTCTGTGTTATGTTAATATATATTATTATTTTTATGTGGGGTTTTTTTTCTTTTATGTTAACACTTTATCCTCACAAGACAGATGTCCTTACACCCAGGTATTCATATATCCTTTACTTTCCACATATCATTACAATATGCAGAACACAGGAGGTTTTCCAGTTGCTCTGTCTTGCACCTCTTTTCAGCTGGTCCTGAAGTTTCCCTGTTGAAGAAAAAGACTTCCCAGCTGTTAAACAGATTTGGACAGTTTACTAATATGTAGTATAATCTAGTAACAAAACATATATTACTACTTTATCTAAAGACCTTTTCCCCTTTCCTGCTTGTTTTTCTTCTGTATTTGCCAGATTTCATTAATCTATTTTTTCAAAGTGGATATCCATGGATACATGGACAAAATGCTCAATTTCTTTCAAACAGCCCTTTTAGAACTAGGTCTTTTGTTTCTTTTAAATTCAGTCTTCTGTTATTTTGAATATATTTATAGAATATTAATAGCAATTTAGCCCTCATCAAGGACAATTGGCTCAAAAAAGAAGCTTTACTTTTGATATTATAATGACTACTTGGAAGAAAAAAATTGCCAGTAACAATAATAGGCTTATGTAGGTATTTGTATACTAAGTATTAATACTTCCTAAGGCAGAAATAGTTTTTCCAATACTAAGGTAAAAATATTGGAAGTCTAATATTTCCTTTCACTTGCCTAAATTTGATATTCCTGTGAATCTCACTGTTCTGCAGCAAGGCTCTGAGAGATTTCCGGCTTGTCCAAAAGTCAGTGTCTCTGCAAATGTACAGAATAATAGAGATAAAAAGGAGTTTAGCTCTTTCACAGATAAAAATTAGTCTATCCTCTTTGTAGTCCTTCATAACCATAAAACAGAGGCTGAGATTTAATTTTCCAGAAAATGGACACATTATCCACCTAAGATGTTCAGTAGAAAAAAATACTGGAAACAGGCTGGGTTCCAATGGTAACTGTTGTCAGGGCTCTCTTCTTTCTTATGTAAAGTTACTACAGTTTTTGAAAAACTCATATTCCTGGCCCATTTCTTTGCCTAGATCACGCTTAGCTTCTCACCTATCTGGCTTGTTCCTCTGTTCTTTTCAAAAACTTTTCCCCTCTTACTGACCCAATTTGATATCTTCATTTAGTGAGTACAGTTCGGTTTTCTCCACTTGCAGAACTGCAAGCGTAACTACTTCCTTGCAAAATCTCCTCCTTTTCCCATGAAACCTCAAATGAAAGCATTACCAGAGAGGCAGCTGGTGTCCTGTGGCCACTGTGCCTGTCATACTGGGCCTCACTGCTTCCTCCTGCCTGCCTGCCTGCCTGCCTATCTCACTTTCACTTAGTCCTGTGGCTTCTCTGTCACGTTGCTGTGCAATCATCAAGCTGCCTGTCTTGGCCGCCACCCCCATCACTATTGTACCATGGACTGCAGTGGGAGCAGCAGAGGACCAAAAAGGAATAAGATCATAAGATCCTAAGATCCTATGGGGAATGGACTGAGGCAGCCACAGTGCTGGCTATGGTGATGTCACTGCTCCTGGCACCCACACAAGAGTGAGTAAAGCTTGCCGCAATCCTGTTTTGGTGGCTCTCTAAACATAGTCTCAGTTATAGGTTCCTTGGCAGAATAGCGTGTGGGGCAGCAAGAACAATTGGACCATAGTCCATGGCTACTCCAAGGCATAATGGTAATAATACCAGCAATAAATAATAAGAAACAGCAATAACCTTGCATCATCTGACAGCTCGAATGCATACTTAAAGCAAAAAAAAAAAATCGTTGTTGTGAAGACACCCTTACAGGCCCTTCCTATACTACTATATTCTGCTTCATTTAGTGTAAAGTATGTAACCCAGCCTGACAGCCCTGACAGCAGAACTGTCAGAAGATTTAGTGGAATCATATGATTTTCTTTCTCTGATCAAACTGAGAACTGACTTGTTTTAGCAAAATTGTAATGAGGTTTTGAAGGCTGACAGAAGAAGGGCATGTTGGGGAGAAGCACACAGGTCATGAAGGCTATCTAATCTAATAAATACTATAATTCTTAATGAGTTTTATCTTGGTGATTTTTATTTTTTTCTTACACTGTTGTTTCTGGGCAGTTTCCTACTCTTAGTTTATGTTTTCTATATGAATACATTAATCGCATCTTGGCTTTCAGAGATCTGAGGGTTGGTGCTGGTAGCAAAATTTGATGCTCCTATTTATAACAACTGTTTGATCAATAATGCATTGCAGATGCGCAGCCTGCAGTACGTTGTTGCAAACATCCAAATGGAATGCCTTTCCCCTACACACGCTGCACAGCAGCTCAGCTGTGCAGTGCCCAGCACTAATCCACTCAGAGGCCAATTAAAACCTTGCTGTTTAATTTCAAGTCCATTAGAACCCAGCCAAAGGTTAAGTTATTGCAGTTACTGACATTAAGTTGTAAATAAACAAGGCCTGAAGAGAAGAAAGGAATGGGGATGCTATTTTTATTGCATGAAAAGGATAATTTTGCTGGAGTCCTAAAGACCTTTCTGTTGCTTTCTTCAGAGCTGCTGAAGAAAATTCTCATTGTCTCTGGCTGAATATAATAAAAATATGTTGAAAAAAGTATTTTAACAGACTGAAGTGAAAGAAGACCTTAATTTCCTTTTACTTCCACCTGCCTCATCAAGACTTACTGCTTTGAAGGAAAAATGTATGTGAACTGATTATGGTGGATTGATTCTCTTTTATGACATGAATGCCAACTGAACAGCATGAAATTCTGTCCATATTACCTTATCAAGTTCACTGGGCACAAATGAGAATAATTTCCAAAGTAATGCAACGTAATATAGACAGCAGACCTATTTAGACTTGATGTTATTATAAAAGAAAATGAAAATTACTACATTCTGTTCAACAAGTTCAACAATAATGATCATCTCTAGTCTTTAAATGTCTCACCTTATAAGAATGGCTTAAATAGCCTTAAGCTGCATACATATTAATAAGAATTTTTTCTCTTCCATTAAAAAAAAAAAAGAAAAATGCTTTTTCCTACCCTAACTAATAATATTGTTGCAAGGAATAACATGGCTTTATCATTACTTTGAGTTCTTAAATCAGTATTAAGTCTTTCTGTAGATAATAGTACTCAACTTCTTGAGCTGGATTCAAGGACTGCTTGATAAAATTCTATGGCATTGGTTACAAAGTGATGTACCTGTCTTTTCTAGCTTTAATATCTAATAATATTGCCTTTCATGACATTATATTTATAAACAGCACAGTCAACCTACTATGTCAAGATAAATAATGTGAAAATAGAAGAAATATAATTTTAATTATTTCAGAAGCTAAGAAGAAAACCATTAACATACTAAACGGAACCTTTTGCTGTGATTTTTAATTTCTAAAGTGTTGTTTTCATTCAGTAAATTTTGTCGTGTTTATTATCATGCACTATCTTGCATGATTTCCATTTTCAGCCATTTCTTCAGAACTTCATGTAATCTGTATTACTTGACAGATGGTAACTGAATGGCCAATGGCCATTCTGGTCGCTAAGAATAATTCAGAAAATAATTGTTTTCTGATAATTTTCAGATATTTTAAATTTGGTTCTTGATTGTTAGATACGTCTTAGGAATTCAGAAAATTAGGTAGACAAGGCTACTCACCCTTCTCCGGAAAGTCAATATATTAAGAGGCAGTATCAATTACATCCCCGTTAGCATGTTTCTTTTAGAAGCTTGAGTCACTCCATTTCTGTTACTAAAAACGCAAACCATGTGATGAGGTAAATCAAGTTCTTTCTATTTTATACAAGCAAAATTTCATTACCAACATCAGTCTATAGACAGAACATATAAAATTTAATGTCTGGCTGTAATCATAAATCTATCATACTAAACTTTTATTC
The DNA here is from genome assembly GCA_013397975.1 of Machaerirhynchus nigripectus. Lineage (NCBI taxonomy): Eukaryota > Metazoa > Chordata > Aves > Passeriformes > Dicruridae > Machaerirhynchus > Machaerirhynchus nigripectus. Next base: position 1,143,165 of record VZRQ01007229.1, read on the forward strand.
TTTTGAGGCTGGTTTCATACATTTCCCTGTACAATTACGTAAATTTTTCCTTTGTTTAGTCTTGCTGTTTTCATTAAAGGTCATTTTATATGCCTGAGTTTAACAGTAGAAATGATAGCTACACAGTGTTTTATAACTCTGCAACACTTCAGTTTATAAAGTGAAAAAACCCAACAAACTACCAATTCATCTGGGTCTTCTCGCCTTCTGAGCATATCACTGATGTGTGGAGTGTTGTCTGTGGGATAACACCAGGTGATTGATGGTACTTTTTTCTGACCTAAATGCTGTGTTATAAGTGTTTAGAATAAAATTATTTTTACTAATGGAGTTTACTGGAGTATGAGCATCATTGGAGAGTGTACTAACACAGTTTTTCAATAGTCCAATCCTGCTCCAGCTGAAGTCATTTGAAAGCATACATTAATTTTCAGAGGCAAGTTTTAGCCACAAGAAATTCAGAGAGAAAGTCATACAGCATAAAGATAAGTAGTCCAGATTCCAGTATCTTTTATGCCAACTTTTTCAATGTGTAAGGGTCAACATCACTGGAGCTGCTCCCAATTACATTAATATATAAAACCAGATTGGGTCCGCCAAGATTAGATTAAGACTAAGATATAAAACAGTCAAATGGAGCATTACCTGATTCAGTACTTCTTGGTCATCAAAATAAACATTCTAATTTCTGCAGGATTAGTTACATAGACTGATGGACAAAAACTCAATCCAAACCAGTAGGAATCGACAGGGTTTTTTTCTGCATCATTGGTTTAATTGTAGTGGAAGATAACATTATGGTTTTATGCATCTATATGTACATTTGACATGTCTCTGAGAAGTTGGATGTTTATTACTTTGACCTTAAGTAAAATGGAAAAAATGCTTCCTTTTCTTTTAGGAAGCTGATCCTCTGTAGCGCTGAGCACATTATAGAAATGTCAAGGGCTTTGAATTGCCATTAAAGCCAGAAGCTTGAAAGGTTGAGTCATAGAGACATTTATTTTATAGCAATTAATAACCTGAGAAATTAAGTCACTAATATACTACAGATCTTAATTAGAAGCTGCATCTTCAATTTAATTACTTTCCTTAAACTTATCTTAAATTTAATTACTTTCCTTTGCAGCATGCTTAAAAAAGGTGAAGATTCTATATAAGATTTACAGTGGATTCAATTGTTGTTTTGTTGTTTGTTTATGTGAAACTTGATGAGAAGAAAGATGAACACTAAGTGATCTATTTTTGCTCCCTAGTTGAGATGCAGACTTGTCTCTGATACTGGAAGACTCATTGTAGAGAATACACCCCAGTGCTTTTAGGGACCTATTGAAGCTACCCTGTATTTTAGCTTGTTCTAACTTACTCCTTCACACCTTTTGCAATAATTTATGGGGTTTTATATTACTGCATGTTCAATTAAAATTATAGACTAAAAAAACAAAAAAAAACCCCAAAAAACTGAATGGAAAAGGCTTACTATAAATACAAATTTCAAAGCAAGTAACGAACTAAAACAGATGTATCAACTTTTGAAAAAAAGACCAAAAAAAGGAGCCAAACCCCCATTACTGGGGCAACCCCTTCCTCCAGTGCAGTCTAATGAATTTGTGAAATTATTATACCTTTCCATGCCTTGCATAGATTTGTTTCCTTTTTTCACTAACAAGATGCTGCACATCTAACTAAGACTCTTAGGTTAGCCCACTTTCGTTCATACCTTATATCACCTACCTAATTGTGCCTTTATCTCTCACCTGTTCAGATTACATAAACCACTTTGCACACAGCCATTTTGAGTACAATACTGTATCAGCTGTGCAAGCGGTCCACCAGAATATATGGTCATATTCCTCATTAACCCAGATCTTTGAATTTATAAGAAATAAGAGTCAGTGAATCAAACTTTCTCAGCTTTTAGGAAGAGAAAGATTTGTGCACAGATTTCAATTTTGCTGTCAAAGAATTCCAGCCCCTCTAGTGCATGCGAATGTTGCCCGAGACTCGACAAGCCTCTTTTCTGCCCTGCTGACTTGCCTAGATAAATGCCTTCATCCACTTAGTGCTGATAATGTTCTCCAACTGCATGCTGTCTCCAAGAGTCAAATCTCTGTTTCACATGGAATCAAAGAATGGTTTGTTCTGGAAGGACTTTAAATATCCAGCCCACCTGTGGTGAGCAGAAACATCTTCCACTAAGCCAGGTGGCTCAGAGCTCCTTCCAACCTAGCCTTGAACACTTCCAGGGATGGGGCATCACAGCTTCTATGGCCAACCTGTTCTGGTGCCTTACTACACCCATAGTGAAGATTTTTTCCCTAATACCTAATCCAAATGTACTGTCTTTTAGTTTGAATCCATTTCCCCTTGTCCTGTCACTGCATTGTAAATAGTCCCTCTCCATCTTTCTTGTAGGCAAGGCTGCAGTTAAGTCACCCTTAAGCCTTCTCTTCTCCAGGCTGAACAATCCCATTTCTCTCAGCCTTTCCCAGTAGGAGAGGAGCTCTATCCCTCTAATCATCTTGGTGGCCCTTCTCTGGACTTACTCCATGGCTTGGCCCTTTCCACACAGCATGGTCTTCCTGTTTTTTTATGGTCACAGCATGCCCCCTTTTTTTACAGGAATCTCCTTTCTCCCTCTGATTATTCCAGGTGCTGGTGGTTTGGTTTTAGGACCTCAGAGACTCTTGTCTATTGTAACAAAACTGTCAAGAGACCCCCCATAATCTCATAAACCTGAAAGGACTTGCCCACCTCCTAGCCTAAGGTGTTTGGATGCCTCTCCCTTCCTGTTATCCTAGGTGCTCAGGGCTCAGGAGAGGAATTGCAACCTTCCCATTTGACAGAAATCGAAGACATGCATAGAAATCCTGGATGCAAAAGAGGGCCTCTCCCTGGAACTTTTTTTTGCATTTTGCAAAAGGGAGCCAAGGTGCCTAATCAGGGCCGTGGATCCAGCTTCTAGATGACAAATTAACTTTTCGATGTTTGGAAGAGTGTTGCCATAGGATGTAGCAGAACTACACATATCTGAAATGGTTAATGGGCTGTCTTGGAGAATAGATGTATGAACGCCTATTAAATGTAATGATCCTTCACTTAGGCCAGGGAATCCCACAGCTGCCGAGACTCAGTGGTGGGAGGGAGTTTGAGGATGAGGATGCTCTTTTTCCTATACTGTTTCCTGAGGCACCAATTTCTCACCACTTTCCAGCACAGGGCATCAGACTGGATGGGTTTAGTTGTGATGCTATTGAACTGTTCATACATAGTTTAGACTAAGATACATCTTGATTTAAGATACTCAAGATGCCAGAATATATTAAAATGAAGTTATAGTAATATATGTCTAAAAGGAGAATAGTCAGCACTGAGGATATTATGTTTTTGTCATAAATACTATCCTGAAGCAAAGGGTGCAAAAAATAGTGATTTTTTAGATAACTAAGATTATCTAAGATTATCTATAAACTAAGATTTTAAGATTTCTTCAGGACTTAATATAATATTTTCTATCTCAGTGAATTGTACATTAAAAAGCTTAGATTAGGTGTATCAGAAATCTACAATAATGTTCATTTACGTTAAACATACGTATGTTTAACATATACGTGTGTGTGTATTTCTGCACATTTTAACTAAAAATATTAAGCCATGTACTGTGGATATTAAGGATTTACAAAATTTACCCCCCGAAAAAATACTCTTTAAAGGATGGCTTTAACTTTTTTTTGACAATATTAGGAATTCTGCCAGTACTCTGAGCCATGTTTTTCCCATGAATGTTCCTAGAGCAAGTGGATTTTTGTTTCCTCTGATCTATTGTGTGGAAAACTGGTAAAATAAATCTACCCTCACAGCCCTCCAAAGACAGCTAGTTTCTTGACATTTTAATGGTTCTGGTTCACACCAGATTACTGTTGCTATAATGTCAGACCCATTCCAAAAATGAGGGCATTCTCTGTAGCCATGCATCTCATTGCTTCCAAATGCTGGGCTGCTGTTTTTTAAATAAATATGTTGTAGCAATAGTGATCAGGGAGTGTTCTTTTGCTGGTTCACCTCTTGAGTCCCAGACTGCTAGATTTGTTCAAGCTAGTAACAGAAATGGGGAAAAAAACCCCCCAGATTCACAAAAATATGTGTTTCACCTTTCAAAAATCTATGTAGTGGTGAGTCCTTCCCAGGAAGATTTCTAAAAAAACAATTTTGGCAGGGCAAGCACAGACACACAGAATTTAGGAGACCTCTAAAACAAAAGGTTACATACAGTTAAGTAAGCCTTCACCATCTGGCTGAAAGCACCTCTCTTCCAGCTCCCAAATAAATATTTCCCTCTGCCTTTTCAGCAAGCAGGTGAGGGCATGGCAGGGAAGAGGTCCAAGTGCATGGGTAGGCACGTGGTGGTCATCCTAGAGGAAAATGGTACAAAACCAGGGAGAATTTGGGGGTCCTGATATCAAAGAGTAGCACTGTGAATGAGGCAAACTGTCCTTCAAAGCAGGCCTCAACAGAATTCTTTCTGGAAAGCCTCTAACCCAAGGAAGGGGCTCCCAATTATAACAGGATTATTTATTCCTCAGGATATCTTACCCCCCACCATGGGTTTTGTGGGTTTAAAAAAGCATGCAGTTGCTTCCAAGAGCTCTTGACTCAAGCAGATCACCATACCTGCTCCTTCATTTCCTAGGAAAGACCTGAGGTAATAAAGGTGCTTTGACTTGGACCAGAACATCCCTCTGCTGAAAACCCGCTGTCCCTTGTACATCTCTGCTAGCATCTGCATCAGTATTGATTTCTCAGTTAGGTGCAGAGGAGCAGAAGAATAAGAGAGCATATCATCTCTGCATGTCAGCTTCTACAGGTATAATCAGAAAGGTTTTTCTCCTCAGTTCAGAGCTGATGAGCATTCAGAAAATGCCACAGGTGAGACTGCATCCTCTTGCCCCTTCCTCTGTTTGGACACTTCTGAGGGAGCAAGGCTTGCTCTCTGTTGCTCACTTGGGCAGAGCACAAAGGCCGGCGGCAGTTTGCCGGTTGTTCTGCATCCCTACCACAGTATCATTTGTGCACTGCACCCCATGCCTTGAGCGATCCTTCCAGCTGGAAGCATTCCTGATTCAAACAGGCCAGCATCTCAGTGGGAGTAACGAGTGCACTCGAATGGGTACCTGCAAATTAAAGGTATCCAGACCTTCCACGGGCTCCTGAAGCATCTCCCATGAACAATGCCTTGCTTCTTGGGGACCGAGAGCAGCTTCAGATGTGTTAGCACAGATCTGGATGACTTTGCCTGTGGTCATCACCTTGAGACCTTGAAAACCCTTTTCTTTGTTTAGACCATCTATTCATGTCCTCAAGTTCTCCATGAATCTTAGTTTTCGGTGGTTACAGCCTGTTTTGCTAAATGTTATGTGGTCAAAGCATTTGCTTTAAAAGAGTATTTAAGCAATACATTACATTCTGCACTAGGGAACTCAAGGCTCATGGAAGTGATTTAGCTTCTGTTATTACTTCTGAGGACATAAACAATAATAAATAAAACCATAGCTATCGGGGTGAATTCAAGAGACAATGAAAAGCATTCAGAAATTTATATATAGTACATTTCAAATGTTTTTTTCAGGAGGTATAAAAAGAAAATCTAGTGTCAGATGTAGTTCTGCTGCTGTTTTGTGAGGGAACAAGTGCATGTATGTGTGGATGATAGAAAGGGAGTTGGGAAGAAGGGGAAGAGGCTTTTGGAGCCACATTCTCAGCTCAGAAGCAAGAAAGCTCCCATTTAAAAAAATATTTTCTTTCCAAAATTTCAAAACTTCAGGCATAATGAATACGTACTAAAAAATGCAGATTTCTAAAACTTTATTTAATGACTCGGATGTGACACCAGTCCTAAGAAAAAACAGTATGCATACAGATAAGACTGTCAAAAGTGTTTATATATTTTTCAAATGCCAGGTGTAACTGAAAACTGCTAGCTTTGCACTGACTGACTTTGAAACTTTCAATAACTTTCTTCCAATATAAACACTTTGATAGATAATTCAATAGGTGAGGTCTGTGGTATCTTCTTAATAGGCTTCTGGAACAGAATTTTAAGCTTACATTTTTATAATATTTTGGGTTTATTTTTTAGTTCATTTTATTTTGTTATTATTTGTTTACCTTATACTTGCTTTTACTAAAGTGTACACCCAGAGGTGTCAAGTGAATTGATTGCATAAGAAAGAAGTTTTAACACAGATCACCATCTCAATTTTCTTCCACTTCTTCCACTGTTGCTTTTCTCACTTTTTTTCCTCTTCTTTGGGTAAGAGTTAGGTACAGTATTAGATAGACCAAAGAATTAAAACCAGCAAAATATGCAACTAAATGCTTCACAAAAGGTATTTCACAAATAAATCCTTTTATGCCAAGATAAACTGTCCATATTCAAAAAAGTTAAATTGAAAAAATTCCATACTGTAGAATTCACCAGCTGTTCAAACGGAGAGGTCTCTACACAAAAATTTAAGAATAATAGTAAAATAATACAATAGAGTATTCTGGACAAAATAATCTAGAATAAGATCAGCCTTATACCTTTAAGCAAAGAAGCTGCATCTTGTTTTATATACTTTAATTTTAATGTCTTCATGCTATTTTTCTTTACCTTTAACATCATTACCTAAAATATGCTATTTTGAATTGTTTTCTGTGGCTTTAGACTTGAATAGGTGAAGTCTTTCTTCCACTGACATATCATGAAACTGAAACTTTTTTGCTGCTGGCTTATGATCGGCTCATTCTGCTCACATATCCATGTTGAAACCATTATAGGTTGACGTCATAAACCAGGAACATAGGCAGTTTTTAGTTTTGGCTCAAAAGCATGGAAGTTTACATCAGAAAAAGTTCAAAGCATTAAGAATGACACATCTAATGTGTTTATTTCTTTTTCCCCCCCCTTTTTTTAGTAATGCTTTCTTAACTCTCATTCAGGTTAAGAAAAGAGAGGCTTTTATATGAATTTTCCTAATGCACTGTGGGCTCCAGATAAGTAAGGATTTTATTGTAGTCTCATATAAGGTGTCTCCCTAGGGAAAAAGAGAATAGAACAAACACATGGGATTTCAAGCCTTGAAGAAATACTTGAGTTTTAAAAATTCAGTGATGCAATCTAAGCAACTTTCTGACATCCTGGGCAAGTGGTTTATGGATAGTTGGGGAAGAAACTCTTATTGCAAGACACGTAACACTCAGGTCTGTAATCATTTTTGTCTACAGAATTCCTGCTTGTTTGTGCTGAATTGTTTAGTCAGTAGAATTTATTTTACTGTGTCTTAAAATCATTATATTTTTTACTTTCAGTTTAATTCTTTCCCAATATTTAAAAAAACTCATCACTTCATAGCTTTTGCCAGTATTTACAATCAAAAAAATTACTGTTTTGAATTTAAATGTATTTGAGTATCTAACATAGGAAATAACTGACAACAGAGAAGATCTTCATCACATGCAGTAGAACACTTGAAGTCAAGTTTTTCTTATATCATGGCAGGTGAATAATTTTAGATAAAATTCAGTAGGGCCAGCTGAGGTGAAATGTATATTTTTGTGCATCTCTCAGAAATAACAGATTATAATAAAATGCTTCTTATGAAATAACATTGGTCCTTGGACAGAAAAGGAGGGCTTGAACAGAAGATAAAGAATTTCAAAAAGTTGAGAACAAAGAGACCTCCATTCTTGAAGATGCCCTGTTTCAGTAACTCACTTTTCCAACCGTGAGTAAATGGAAATCAGTACAGTTAGCGGGGCCCTGGTCACAGTCTTAGCTATGAAGACCCAGCTAATTTTTCAGCTAATTGGAGCTATCAGCACCATGCAGATTCGCTGTTCTAATAATTCTGTTATTTTGATTTCAGATCATTCTGAGTCCTGCAGAGAAAATGAGAGCCCAAATACTGTCATATCAAATCAGGACGATAGTTTCCATCAGCCTTAATACGAAGAGAATTAATAAAGAGAGAAACTCAGCTAGCTTTGTGTTGCAAGTTATTTTCAAAGTAGAAGATAGGTGGTTCCCATCTAAAGCTATTGTTGTTTCACCTGTACTTGTTATCTAAATCAGTGAAGTCTTATTAGAAGGCAAAGATCTGATATAAAACGTACTAAGGTTACTGTGCTTGTCCCCACTAATTTCAACTGGCTGCAAAAAAAAAATTAACTTAGAAAGTATTTGGCTAAATTTGTAATTTGAAAGGGACAGATCATTAATCTTGGGATCTCTGAGTCACATATGGTACCTTAAGGTCAGATTTCATTCCTAAAGGTCTTAGTTTGAAATTGTAGTTTACAGCCTTTTTTTTTTTTTTTTTTTTTTTTTTGTAAATTGTCTTTACAAAGAGTTTTTATGCCTCTTGCTCATTTATTGTATCAGAAGTGACATAGAGTTTGCTTAGTCTCATTATTGAAGCTTGTGCTGTCTTAGTAACCTTTCTCCCAGTTCTTCCTCAGTCTTTTCCTTACAGGACAGAAAACAAATTTGCAAAGACAATGCCTCATTAATCAGATTGATTCTATGTTATTAATGACTGTTAATCACAAAGCAAGAAAGAAGCAATATATTTCCACAACCATTTTGCTTCCTTCTAGAGACCTTTTGAAAGTTAAGTAATTTCTAACATAAATGTGTTCAAGCTCATAAGAAATATAATTCAATTCTAATTAAATATGATTTGAGATCAAAGTTCCTATAAAACAAAAACATTATTTTGCTATGAAAAATCGCTTGTGTTTCTGCTACATTCATATTCCATTTATTTTCTTCTGATTTTAATATGACACAAGCTAGCTGATTGTTCATTGAGACACAAATCGCTATTCCCATCAAAAAGCCCACTTGCCCTATGTATGAAAAAATTAAAGCCTTTTAAATACTTTGTGGAAATAGGCATCTGCCTTTCCGCAGCCCTTCCTGAATGCAATAACAAAAAAATCTTTACTTCATAGCAATGTTTCATATCACACTATTAGAAATCTGCCAAAGAAATAAGGACACATAATTTTGATAATGTTAAACTCGGCAAGGAAGAGCACCACCAAATTCAGATATTATTGCTAAAGAAGGGGAAAACAATAACTTCCACACAAATATCTTAGATATCTGTCTATCTGCTAGAGTTCCCATGGTAATTAAAACTCAAGAAGACTCACTCTTAAAGTACTTGCTAGCTTCAGTGTGTCAGGATGCACTCAGAGGAAAGTCTTAATCCTCCTTTAAGAAATGGAGAACACAATTTGCATTAGTAGGCTCTTTATACTCCTTCATTCATATGTCCACAGCCTAACTTTCAGTCAAAGATTAGAAATTTATCATCAGGGTGTTAGTGGGAGTGGTCCCCAATCCTTGTCAGAGCTTTTTGGTAGCATACTTTTCAATCATTCCTCATATAGGAATAAGCAACAAAAAGCAGAGAACTTCTTCCTGCAGGTTACTGCTGTTAATGGAAAAGGTATTACTTAATGCTATGAAGTATGCAAGTTTTTTAATATGATGGATGGAAAAGAAGTGGATTTTTAATGAGAGAAGTAGTTTTCTGGAAAATAAAATGAAAAATGCTATAGGCTTTTGCATCAACAAATGAAAAATCATGCATGGATTTAAAAAAGAAGTCTGCTTTTTCATTTAAAATCATAGGAAAGAAAGCTGACAGGACATGTGAGGTGGGAGTAAAAGAGTTATTGACTGTGAGAAGTAGATCACAGAGGGAGAGGGATAAAAGAAAAAATAAATGGAGATTTTCCCCTGATAGATTGGCTACTTGCCTATATTCTATATATGAATAAATAAATAGTATGTGAAAAGAAGTGTTAGTCTGAATTGCAAGCCCTGTTAGAGCGACATGTTATCTTTTGCTTTAAAATACGGCTTACTCCTTCAGGATATATTTTTAGGATTATTCAATCAAAGTTTAGTTCAAGCATGATGGCAACTGCAAAGAGAGAAAATAGGAACAGAGAATTATAATTAAAACACTTTGAAAAAGGGCAAAGTTCCAAATAAATAATGATAGCCTTAGAGGAGCTGGATGGGAAATGGAGCGTGTGTGGTGTTTATTTAGCAGAGCATAACTGTTGTAAGGACTGATGTGGGCACTGGACAGGAGGGAACTCCAATATGTTGGTGTCAGACAGAGAAGACACTGCAGGCCACAGAAACTGAATTTAATTGCATACAGGTAACTGAGATCACACTGATCAACAGCATGTGACAGGAGAGCGGGAAGCAGCTCCCTAGAGGATGATATCTGCATGCCTTTGCACTCTAAAGGGTGAGTCCTGTATTTTTCCATGTATTCAGATCCCAGCCTAAACTAAGGAGAAGTCAATGTGAAAGGAGAGACCACAAGTGGCACCAATAAATGCTTATAGAGGAAATTACATATATTTGTGTTAAAACAATCCCCAAGATATATCCTTTCTGGGCAGCATGAAAGAAAACATCTGTTGCAGAGAGCGCAAAGGCTCTGCATTCAGATGGTGTTCAATCTTTTATGCGCAATTTGGTCTTTTATGCATATTACGGGACATTTTTAGTGGTACCTCACATAAACGGTGTCTCCCTTGTGGCATCTCACACTGGGGTAGGTTATTGGAAGCCAACAGCCATTTCAGTGGTAATTTCAGCTGGGACAGAGTAACGGCACCACATTATGAACCAATAACGGGATGCTAATGTTTGTAGTATGCTCTTGCAGTGCATAATAATGAAGGGGAAGTAAAAGTTCAGAATCAATCCTTAATTAGGCAGATGACTTTCTGATTCTGACAAACACTGAAACTTGCCCAGAACTTCAGCACTGACTCAGAGTGCCTGCAGCATTTCTGCCCTGGGATGGCCAGGTCGCTACCAAGCAGTATTGCAGGGTCTGTTTGCTTTAGCTTTTACTGAATAAAGCTACCTGAGCCTCTGAGCAGCCTTTCCAATCCCTTAGATTTGCATACAGTTTTTTTCCTGTAGTGCCAGTGATCTTATGCCATTTGGCAGCATTTGCTGCTGTGGTGAACACATGTCAAGATTTCAGCAGAGTGAGAATGGCAATGAAAAAGAAAAATGCTGGCATTTTGGGAGCAGTCAGCTTACTTTCAATCAGTGTGAGGAAACACGATGTTTCAGACACTAACGAAAATTATTTCAACATATCTTCTAAAGTTTCAGGTAGAAAAGGTTGAGAACCTTCCTGGAATAGTTCATGACTAGCTACAGGACACCTTGTGTGGGTGGGGGAGGCAGTGTTTAAATCTACCTCTTGCATTATATCCAGTGTGAATGGCAGCCATGGGGATGCTGTGGATGCAGCTTTTTTGCCTCCTGCAGAGCCTGAATATTGCGCTTTAGACATATGTGGGTGAGGAACTGATAAAAAAAGCAAACAAATGGAATGATTAAGCCTGATTAAGCCTGAATCTGAAATTATCTTCTGCTGCCCAGTGGCATCCATCACAGTTTATAGTTGTAAATGGGGAGTGAAGTTGGGCTCCACAAAGGTGAGCTGCAGAACATAGTTTTTTTCTGTTTGTGGTCTTTTTTAATAAGCTTTTTTTAATTTAGGAATTTTTTTTTGTTTTAAGAACCTTGCATAAGACTTCTGTGTGTGTTCTCAGGTTCAGTTGTATCAGCTTCATATTCCACTATGCTGAATGTCCCTGCATTTATAGATGTGGTGTAAGGTTAGGGAACTCTGCTAAGTATCTAGAAAACATATTAAATCTGAAGATCAGAAACACTCTACATGGAGCATGCTCATCAGTCCATGTCTTTAGACACCTGTGACAGCCCACTGACTGCTAGGCCAGCATGCACAGCAAAAAAGAGTCAGGAGTTCAGTGAGGCAGGAAAGCAGAGCAGCAGAAAGAAAGCTGCCCATTTGGCATCTCCTGATTTATATGCTTATATTGGGATCTCCTTCATTCAAAATGTTATTTGAAGCTCCCCTGTTGAAGCCTGTGGGCCTTCCTAGAAAGGAATGGAAACAGATTTAAAATGGTAATCTTCATTGGCTAGGAATTATTAAATAAACTATTTGTATTTTCCATAGATAGGCATATTTTTCCTCTCAGAATACACACCTATTATCAATCATTCCACAGTTTGTTATTTACTGTCTGCTCACAGGTCAGGTCAACAAATTCAGTTTTTTTAATGTCTGATCATGATTTTAGGTCATTTAATTTAGGGCAATGAGGAAGTTTCTAGGAATTTCAGCACAATCCAGGTCAATTCATTAAGTTTTATAATTCTTCTGAAGTTTGAATTTAACACTTTTCTGCTGAATTACAACTCTAATTAATTATCTTCTATGCTACACATCAAAAGGACTCCTCTTCTCCTATCTTAACTTGCTAATAAATGTCAGTGTTTATGAAGAGAAAGGTGCCAGATTCTCATTTGCACTAAAGCTCTTCACAAGGAATGACAGTAAAAGAGGCCTAATAGGAGTGTAAGATGCTTTGTCTCCAGTTTGAAAAACCTCTCTCTACTGATAGAATGGACAGCTGTTCTGGCAGTGTCTAAATGAGCAAAGATCTAAGATTTTGTGAGTAGAAAAGCAAATGGGCAGTGAATGACAAATACTAGTTCTAGGATTTAGAACTCGTTACATATTTGTACACTATTTTTCGCTTGTTAAATTGTTCATTTGTTACAATAGGAATAAGTTTTTTCTCCATAACCCTAGGGACATGCCTAATGCTCTTCCTGTTGATAAGACTTTTTAAGGCCTGTATTTTTTCTATCAGCTCCATTGCTTTTAAAAATCAGTCTTAGCAGTTGCATAAATGGAAGGGGAGGGGGGCAGAGAAGGGGTTATGGTTATTTTTTTGTTGTTTCTCTGACAAACAGGTATTTCCAGAAGCATGCTGACATTTCATCATCCTCTGGACTATTGTATTCTGGAGGAAGGGCTATATTTTGTGGGTGATTGCTTCCAATACACAGAATTAGAATTTCATTGCTGTCCTGTATTAGTCTAACCTTTTTGTCCTGAAAGAAATTATTATGAGCTATTTCAAATGCAAGGAAGTAGAAATGAGCAGTAAGCAGAACTGTCCAAGGCAGGTATTTGCACAGCTTCTGTTCCTTGACCTGAAAAATACAGAAAACTTACAGGAAAGGTATTACTTTTAATCAACCAAAACGGTAATGACAGAGACATCATTGCTGTTCCCTGCATTTTTGTGAATATTCCTTTAATATTTTTTTACTACTTTAGTATTTCGATCTAATTCTTCTTCCAAAGAATATGTCTAATTGAACAGCTGCTGTATGCATATCCATTGTCAGGAACCATGGTGGCTCCCTTGGAACAGCAATGCAGGAATGGGCAGCCAGGACTTGTGCCAGCATCCCAGCCAGGAAGCAGAGCCATCAGGGCACAGGGACAGCCCTGGCCCTGGGCAGTGAGCACCTCCCTGGGTACAGGGATGGACAGAGGCCAGGACATCAGCCCACAGAGCAGGATTTATAAGGGGGCAGACTGGCAGCTTTGCTTACAATGCAGGCATCCTAAACTTCTGTTAAACTGTAACTCACCTGCTGCCTAAACCTTCAGGTATCTGTCCATCCATCATCACCTACCTACCCAAAGGCTGCAACCTGAGTACACACCAAAGTTACACCCCAGGTCCTGTAGACAGAACAGTCCCCAGCTCATCCAGAAGAACATCTGCACAGTCACATCTGTCACATCCTGGAACTGTTGTGCTGCTCTGGATTTCCCTGAAAGCCTAATTTTTTTTATTTTTCTTTTTAATGAGGTGAGTGACACAGCTATTGTGCTGCCAGGGATGGCTCAGTTAGCGATGCTAGTGCTGAGCAGCCATTCCCCACCATGAATCTGTGTCCAACTGCAATGCAATTGGTCAAAAGAAAGCTGGTGAAAAAAGCACCATGAGTCTCTGGGAAAGAAGGGGAAAGGCAAGGTCTGTGCTGGGAAGCAGTTATCAGTTCTGTGAAAGGGTGGATTAATAAGAGAGAAAGTTTTCTGGACTGGACAAGGGTGCCAGAGCTCAGAAATGCCTCTCTTCTTTTCCCTACTATTCAACCTTATTTCCTTTGGAAGGCATATTTCTATCTTCCACAGCTTGTAAGGGAAGAAATCACTGTTTCCCATTTCACTCTCATCATTGCCTTACTGACCAGTCACTTCCTATTTTCATGGCCTTGACTCCAGTCTCAAGCTCCTTTTCACAGCCTCTCACAAATTGCACAGAGGTGCTCCTGGCTTCCCCACAGTGAATACGTTGATGATCCCCACCTCAGCCTAGGAAAATCATGGTCTCTGAGCACACTGGGCCTGCTTCTGCTCCCTCCAGGATCCTCCTAAGCCACTGTGTCATGCAGGCATTTTGGCGGGCAGGGAGAGACCAGACCCAGCTGGGGCAGGGGCTGTAAGCCCTCTCATCCTGCAGCTCTGTTCCCTGCAAGTTCAGGAAAAGCCAAGGTCAGTTTACTGCTATCACCACCTGGGCTCTGCTTGGCAAGGGGCAGCACATCTGCAGGTGCCTGTGTCTGCATGGGTGTCGTTTAAGGCTCCTCCTCTGGGGCAGCACCTCGCAGCTGGCTGCATCTTGGGGGTTCACTGCATGGTTGACACAAGTTGTTGTGTGATCTTCCGCTGCCCTCTCCACACTTCCCACTAGATCTGTCTTATTTTTATTCAAGGAGAGACAAAGTTGGCTTCCAGCCCAGATTTGCAGCTGGTGTCTCTAGAAGAAAGCTTACAGAGGGAAAAAAACCCACAAACCAGTAAACAAATAACCCAAATTCCATGCTGAATCTGCAGACTATGCAGTTGGCTTCATTCAGCCTTACAAGACATTGGAGACTGAGAGGAGGTAAAGGCTGTAAGTGCTTTCTCCTGTGATGGGGAGAGCAGCAGTAGTTGCTCTCTCTCCTCCAGTGGTGCCCAATAAACTGAGAATCCCACGTGGGAGCAATGCTTTTAGCAATGCTGTGCAGTGCAGGAGTTAAAGCCTGACAAAGGAGAAAGAAAACAGGAATTTGCTGTGATGGCTTAGAGAAAATACACTCTGCCACTGAGAAAATAACCCTACTGCCAGAAATTTCTCTCTCAAAAAACTTCCAAAAAAAGTAGCTTGTTTTCCCACATGAACTGCATACAGAACAGCAGAGCACAGAAGGTGCAGATAGGGGTATTCCCCAAAGAGGAGAATGCACCTTTTCTACCACACAGCATTGCCCTTGGGTAACGTAAGTGCACTTGCAATGTTAAGTGTTGAAACAGTTAATGGCAGTGATGGGGCAGCAAATTGTTTCAGACAAGTGCCTTCCACAGAGTCTGAGCAGTCCCTTATCAGGTTTTCCTTCGAGAAACTTTGGGTGGAACATCTGTTGCAAAGAGCAAAATAGTGCACCTCCAGCCACTCACCCCAGTACTTTTGCCTGGTGGATGGACTTGGAGAATTTAGCTGTGTGGAATTAAGATGGAGAGACTCTGCCTTAAACTGCTGGAAAGGTCTGGGTCTCCATTCTTACAGGTAGCTGAGCTTTTATGTTCCTTTTTAAAATTGTTTAACCAGTCTTTCTGAGGAACATGGTGCTCTCCCATCTATCCCTCTTCCAGGAGGGAAGATTCCCTGGCTACCAGTGCATCAGAATATTGCTCTGCACTGCTAGCACTTGAACAGTTGGTAAACTTAAGGACTCAGTTTTAAGGCATTAATCCTGAAATTGGATACCCATGGACAAGAACCCCATTCATATGAACAGACCTTTGACAAAGCATAGGACCTTACATAAACATTAGGCTGCAGGGCCAATGCCTGTGAGGAAACACCCTCAGCCATTCAGGAGCTTTCCTGCTTAGTGGCACATGATAAAAGTTCTCAGCTATCACACACCAGTCAGAATCTTCAGCAGGGTAATAGGTTGTACATGAGCACTTTTTTTTTCTATTTTGAATTTTCATGATAGGATTTCTAAGCTAGTTGATCACACAGTTGATAGAGCAAAGTACTTTGATAAGTCTTACAAATATGAAGGTGTCAAAAAGGAAGATGGGCAATTAGGAAGATTTGGTGCAGGAAAAGCATGCTCTAGACATGATTTAATTCACGGGAGGTTTCATTGACATAAAAACAAAAGAATATGAAGAAATTGTGATTATACCCCACACTGTAATAAAATTTAAAAAGAACCATTCTAAAGAACGCTAATAGGAATTAAAATCTTCATTCATTTCAATGGTCCCAGTTCTTGTTTTGCCATTTTCAATTGTCTTGGGGCAGGAGACAAGTCTTTATGCTTAACTGTACAGCACTAAACATGCTGCTCATGCAAAATAAATATAAAAGGGAATCATGACAGGCATTCTGGGATATTAAGTAAATCAGCACACACCTACTGCACTGTCATTCTTATTGAATATCCATGGGCGACTGAGGCACCTGAAGAAAATGACACATCTTCAGACCTGGGAGAAAGCATCAACCGGATAATCGTGTAAGCATGTGACAGCTTAAGACCTTGTATTTTACCAGCTGAAAAGAATCCTTTGATCATTTATTGGTTACAGTAAATACAAGAGATGATAATTTTGGACATGGGTCCTGCAAAATATTGCAGTTTTGCTAAAATTTTCTGCAGTTACGATCATGATGGGATGTAGCACACATCCAAAAAATATATTTGTGGGAGTAATATATTGCACTTGTACTATTGTTAAGGCATGATCTATGAACTTACATCTATGCTTCCTAGGGTGGGGCATTGATGCAGCTCTGGAGATGAGGCCCTTGATGGCTGCTCTGAATTCAAGTGGGATCTCGGCTCCTGAGCACCAGCTGGGAAATATTCAGTGGTCTGGGAACCTCAGTCCACAGGATGTCCATCAGCAGATCATCAAGGTAATCATATGGGGATGATGCATTTAAAGCACATTGCTCCCCAGGTACTTGAAGATGGGAGGAAACCACTCAAATCACTTTCAAAGCCATGGAGAACGTTTTTTTTGTCCTGTTCTTGACTTAATTTCCCTCTCTTTCCCCCCTGACAGTTTCACTGTGTGTGAAGACTTACAGAGGGACACCGAAGACTTTGGAAAACTTCTGTAGCTTTTCAGAAACACTGATGTACAGCTAATTTATTGAAAGCTTGTATGTGTAAGAGCTCTTCTCATTTCTGTCTCTGACAGAGCAGCGTCATTACTTGCCTCCTGCTGAGATGCCTGTCACAGATTGGCTCAGACAACTGCTGTTTACCACTGTTTGGGAATAAGACAGACTCATAACAAGTATTAAAACATAGCTCTTGTCAGACAAACTTGATTCATTATTCCTTTCAAACGCACTACAGCATTAGTGGATGAAAGGAATGGGACAGCATAATAATTCCTGATTTCAATGTCAAGAAACTTTACTTGTAAAATTAATTCAAATTGATTTGGAGTGGAAGTAGGAAGCTATGGTTAAAGATGATGATAGGTCTCATTGAGATGAGAGGAAGGGCATAGGGATCACTGCAGAGATAAAATGAGTTTTTCAGAAACAGTAAAGAAAAAAAGAGTTACATGCCCAAGTCTCAGTAAATGCTACAGGGAATTTGGGATCTCTGTGTGTCTTTGAAGATCTCTTTTGCATGTTTTGTTTGCCATCTTCTCAAAGTTTAAGTAAGTGGAATGTTCATGAAATTTGATTTCAAAAAAAAAGACAGATTCGAAAGTAATTAGAAATATAGAGAAAAGTAAAATATTTCATGAACATTTGAAGTGGCCTGGTTAGAAATAATTGAAAATCTGGGCTATATATTTCCAGGAAAAATTGATAGGAAAAGAAAAAGAAAGAAAAAAAAAGACATAATTTGCAATATAAAAACAATTAATAATTAATTCTATATATGGAAGCATCCCATCACAGTGCAGGAAGAGACTCTTATTTTACTACCTGTGTCCTTCTGTTACTGACCAAAACTAGAATATGTGCATCCTCTTTCCCAAAACACTATTGAACAGTAGGAAGAAGTTCAAGAAGAGTCATGAGACGTATTTGAAACAACAGTCCTTAAATTGCCAGGGAAGCTCCAGGTTATTGTTCACATAAATTTAGTGACTGTAGAAACAAAAATAGAAGTCAAGCCTACTTTTTTGTCAGAGACCAAGAAGGTGCTCTTTAATTTTTGCATGAGGACATTCAGGACTGGCATCATAACACCTGTGAAAGGGCAACTTTTTTCCCAAAGACTGGTCTTAGTTCTGCAAGATGGTGAACGCAAGCTTGCCCTTGGCAAAGGATACACAAGGGCTCCTCATCCCTCTCTGTCCAGAGATGGAAGCATCACATGACATGTCCTGGAGGGGCTGGGGCTTTCAATCCTTTGAGATGTCTCCAAATCCACAGCATCATGGAGGACTACTTTTATCCCTGTCTTGTTTGAGCTAATTTCTTGACTGTATGGCAGGTATTCAATCACTCAGCAGTTACCTAAACTGCTCATGTCAGAAACTGACCAATGTAATTTAAATCAGGGGTAGGTATAAATCAGAACAATTCAGGGCCACAGTGTCAGTGACTATTTTGTGCTGCATTGAATCAAAGGCTACCTTCAACAGAAAAATGACACCATATGAAACACACAATTCACCTAAATAGGAAGAGAAACAGGGAAAAAAGCTTTCAAGGGTCATTGATTGATAGTTTTCACAATTCCACCTAGGCCAAACTAGCAATCCAGTAGGGATGAAAAATGTTTTATCAGGTGTTGCCTGCTGTCAAAACTTTAGATTTACTATGTACAGACTATATATTTATGAAGAAAACAATCTTTCATATATTTATGAAGAAAACAATATACCAGGAGGAATATAAGTTTGGAGCACATTGTCAATTGATCAGTATTAAATTAATGAATTGCATGCCTGTTAAGCAGATAACAGGTAAAGTGATATTATTTCAGAATTAAGTGTTGCTTTGGAATATGGAAAGATTATTTATTGCCTATTTATGATTTCCATTCCTTTTATGTAAATTTAATTTACTTCTTGTTACAGGTAGTCATCTGTTCTGGGGTGACTGCTTGCTAAAAATTACCCTGCACTGTAATTGAAATACTTAACATGCTAAATGCTAGAACTTCATCTAATATGTCTATGAAGGATTATATGAACCAGAGTCTTAGAACTAATTCCATCAAGCTACTTCTACATTTCCATTTTATAAAGGAAATATAAAGTATATAAAGGAACATAAAGTAACATTAACATTGTGAAAAAACAGAGAAATTTTTAAAGGCAATACAACATAGAGACATGAATATTCCCACTATATCCATCTGGTCTATTATTGTTTTCTGTAATTCCTTTTCCTTACTATCTGAGGAGAAGAGATGGCCCAGTAGGAGGAGGAAGAGTCCTTAGGGGAGGAGAAAATTTTCAAATACTTCTTCTGTTATATTCACCACTAACTGTATTGAGTCCATTTGTGCTTTTCCCCAGTGTGCCTTACACAATCTAATGCCTGCAGCTGAGGATTGCCAGGGTGCCGGGCTCCAAACAGAAGGGAGCGTAGTCGGTGCCGAGTTTCTCTTCTGGGCACCATTTTTACACTGTTTCCTCAGCACCCCATTTCATGCTGTCACAAGCCCAATTTCAAAGAAGGAAGAGTGTGCTAAAGCAGGAGAGATTTCCATCTTCTGCTATGGTTCTACACATAAGAATGCTGGGATTTGGTCCCACTGAATGGCTGTTTTCTGTGCAAACAGTAATGATCCAGCAGAATAAAACAAGAATCCCAGTTCAGATAGTGATGCAAGGTGTTCTGGTATGACGGCAAGTACCCAGTACAGCAGCCTGCAACAAGTTGTATATTCCATGAATGGGTGTACGGTGTGAGGAGCAGCACTCACAGCTCTTACCTGCACCTGCCTCGTGCAGCCCAGCACCACCCTCTCTGACCTGGGGTGTCCAATTTAGCTGCAGTACCAACACACAGCAGATGTAGGTGGCCAACAGGATGCTGACAGCATCAGTGGTTCGTTTATCAGTGAATAATGTCTTTGTGGCTTGTTTTGCTGGAGGACTGGTCTTTGCTAAAGGGATGTGACACCTGACAGTCTGAAACAGAGCACAGGCTGTAGGGCAACGTGACTTTGCCTTTCAGCTTGTGCTTTATGGCATCTTCTTGCCAGCAGTGCTGAAGTTACTCAAGCCAGTAACACTGCCAGTGTGTCCAGTTTCCCCCACTGCTTTCCAGTGTAGTCTAGTCTCTTCTGAATTTGAATCTATGTCTTCAGGCAAGGAAAGGGTAAGCTCCTAAATAAAAGTGACTGTATGGATGTCCATAATAACAATGAAGAAGAGAGGGGCAGAGTGGAAAATATGGAGCAGGCTGAACATCTCTTCTAGATAACAGATCCTGGAAAAGAAGAAACTACTTGCTGGCCTGTAATATATAAGCTGAAGTAATGTGTGAATGCTATTTTTATGATGAGCTACACCAGTGGTGCAATCCTGCAAAATCCTGAAGATTTCTTGATAATTTCTGAGCATTACAAAGAGCCTGGTTCAGGACATGAGTCACTTGTAAAAGGAACCCAAGATTGCCCTCTCGTTACTAATTTAGGTTTTCCACCTCCAGTAGGAAGTATATTTTTAAATATCATTACTTGAACAAAGACAGCATTAGCAAGTCAAACGATTTTGCATAAGCACTATTTTTTTACAGGAGGCCATAAAATTATGCATTTTATGCAATTTATAATTTTTTTATTCATTCAAAGGAAATCAAAGTGAATTCTAAAATTTTATTTGGGAATTAATTTCCATCATTCTAAGACTTTAATTTTTTTAATGGAATAATCCTTCAGTAATAAACTAGTCCAACATGTCATTCTGATCTTTTTTAACACATTTTAAAGTGTAAACATCACTGTATGGCAAAACTGTATCTCTATTCCCCAACATTCAGTTAGAACCATAAAAACTGGTGCATGTAACATCTATGATGAGGGCTTAAATTCACTTCTCTAGTGAATAAATATGGGCAGTAATAACATTACTTTGGCATCAGATTTGAATTAATTACTCACATGAAATATTAGCTTAACTGGGAGATTACTTACAAAGGAAGACATTTTTATTATTTTCAAATCTTTAATCTGGACTATACCATTCTGTATTTCTGAACATGTTAAATATTAAGAATTAAACTCATTGGAAAAATATAATGGGATATGTATTCCAAGTTGTATTCCCAATAAGACCATAATGTAAGGAATTGTGTTGATTTAGAAAGAAAATCTGCAAAAGCAAGAATTCTGCTTTTTTAAGAATTGATTTCCTCCCAGAAATATGCTTAATTTACACGTTAAATTATGTCTTTGTATTTTTTCCTTATTTAGTTTTTAAAATAAATTTTATCAAAGCAATTATCAGTTGTAGTTTATTATAATAATGATGACTAAAACCTACCTAGTCTTTTATTACACTGAACCGAATTTGCACCCATCTTTGAAAAGGATGGAAAGGAGGACCCGTGGAACTAGCAACCTGTCAGCCTCACCCCTGTGTCCAGGAAGATCATGGAACAGACTTCTTAGAAGCTGTGCTATGGCAGCCAGCCAGCACGCCTTTACCAAGGGAAAGTCCTGCCTGAACAATCCAGTGGCCTTCTATGATGGAGTGACTGCATCAGTGGACAAGGGACGAGCTACAGATCTACCTGTATTTATGTAAGGCCTTTGACACAGTCCCCACAACATCCTCCCCTCTGAACTAGAGAGACACAGACATGGTAATAGGAAAATTTAAGAATATAAGAAAGATGCGGACAAGCATTTAGTAGGACCTCTTGTGAAAGGAAAAGGGTTAATGATTTTAAAATAAGAGGGTAGATTCAGACTAGTTATGAGTAAGGTATTTTTTATGATGAGGACAGTGAGACTCTGGAACCTGATCTAGGCAAAGATGTCTGTGATGATTGCAGGGGGGTTGGACTAGATGACCTTTAAAAGGTCCCTTCCATCCCAAACCATCCTATGATTGTTGACCAATATCAGTATTTGGATTTTATTTTTTTTCAGAAAAACATTATCTTCATAAGCTTCAAATGGAGTGTAAATTTAGCGTACTGACCAGCTCTGCCGAAGCGCAATAAAAGGCACACATTCCCAGGGTAGACTATTCCAGTGTGTAACAAAGTGAATAGCTGGAAAGAAGAGAAAAAGAAGACTAAAATGAAAGAAGAAAAAGCAGTTATCATAGGAAAAGAAGAAGAATGCAAGACAATAGGAAACAATCAACCCTCCAAGCACTTCTAATATACAATTCTCTTGTAACACCTGGGAGCTTCCAACCAACCGCAGCCATCTAAACACCCACAAGCTCCCCTGTTCCACTGAATGTCTCAGCTTCTGTTCTCCCTAATTGTTTGAAAACTGTAAAATAATAACTATACAGATAGGGTTGGAGCTCTAACTGGGTAAACTGGAAGCAAAGTTTGGGAATTAGAATATAGGACTGAGGGATTAACATGACCTGTGGTTGCTCCCCTCTCTCTCTGACTACAACACATTGGAATTTTTCACTCTGAAAGAAGGACAGTGTACACTGTCTAATTCCAAAACCAAAACACTTTGTCTTCAGATGCCGCTGTGGTTACCAAGTAACAGTAATGTCATTCATCTGCCACATCACTCACATGCCTCATGAACACATGGAAAGTGGTTAAGGTTACCAAAAATCTTACAGTATTCATGTATTAAGATACCTATTAACATAATACTCTGTTCTCCTCAAGAAGGAATCAGTATGCTTTGAGAAATTTTAGGCAGTATAATAAAAGAAAAAAAAAAGCTCATAAAAATATTTACATACTGACAAATTAAAACCAATAGACAGGTCAAAAAAATCACCTAAGCATACCTCAGGCAGTTACCTCCTGGAGAACTGAGAATAACTAGGAAGGCAAAACAAACCTCCAAACTCAACAGCAAGGTTTACTGGGAATGCTCAAGGTGCTCACTGCATCTAAAATGTATAATCCCAGATGGAAACAAAGCTGTCAGTATTAGTCTAACTTTGGCCTAAGTAAAACTAGAATTGTATCCACCAGAGGATAAGTCATGATTAAACAGTTGGAAATTTCGTCAGGTAAAGACTAGGAAGACAAAGATTAGAAAAGATAGAAAGTAAATGCTAAACTTGTCTAAGAAGAATTAAACTTTCAAACGACAGAAAAGATCTTTTGGACCAGGAAGAAGCAAGAAAGGAACGTAAAGGCAAACCTGAGAAGCCAAGTGATTTCATACTGGTCTGCATCACTTCAGACTAGACCTACCCTGGGTACAGTCTTTCAGGTTATTAAAATGTTGTGAAAAGATGTTTACCTGATTACCTGAATAGGAAAACAACCAGTTCTAGATAGGCTGAAAAAAGAATCAGTGAATGAAGTTGCTGAGTTACTAATAGAAGTTTTTAGAGTGGCCTTTCAGAGGGTTAAAAAGTAATACAGGTATCAGGAATAAGCCTGGAAATTATAATATAAGAAGTTCTCTTTTCTTTAGTTAAACCAGTAAAAATTACCATAAAATTGACAAATGACACAACTGTGCAGTTAGTGCTGTAGAATATGTATGGAGATTAACCCCTCTAAATGTGTACGTGTGCATTTGTGTGCTCACACTAATAATTTCAAGTCTGTAAGAACTCAGCAGCTCTTTTGAGAACTCCAGCAGTCCTTACCCATTTCAGCTATGGCTCTCTGAACCACAATCATCTTCTTGGTGTTCATGTAATGAGAAAGGAATTTATTTTCCTGTATCTGGGCTGAGATAACAGGTTTGCCATACAGAGCTGACTATTCACAGAAAGTTTTCATTTGTAAATGTAGCACACTGTGCTGTGGTATTTTAAATCTTCTATTTCTAAGCTGATTTTTGTGAACTTGTCAAATTGGAACTGCTTTCCGCTCTGTTTGTAAAACCACTCAATTTTTTAGTTCATCCCCTGCTGCTTCTTAGCGTAAGTCTCTTTCTCTTAGAGTCTGTATGGCAGTTCCAATTAAATGGCACTACCCTAAATATTTTTTCCCACTCTTCAAATACGTTTTTTGGTTTTTTTTTCCAGCAGAGTAGTTATGAAAATATTGAACAAAAAGTAAAAACTTTCTTGATTCTATTTAAAAAGGAGAGGAGATAACAACAGCCAAGAAAATCTACCAGATGGTTCTTTTAATAAATACATTAAAGTCTCTTTTATTTTTCTCCATTTTTAGCGACTAACATAACAAAAACTTTCAGACCATCAAACCAGTTTTCACAATCTGCCATAAATTTGCATTTCACAGAAATAATCCTGACAAGCACTAATAGATGAACGTTGTTGGTGCAATAATAAAACAATATAAGGCATATTTACACCATCCTTACATACAGAACACTGTACACACAAAAAAATCACAGATCCAGAACAAAGTAAATTCAATCCCTTAGACATTTTATGTTTATAGGCTTGGTATCAAACAAGTAAGTCTCCAAGCAACAGACAACCTCTTGTTCTTGTGTGATTTATTTGTAACATTGTGCTCATGCAAAATAGGTATTTGCTTTATTGCATTAACATTGAAAGAATGTTGGGAATTAGTTCCAAAACCAGTTCAATTAAATTTTAAACCCTGTTTCTCTTTGTCCTTAGCAAGTCTGAGTCATTTTTAATGGTGACATAAAATGAGGTGTTAACTGATGATAGAGATTTTTATTTGTTAAGTTCCAAAACAATAATGAAGCTCAACTGACTATGGTTCGAAAACCATCTTTCTTGACCATGCACTTTTTTTCTTTGCTTTTATGAAGTGGTTTAGATGAAACGCTTTTGCATTTTTTAAGTTTCTATCTTTTTATATATATTTTTAAAGAAAAACATGTACTATCCAACATCCACTGTTCACAGAAAGAAATAAGCAGCAGGAATAGCTCTGGTGGCAGAGTCGGCCAGGAGGAGGACATCAGTAAGTTAGCGGCAATGTAACAAACATCAAATGCTCCAGAGATACGTCAGGAAAGAGCTGATCACTATAACCCATATTTCTGTAAGAGTTCAGACTGCCAGGGACGTTTGCGCTCTGGAAAGTAATCTGGAATGTGGATTTTTTTAAAATCTTGAATACATTTTCTCATTTCTTCCTCAACACTCAGCTTCTCACACACCTTCTTTTTGGAAAGATTTGTTTCTCTGGACTTGCTAATGAGAGTTTGAAAGAGTTCACTGTTCCTGCGTTTGTCTGGTGGTGGCATCCACTGCACTGGGGCCTTCTTAGACGGACGATCCAAAGTCAGCGTATTTGGCTGGTGGGCTGTGGATGGCTGAGTGCTGGTGGCATTTTCCTGCGGGGTGCTTGCTTCTGAGTGGCTGTCACAGCTTGACGTGGACAACTCGTTACAGGAAGTCCCACTTTCACTGCCCTTGTCCAAGACTTTGTCGTGCTTCCTTTCTTCATGGTCTTGTTTGGGGGAAACGGTTCGCTGGGGGGGCCCTAATATAAGGCAGGAGAGAAAAAGCATTAAGCAAGCACTGCTTTACACAGAAAACTGATCAGACACCATTTAGAAAAACGCAATTCAGTCTCAGCTGGCAAAAGGTGGTATAATTTCCTTGCAGGCAAAAAAACTATACACAACTGGTGCACAAATTGAAGGTCTGATCCTCAGAATTCCCACTCCTAAAAATGTTTACAGCAAGTTACCTTCACTGCCTGCCTGAGAATACAGGTAACGAAGCGTGCATAATGCTCACAGATTAGCTGCACTGGAAATCCTTGCACACAAGTTTAAATGAGCTAGTTTGCTATTGCACTGCAAGAAGTTTATTATGATAAATACGATTTTGTTCTATAAGGGAAATACTGCTGTACAACTTGCAAGCTCTTCACTTGAATAAAAATATTCCAAGGGCTTAGATTTTAAGCAGTCTACTGATACTGACACCTGCTAATGTCAACTCTGCAGAAGCCCTGGACAGAAAAAGGAGTATTAAACCTAGGATAACAGAGAGATGGCTCACTACTGACAGAGTCTTTAGGGTTTTGGTTTTTTTTTTATCCTGTGATGATTTCACCGCCCTTCTTACTGTCAGTTGTCATCCCAGACTTGCCTTGGTGCAAGCTCAGAATTCAGCTGTACACCTCCTTCTGCACACACTGGCAGGGAAAAGGAGGTTATGAAGTTATGGGTAAAGAGGCATTGTGCCATGGCAGGCGGAGCGGCCCACCAGCCTCTTGGCAGGCACTGCTCAGCAATTCACACGCCTGAAAATCAGATCTAGGCTCTTATTCCCTCCATATATCATTTTTGCTTTGAAGTCTTAAGCAGAATATGAATGTGAAAATTAAGTGGTAGCCGCTAAATCTGTACAAACGCTTCCAGTTTTGAAGCCTTATTTCAAAACTCCAGCTGTGAAGTGAAATGATGCTATGCTGACATCATACAAATGTCACAATCTTAATTTAGGACACTATCTAAAGATGACAGAAATATCTATGGAGTTCAAGGGATCTTGGACTGGACCAAAGGAAAAAATTTCAGAGATGTTTAAGGATCTCAGTGATAATGTAGAGTAGGGATTCAGTGGCAGTTGTGTTTGCTACAAATCCTGAATGTGTCCAAACAGGTTAGGTATCTAGATATCTTATGAAAACTAGATTATCCTTACAGTTTATCCAGACACCACTGGCATCAGTTAACTGCCTTTGCCAGTACCAAAACTCAGGGTGTGACAGCTCTACCTTGGGTCACTGGGACAGGGTTTTAAGATTTTTGATCCACTTAGCATTTTGTGGTTCAGAATTACAAATTAGAAATGCAATTACAATTACAAAGAATGCAGAAGCAATACGAACACTCCAGCGGTCTTTTTGACAGTGTAGTTCTGTGACTCAAAGGAACCTAAGAAGATTGCAATATTTTATACGAGACGGGGGAAAACAAAACAAAGCAATACACAAAGGAAAATAAAGATTAGTCTAACAGTAGCAGCATTCAACAACCTGCTTTTCTTCTGTTTTAGCCAGCATCCCAGGATGCTGTGTCCCATTTCTGTAGTCCATCTAGAGAAACCCATGAATAATCAAGAGCCAAAGAGAGACAGTAATCCTACAGGGCTTGTACTTACATTATGCAGAGTGAAAAACACAAGCAATTTTCTACTTCATTATATTCAACCCAAACATTTAACACATGGCTGCAGCGATTTCCCTCCTCTTTCTCTTTCAGAAATATGATCACCTTCTTAAATAAATTTACATGCCTTCGTTCTATTGTTGTATCTGGCATTTCATTTCATACCTCAAACAATTATATGAATATGCTAAATTGAGAGTCAGCTGGCATTATGGAACTACTCTGGCTTTGCAGCATGCAATTATAGAACTGAGTAGTTAATCAGACAGTGATTTCAGTATTGTTACTCTGATTTTCAGTAACATGATTAACATCAATATCTAATCTAGTTTACAATCTTGGCTTCTTCAAATATAACAACACACTCTATGACTAAGAAATGAAAGCTTTTTGTTAGCAATATTCAGTAGTCTTCAAGTCTCTTTCCTGCCCTTTTTTTTTGCTGCAACTTCATATATCAAGATTCTATTTCTTGTTGGTTGCTTTGTACTTAGTTCCTTATTGGTACTCCTTGCTTCTCATGGGCTCAAACCCGCAATGTACTAAGGATCTATTTCAAAAGAGCACACTGAAATACACCTTCAAAAATATGAAAAGATCCATTTCCTGCTATAAGATTATTCAGGAGCATGACAATAGGCAGATATTTAAATGCGTTTTTGGATCACAGCCCTGAGGTTCAGTACTTTACAGCACTGAGCTCTTTATGCTCCACTGAATCGCCTAAATTCACAATGACTTTAATCGAAACACAAGTTTCTCCCACACCTCTCCTTTTAAAAATTAACAAATCCTCCCTCACAAAGAATTCTTTATATGCCGCTGCACTGCCTTCTCAGTAGTGTGTTATTAACAGAAGCAACAGTTCTGCTACAGGGGAGGTTTTCCTCACAGTATTTTCTGCCTGCAGAAACCCAGTAGAATTTTAAAATATATACAAAAGGATCTACAAAATATTTGTTTAATTTTCAGCATCAGGGACTATCAGATAAATTTAGCTACATTTCTCATTCAGAAAACATATCCTTGTTGCCCTTTGTGCTGCCACACTCTCCATTGTACCGCCTTAGCCATTCCAGAATAACACTAAAGACATTCAAGTAGTTCAGTCTACCTGAAACTACTTATTTTCCAGGAGTGCAGAACAGTTTTTAAAAAACTCAGAAAAAGTATATTTTCTCCACTGTGCACATAGAACCATAGGATCATTTAGGTTGGAAAAAACCTTTAAGATCATCAAGTCTAACTGTTAACCTGACACTGCCAAGTCCACATGTAACACTAAAAAAAAAAAAGTCACTGACCTACAGCCTGTCTCTCCTGCTCCTGCCTGTTCCAGGACCTCTACCAGCTGTTGGTTCCCCAACTTGGAGAGGCTGAAATGAGTCACTGCATTTCGGTCCTCTCCAAATTATTCTTCTCTGCAAAGATAGGTCCAGTTGCCCTTTCCACTGCCCAGTTCTCCAAATAGCTCCCAGATAGCACTTCTCCGCCAGCCAGTTCCAGTAGACACTGAACTTCCCACTTCTTTTTCCTTTAATGCTCTTCTGTGGCTGCATCTCTCATAGAAAGTTAGAAAGTGATCTAGCCCTTTACCTGGGCTTACTCAACACGTCTACTATGGTGGTGTCATGGTTTAACTCCAGCCAGCAACCAAGCACCATGCAGCCTCTTGCTCACTCCCCCACCAGCAGGATCCAGGAGACAATCAGTTGAGATAGAGCCAGTTTAATAGGGAAAGCAAAAGCTGCGCACACAAGTGAAGCAGAACAAGCAATTAATTCACTGCTCCCTATGTGCAGGCAGGTGTTCAGCCATCTCCAGGAAAGCAGGACCCCATCACGTGCAACAATGGCTTGGGAATACAAACAACATCACTCCCAGTATCCCTGTACTTCCTCCTTCTTCCCCCCACTTTATTCAGGGAGCATGATGTCATATGGTCTGGAATATCCCTTTGGTCAATTGGGGTCACCTGTCCTGGCTGTGTCTCCTCTTAGTCTCCCGTGCCCCCCAAGTTCCTCACCAGTGTGGCCATATGAAAAGCAGAAAAGGCCTTGACTCTGTGTAAGCCCTGCTCAGCAACAACAAAAATATCTCTCTGTTATCAACCCTGTGTTCAGCACAAATCCAAAACACAGTTCAAGCCACTGAGAGGAAAATGAACTCAGCCAAAACCAGCACAGGTGGCTACTAGCCTCCCAAGTCTAGTAGACTTGAAAAAATATGTCAAAGATACTTCTCTGATCAGGAAGGCATATTACATTTACTTTGATTGTATTTATTCCTCATCTGTGTTGCTCTTGGCACAGATTTTACCCAACAAGAGAGAACCATCAAATAAAAGAATCCTTTTCAATCGCTAGAAAATATGCATGGAAAATTATCTAGAAACCTATAAACTTAATTTTCTGAAGTGAAAATCTGCTTTTATCAGCCATGACGACCAAACCAGAAACCAGAAGAAATTCTCTCTGAATTCCTGATCAAACAATAACAAAGCAACAGAGCTCCAGTCAGAGAAAGAATATGCCAACCACCACAGCAAACCATCCAGTGGCCACAAACTGTTAGTTGAAAGTTGTAACCATGTACTTACATAAACTGCTCAGATATTCATAAAGTGCAGTCTGAATAACTATTTCAAGATTCTTTTAGCTCTATCTCCTGCATCAGAGAAAAATACCACACTGGAAACACTAAAAGCAAAAAATAATGATATTCTGCTTATCTATATTTGAATTTTTGCATACAGTTATTTTGTTAAATATTAGTACAACGGCCTTAAAAGAAAAGAAATCATATTCAAATCCAATTAACCTGACTGCTCCATAACTTGGCTGCACCAAGAGCAAATCCTGCCTCACCACATTAGGGGTCTTTTATGGTGCAGTGACTATACCAGTAGACATGGCAAGAGCCATGGATGTCACCCATCTGGAGTTCTCTAAGGCCTTTGACATGGTCTTTCACAACAGCCTTCCCTCTAAATTGGAGAGATATGGATTTGATGGATGGACTGTTTGGTGGATAAGGCATTGGTTGGATGGTTGCATCCAGAGGGTGGTGGTCAATTGTTCAATATCCAGATGGGCATCAGTGACAAGTGGTGTTCCTCAAGGACCCGGACTAGTTCTGCTTAATGTCTTCATCAATGACACAGATGAGGATGAAACAGAAGATTCATAGATGAATCTAGTGTCCTCTTAGCAAATCTGCAGATGGCACCAAGCTGAGTGGTGTGGTTGACACGCCTGAGGGATGGGACACCATTCTGAGGGACCTGGACAAACCCTAGAAGAGGACCCAGAAAAATCCCATGAAGTTTAACATGGTCAAGTGCAAGGTGCTGCACCTGGGTCAGGGCAACCCCCAGTATCAACACTGGACAGGGGATGAACAGATCACAACCAGCTCTGCTGAGAAGGACTTGGGGGTGCTGGTGGATAAGAGGTGGACATGACCTAGCAATGTGTGCTCTGATTGCAATTGGATTTACATTTTACAGATTGGGATAGCTACTGGATGCTGTATGATTACTCATGTTCTTGTTCCTGCTGCTGTGACAGTGAAAATTTTTTACCACCTTGGGACCCTCATCACCAAAAAGTCCAGGTTGAAGAAGGACCAACAGGAGTATGCTGGATCCATGTTGAAGATGGGTTTTGACTATGTTCTGCTTGATCTCTCTCTCTCTCTCCTCCCCTTCTCTTTTCTATTTATTTCTATCTCTCTATCTCACATTTACTGTTAAACAAAATCTGTATTATTGACTTTGGCATATGGACTTATGTGCATCTTAATTCAGGCAGAGGCATCTCTCACTGGATCTTAAAATGCTTGTAGCTCAGAAAGTCACTTGTATCCTGGGTTGCATTCAGAGCACTGTGGGCAGCAGGGCCAGGGAGGGGATCCTGCCCCTCTGCTCTGCTCTGCTGAGACTCTGCCTGCAGTGCTGCATCCAGCTCTGGGGTCCCAGCACAGGAAGGACATCGACCTGTTGGAGAGAGTCCAAAGGAGACCTCAAGGATGCTCAGATGGATGGAACACCTCTCCTAGGAAGTCAGGCTGAGAGAGTTAGGGTTGTTCAGCCTAGAGAACTGAAGGTTCTGGGGAGAACTTTTGCAGCCTTCCAGTCCTAAAGGGATTACAAGAAAGATAAGGAGAGGCTTTTTAGCAGGACCTGTTGCAACAGGACAAGGAATAACAATTTGAAATTAAAATAGGGTAAATTTAGACTAGATATAAGGAAGAAAGTTTTTGCAATGAGGGTGATGTGTCACTGGAACAGGCTGCCCGGAGAGGTGGTGGATGTCCCATCCCTGTAAACATTCAAGGTCAGGCTGGATGGGACTCTGAGCAATTCGATGTAGTTGAAGATGTCACTGCTCATTGCAGGGTGGGGTTGGACTAGATGGCCTTTAAAGGTCTCTTTCAACCCAAATCTTTCTTTGTGAGTCTCCTCTTTTTTCCTACAGTGTCTCAAAGATAATTTTTTTTGTTTATAATTCAGTATATTTTTACTGAAGAATGTAAAAGAAGTTGTGAACATATGCATAGATTGCTGCAGTTAGCTATTTTAGTAACTACTGTGTTGAAATGAATAATGGAAAATCTTAGCTCTGGAGTACAAGGGCTATAGCTGGATGCAAGACATGTAGGTAAGAGTTGAAGCTGATATAAGAACAGTCACCTGGGAAAAAACCATAACCAACACTTTGTATGTGTTCAGTATACACCACCTCAATCAAGAATGATGAAATCTGCTGAAAGGATGCTGTCTTTTACTGTTGTTTCTGACCATACGCATAAAAGAAGTGAACTCATTTGAGTTTTATCAATTCCCTTGCTAGCACTATAAAATAAGGCCTGCTTGTTGATTTCAGTAAAAACCTAAACCAATTTAAAAAATCAAGACAATAAACTCAAAATCTTGAGTCTTTCTGTGATGTAATTTTACTGAAAACAAAGTTCTTCAGGGTATTTTATCTTCATACTTCCCCTGTTTCTTCAAATTTACTTAAACTCAGCTCTGCTTGATACAGTCTACTGAATTAATGAAATAATCCAATTAATTTAATCAGTTGCTTTGAAATGATACAGCCATAAATGAAACTAACTCTTGCAAAAGCAAAAAACTTTTTGTAAATATTTTATTGAGAACTTCAACGAACACATTTAAGAACATTTTTTCTTTCAAGAACATCTCCAAAAAATTGAAGCAAAATTGTTAACAAAATTTTCGTGTGAAGTACTGAAACTAAATAAATTTCATCTTCCTAGCTGATTTAATAAAAAATGAAAATAG
The DNA here is from genome assembly GCA_013397975.1 of Machaerirhynchus nigripectus. NCBI lineage: Eukaryota > Metazoa > Chordata > Aves > Passeriformes > Dicruridae > Machaerirhynchus > Machaerirhynchus nigripectus. Next base: position 1,175,642 of record VZRQ01007229.1, read on the forward strand.
AAGGGCAACATGGTTATAAACTGACATTATATGGGATAGCTCAGGAACATAATAGCAATGAGAACAAAAGTTATTTTTATTTGTATCTGTAGAAGAAATTATATCTAATTCAACAATATTATTTGCAGTTTGATTCATAATTTTTGCAGTATGTGATTTGCACTTTACTTAAAATGCAATTTTTTCCACATTCTTTCACACAGTGAAAAGTCCTTGTTTTTAGGGGCTACACAGGACCTTGAGCCTGGAACACAGATACGTTAAACTCCTGAATGAACTTCTCCTCCACCTGCTATCTTAAAATTGCCTTATAGATGGAGTGAATGTAAAATGAAACATATTGTGGTTTATGATTTAATCTTTAAAATGTAAGTAAAATTAACTGTAATTAATATACAATCACAGAAAAAAATACTTGTCAAATCTCACATTGATGACTTACTCATCTAATGTATCTAGGTTTTTTATTACCTTTCACCAAGACTGGAAGTATTACACTAAACTGAAATCTTAGAGAGAAGTCACCTGTGAAATCTGATGACAGATTATGGCTACTGTGGGAACACTTTCATTACCATAAGTTTGAGTACTTAATATCACACTTCAATGGTAGATGATTACCTTTTATGTCTAATTTCACTTTATTTTTAAAAAAGATTACTTTTAAGAGCTCTGAAAGAATAGCTCTAAACGCCTGACATTTTCAGTGGTATATTAATGGTATTTCTAGTTTTAGAAGAAAATCTTGTTCTTAAGAGCTCAGCTCGACACATGAATTCACTTCGAGACCTGCAAAGGATTCAGCTTGACTCTGAGCACCAGAGCTGTAGGTTAAAACTGTACCTTTATGGCTGGCAAATTCACAAGCACCTCCTGACTACTGTACTCTGTCCCATTTAATGCGGTACAAAACCAAGCTAAATCCATCGCTTGGACCTAGCAGTGAGAGTTTATGTGAGTTTAACTCCAGTTAGTCAAGGAAACTTTATTACTAATTTTAGTTATCACAATTTACATCTAACTGAGTTCTGGGGTATGGGAGAGGAGGGGAGAAGGAAGGCCATGTCCCATTAAATGTCTCTTTTAAGGCTAATATGCAGGCCTACACATGAATTAAGTGGTGTGAAGTCCATGGCTGTCCCTCTGGCCATGGATGAATTTCTTACATTATGAGCATACCAAACAAACAATACTAATAACTGAGTATTTAATATGAGAAATATCTAAGTGCTCTTGACAAGCTCTGCTCTAGATAGCTTGCACTTATGGGCAAAATTGAAGAGTTCAGCACAGAAATTTCCATGGAATAAAATTTTGTGTAGGAGTCCTTATGCTACGTGGCTTCAAATTACTTCAAGTGAAAAAGAAGCCATTCAGTTTCCAATTTGGGTTTCATCTGGTACAAAATTTAAAACCACTTCTTGAATTAAACGCTTCATCTAAAGAGTGCTTATTTTATTATAGCAAAGTATTTTTGAGAAAGGAGGATAGAAATTCAGCCTTTCCTATTTCCTTCCTCCTTTGGGATGAGTGATACATTGCTATGGATAGCCAAATGCTCACACTTTCATGTTTTTTGACCGAACTGAGCCTTGGCAATAGTCAATGCAAATTAGAATAGCTCCAAAAAACCAGAAAATAATGTCCCTTTCCCTTTCAATTACTTCAGGGTAAAATATTCATTTGGAAGAAGTAAGTTAACTTCCCTCAGGCATAAGGGAGAATTAGTATCTGTGAGGCTTTGACTTATTACTGTGCTAAGTCCTGAACGCTGGGGTAAAAAGCCAGCACTGTTGACATATCAGCTTCAGTACTTTGAACAGAACCTGAATTTTATGTCATTTAAGAAAGCCAACCATGTTGGCCTGAAAACGAGACTGCCACAGAGAGGCTTGCGAATCTCAGCAGGGCTTCTCTAACATGAAGAATAGCACTTAGGTTACTCATATTTTATCAAAATAGTTTTTTAAACATGCCCTATGCTCTGGCAAAACTTCAAATCCATATCTACAGGGCATGTAAATTGGTTTGGCTTCACTAATAAGGTGATTCTGAGCTGTGAGTCCAAAACGGAAAAAAAAATTTTAGAAGTTTTACACATAAATGTTGACCCCATTTAAGTCAAAGACAACACTCTGTGAACTTAAGTTACACAAAATTAATTAAAAAATAAAGCCTGTTAATTCTAGTGTGAATGAAAAAAAGACCTAAGAAGAAAAGCAATTTAATGGTGAAAATAAGGTTAAAAAATACTGTCTGTCCTTAAAGAAAAAAATTCTATAACATTTCAGTACTTTACCCAGAAAGCATATTTTTATTGGCATCCCTAGACAATTCATCTTTAGATGAAACCAGGCAAAATTACTCTAGATAAAACTTTAGTCTCTGAATATTTGAGCAAAAACATTTGAATGTTGTGTTCTAAAGAAAATCTCACCACAGACTTAATTATCAAGTTTGATAGAATATAGAACCCATAATAATAAACTAAAGAAATTAGGAGAAAATGAAAAAGAAATCATGATGATTTATAGGAGATGAAGGCAAAATATACTCCTTGATTACTTGGAACTATTTTACTACATTCGGAATTTAATAGGACATGCAAATTATCCCACAATATTTCCTGTCCTCTACTGCCAAGCCCATGAGGCATCTCATATGCTTTGATTTCAACACAAAATTTCAAAGTGAGAACTGTACACTGAAGTCTTCTTGGTAATGTTTCGGAGTACTAAGATTTTTTGGAGTGTTTATTTCTATTTCTATTTTCATTTCATTTCAATAGGGAGAATATGTCTGTGATTGCAGTCTTGATGAAGACTCTTATTTAAATATCCTTACCTGCCATGGAAAGATAAAAAGACACTGTGTAGCGACGGCATCTGTATTGGGCATAGCTCCCACAGGGGAAATTACCCTTTAATAGTGTTAAGCCTGATGGTGTGTGAATGGTTATGTGGTACTTGAAGTGAATGAACCAATTCATCTTTCAGATTAGGGCCACATGCCTCTAAGTGATAAGTGCTTTGTCTCAAAAGAAAAAAAAGAACACAACAACATAAAAATATTTTACTGTCACGTTTACTACCACCTCATGTTAAACTAACTTCTAGAAAGGGTGCAGTAGAATGAGTGAAATAAATCAATGAGAAAAATTTCTTTGCTCCTTTTCAGTCACGCTGTATTTTAAATACTGACAAAAAAAGACTGATTAATATATAGACAGGGAACTATTTTTGTTATATTGGAATGACAGAAAAATAAATAGCAAATTGTCTGTGCCCAACTTGAATTCATTACATATTTCACCTGAATCTTGTTTTGAACAAATAACCAACCCACATTCTGATATTTGTTACTTTTCTAGCCGGGTTTTGTGCTAGGCCAAACAGTAGTTAAATAGGAGAGAGAGAGGGAAATTCTGATTTGGGCAATTTGTTGCATTCCAGTAAAACCAATTAAGAGACCACAGCTTTTTATTAAATATATTAATCTGAAAATTCTGAAGTCATTCTGCAAAGTGCCTTTTCTCAGCAGATAAGCTAATGATAACAGAAAAGACCACTGGTTTTCGTATCCAACTGCAAACAGAGTCCAATATTGAAGATGGTATTTTTATTTGTGAAGTTAGAGACGGCTATGACATTAATGCACTGCTGGACATACAAGAAGAAAATTAAAATTTGGAATAGAAATGTTCGGAATAGATAAGATACAAGCTGAATCTGTAGCAACAGCTTCAAAGCCAGGAAACCACCAATACTGCCCATATCCACCCATCAAGTATTATGCATGATAGATTTATCCATTCCTGGATTATATCACTAGGTCAATATTTTGCAGCCAAAGACATCAAAGCTCCTGATTACCCTTGAAGAGAGCACTGTTTAGCAATCGGATTGCACCATCTTCTGCAAAATCCTAGAAGCAAAATTAAAAAGTCTATTCCAGCTAAAGGAATACTGCAAGGTCACCTGACAATTTCCTAGCAGGCAACAAAAACGTCCAAAATCAACGAGATGCTTCACATTCTCCATGTCAAGTTCTGGGTAGAACATCACATTATTCAGTGGTAGTCATGTGCTATATCATTCTCCACTAACAGGAGAGTAATAGCAATTAAATACAAATATTATACTAGTAACAGTATGGCTGAGTGATTTGGTTATTTTAAAATGAAAGTAATTTGATATAAAAGTATTTTACACGTAGAATGCTTGATTTTTTTCTCTCTCCACCTATAGAAATATTTTTCCCTTGCCCAAAATTTTAAAATGTAGGTACTTAACATAATTTTGATGCTTGAAGGGGAATCTCAGAAATGAATGCATTTGACAAATGCACACATGACAAATGAGTACAGCTTTTATAAAAAGCATGCTTCTTTCATAATTTTACTCATTACAGTGAATAGCCCCAATTGCTTTATTTCAGTAACATCTTGGCAACATCTGGCAGATGTGCTTGTCATTGATTTGCAAACTGTAGAGTCGGTTCATGCTCAGCTCTGATCTTGTCTTTTTTTGACTCATTATTTTAGAAGTGGTTATCAGTTAAGAGCTAAAATATTTTGTTCTGATCATGAAAAATGCTTATTAGTTACCCATTAGATGCAGTGTTTTCCCTAAAAGAAATAGTTAATTGATATTAAACTCCACCAAATTATAAATTTGGCCTTTGAAAGTCAGTAAGACTTATCTAGTGATACTCTCAACATACCCCAAAAAGGAGTTAGGGGAATGATCAAAGGCAGGATATTTGGTCATATTGCTCTTGTAAACTCCCTTAAGATTTTGGTGCTTCTTTCCCCTAACCAGTGCTGGCAGAGTATTTATTTCATTGATGCTGAACACTGGAATAGAGTTCCTTGACACAGATTCATCTTCCAGCTTCCACTGTAGCCCTTGTAGCTAAAAGCAGAGGTAAAACCTTCTTAGTCTTAGAAGATAAAACCTTCTTAGTCTTTCAACACCCAGGATACTGGACAGTACCAGAGAATCAAAATGTCCAGAATGGTCATTGTCTTTAAGCTGTTCTTTCTTAACCATTTTCTTGAAATTACCTCCAATGCAGGCTTGAGTTATAAAAAGGGAAAAAAAAAGATTAAAAGCTAACAGCCTACTTGAAAAAGCTCTATAAGGGCAGAAGTGACAAAAAAGAAAGACAATCACTCCATCTTCACATTACAGAAACACATCCCAAATGCATCTCCCTCCCATGATTCACAGGATTAACTATAAATGACTGCTTGACCTATGGGTTAAGAGTCTCAGTTTTATTTCCTATTCTATTTGGTATCCTCAGATAACATTCAGACAAAGTAGCTGTTGGGCTGGGGAAGGATACTGACTTCTATATCCCTGCTTATCCCTCATATAGCCCCCCATTTCCTGGGGGTCCCTCTGAGGCTGCCTGTTATTATCATTCTCCTTTCTCACCTTCCCCTTTCTTCTAAGAACATATTTATCTGTTAGTCAATCAGGCATTTCAGTCTGCAGTCAACCACATTACTGGCTGCTGCATTGTGCTTTGTAAATATTAATATTGGTTGGGCATCTGCTCAAGTGTGAAATAGTCTTTTAGCCACCAGGTCTGTGTTTGGCAAAGCCCTTATCAGACTTCTAGGCAATGTGAAGCTGAATCTCTTTCCACTCAGATAAGCAACACTCTTCTTTGAAACACTCACATTTCTTTTCTCCTAAATTCATTTTAAATTCTCAGCTGTCAGATGTGGCTCCCTATGTGGCCATATAAATGTTTGTCACAGAACAGGCACGGGAGTGAGGGGTGGGAAAGCGTATAAAGGGAAAGGACTGCACTTCTCAGTGATGGCTTACGGCAGTTTGAAACATGCATGGAGCAATTACTCCCCTTCTTCTGACACACACACATTAAATGTATCGACTTAATAATGCCCTCATCAAATACAGTTTACTTTCAATAAAAGGATACATGGAATGCAAAAAATGCCATCTCAAATGAAGTCTACCAGTCAGAAATGTATTTCAGTGGAACTTGAGGGATTCAGCCACTTCCAAAATCACTGCTTCTCTCTTACAAGCTCCAGCATGAGCTAAAGCAGAGGGAGAGTGACTAACATGGAGTTCCAGGAATATTTGCTTTGCTGGTTTCTTTGAAGGAAAGTTTATTCACAAATTATTGGTAAAAACTCTCCAGTTTGGAGATTGTCAGTGGGCTCGGTTACTTTGTTCTAACAGCATGAGCAAGAGGAAAAAAAGGAACAATAAAAAAAGACAGGATCAACCATCACCTTTGTGGCTTGCTTGCCCATTCAATTTCAGATACTATACTAACATTTGCCCTCGATAATTTTTATTTCTGTTTGTCTAGTATAATCTCAGGTAACTTTTCTTTGTCAATTACACTGTCAGTTGCTTTAAAGAAAATAGTAAATCTTTATTTCTTCCTTCCAGCTCTTTCAATTTTCTTTTTTTTCTTTCCTACTGGCATACAAAATAAATCAATGTTAATGTGACTTTACATAATGTGTATAAGACATGCTCGTAGAAAGCTGTCAAAATACCATGCACTGGCTTTGGCTTTAGAAAAAGTCTCATGTTAAAGAAATATTTCAGATATCAGCCACCTTGGGCGGCTTACCTGATACTGAGTGATAACAGGCAATAAGGAAGTCCAAAACAATGGGAAATGCTCAGTCGGTTAAGTTTTGGTTACCAAGAACTAGCAGTGAATATATGAACTGGGCAAGAGCCCACAGTGAACTACCCTAAGGGTTCAAGCATTAGGAGCAAAGCAATTCAGAATATACTTAAGATCATATTTGTATAGTTTATGCCTTTCCTTGCTGGTCCCTAGGATAACAGAAAGTTCTCAATCTGCAAGAATTCTGTGAAAAGACTAGAAATGTTTGCTGAAAGCTTTCCATAAGTAAAAGTGCTGGCCATCAGTGAGGTCTTTCTCACTTCGGTGTGTGCAGCATGAAGCATATTTCAGGCTTACATTCCAACTATAGCAGTGCCATTCACCTATTTCATCATTAAGGTGTGGTGCAAGAAAAATAAAGTAGCACAAAATTAAACGTATGGGGCATTACATACTACACCATGTAAACACATGCAAATACTAACAACTTACTTTTTTTAGATCCAAATTTCTAGATCATCCTAATGGAATAATTAAAAGCATTCACTCAAAGTAAATAGCTACAGAAAATAGGGACATACATGCAGAAAACAAAAACTATTTATATGGTATATATTTAAATAAAAAAGTTACTCATATATATGTAAGTATAGTGAATATACTCTGCACAAAACACCTCATTTTTCCTCTGCAAAAAGCAAAATAGTTTGTAAACCATTTGTATGGTAAAGTATTACATATGCATGCAAACAAGGTATTGTGACTGTACGACATAAACCCAGAAACAGAAAAAAATCCTAGAGGCGGAATTCATGAAATGAATTCTCCTTGGAAAACAGTGAAACAAAACAGGGTTCTTTTCTGTCACAATCCAGAGGTGACCAAAAAGACCAGTGTATGTGCATTAGGACTGGCAGGGGCGAACAATGTAACTTCAGTGACTCAGATTTCCAAGTGCAATCTGTACAGTGATTAATCAGGGAAAGGGGTATCAGTTCCTTTTTCATTTTTAGTACTCCCCAGAAAGGAACCCAGGATCAAAATACTCCTCTCTTGCTATATTCACTGGCCTCAGGCTTCTTGTAGTGTAATATTTTGCTTCCTACATACTTGTTTTTCCTCTATTTTAATTCCCTTATAAGCTAAATTAATTTAACCAAGCTTTACCTATGATAGTGTATCTCTCCTATTCAGCTGTACACTGAGCTTTCAAATTCAAGGCAGTTACCCTGAACAAATGGGGTTTTTGCCTGAAAATGTAATTTTCTTTTGCTTTTCAATGTCAATATTAAATTCAGGGTTCTTCTGTCTCAGTGCCTGAGTTTCTCCATCTGCAGAATAAGTTGTCCCTTCTGTAACAAGCTTCGAGACCTGCTGCTGAAAATATTATATGACAACTGGATACTAAAAATTTATTAGATTAAATTGTGCTGATTTCTTACAAAATAAATTCCAAATTTATTTTGGGGTTACAGATTAAAGTACAGCTGGGCCAAGAGAAATTAAAATCCAAATCATAAACTAGGTAACAGTTTTATCTCATGTGACTTTAGAAGATGTCCCTCTTTTATATTCTTACTACTATTTCTGGTCTGCTAATGTGTGTGGTATGTCACAGTATTACTGTGGATTGACAAATTTAGGAGAGCAAAGGAAATCAAAGTCCCTAGTGGAAAAGATGAATGAAAACCCAGGGATTACAAGTTCAATCCTTCGGGATGCTTCTGATTGACTTTGTCTGATTTTCACTCTACAGTCAAAAGTTTACTAAATTGCCCCTTCTTATTGTTTTTAATTAGCCGTAAAAGTGTAAATAAATGTCGCTAAAACGAAGAAAAATATGCTGATATAGAGTCCTACATTCTTCTTACACGACACTGTAACTTGCATGTTTCAGACCTTGCTTTTGTGTCATGCTCAGTACATACAAATGGCAGAGCTTTAGAGCTGCCTGTATTCCAGGCAAGGTCACAGGTGGGAGATTCACACTGGCAGGGACTTTTAGTGACAGAAGAAAAACTTTGATACATCCTTTTATTTCCCCACAACCAAGCTGAAGGGATCCACAAAGTGGGAACGGTGCCTGCACTATGGTGTTATTCAATTGCTCTAGCTGGGTATGTTCTTCCTAATTGTACTAACATGAATTAAGAGGCACAATCTTGGCTATAAGTTCTGTTTCTTTAGAGAAAAACTTTGAACTGGATTTTATAAACTAGTCATGAAGTGCTTTTAAAATATTTTAGCTTTTGATGAAACAAGTATTTTTCACTGAAAAAATACTTCAGCGTTTTTTTGTGAACACAACTGGTGCTTTAAATATATTTTCCACATCTTACATCACTTTACAGTAGTCTGTGACACAACTGAACCAATAATTCCAAATATCCCTTTCATGATATTTGTCTGAAGCTATTTTAATGTCTTTATATGAAAAAATGGAAGGCAGAAAGGGACAAAAAATTTGAGTAATTTTAATGTGAATGATAAGGTAGTTAGAATAAGGGTATCTCTGGATTATGCAGCATTTATGGTTAATACCGATGCAGTACGAGAAGTATAGATGCAGAAATACATTTCTACTAATGGCAAAACATTATATAATATATCCATATAACAAAAAATGACACTTATTTCTTCAGCAGATAGAGGCAGGCAATTATTTCACAATCATCACCTCCTTTGCTTCCTACTGCTATTGTTGCACTCAGTAATGCGAATTTCAGTTCTGGTATTCATATAGTTACATTTCTTATAGCACGGCTCGGGTTCTGAACACAGTTACACTGCTGTGAGTCCAGCTTCACTCCAGCAGTGCTGATGAAGGTGCTCTGGTCTTTCATTATGCTCATATAAGAACACAGATCAGGTTCTCTTGTCTCTTTTATTCCTATACATTAACCTGAATATGTGCAAGACAGACATACTCCTATATTCAGCAATGTTACAGCTGGACCTGGAGGTTCTCAGCTCCCTTTCAGCATCTGCTAAAACCTCCTGGTTTCCAAAAACTTGGAAATGTTTTCATGGTCATCACTGAAAAACTCTGTTAGGATTATATGCTGTATTGGAACTGTTGTGTTGCCCTTGCTGTTCATTTTTTGTACTTTATTTAGATATGTTTTTTAAAACATAGCTGTTAGAAAAGGATTCATCATTTTCAGATGATGAATTATTTTCTGCCTTGTGAAACAACCTTGGTAGGCGCTCCAGGCACACACATATGGACAGCTAAAAGGCTGGAAACTGGGAAACTCTGCTAGAGATTGCAACTGTTTCCAGAGTGAAGTGGTAGCTGAGTTGAGTTTCTTAGGATGACATGCTGCACTTAGCTATCTAAGTTCAACCACATATGCCTAAATCTTCTCTTTTTGATGTGGATTTCAGTTTTACCTTATCTGGAATACAGCTTAGAGATATTTGCCACTCTCCTGTCATGTAAGAAATGAAAATTTCAAGGTTTATCCCCCTCATGTTTCTTTGATAAAGACTTTACTAAGCACATCAAACATTTCAGTTTAATGATAAAGTACGAGCAAAAGCTTACAGCTGGGAAGTGAATAAGTGAAAGAGGTTTGGAAATGGTATATGCAGTAGCTGATCAGAGACAAAGCTGACAAAAATAACACTGGATATAATCCACACAAAGATCCTTCTTTAACTGGGATATAAGTATCCACAAGAGTGTGCCATGCTCCTTTTCTGCCCTGCTTGCCACTGCAGGTTCCTAATATCACTGGGAGGGTGCCCGTCCAACCCTGCTTTGATGAACATCGATGTAGGAGAATGGGCACCTGCTTCCTGCAAAGAGGCCCACTGCAGTGCTGACCATGAGGGTGGTGGGGCCAGACATCCTGCTCATGTTTGACACATGGCTGGATGTGTCAGGACAGCGTCACCCAGGGCAAGAGCCCTCAGGGAAGAGATGAGAGCTAATGCTCTCTAAGGAGAAGCATCCATGCTGAACTTCAAGACATGCTGCAAACCTGCTTCCCACTCCCCTCTGCTCAGGGACACAAGCTAGACAACCATGTCAGTTATTGTTTTCACTTGAGCGTTTTTTCAGAAATAAATTAAACTCTTGCATGTATCAAGGGACACCCTGAGAATGGGCTCAATTTACAGAGAAGCAAGTATTGTCTGATGTGCATGACTTCAAATGTAAGAAACAGTGATAGTCACTGAATGGCAGTCTGCAGCATTAAACTTATCCCCGCTGGGAGCAGCATGTCTTTTCAGGATTAACAATTTATGAAATTAATGCACATCTAAGTATGCAGATGTCCTCTTCTATTTTTAATAACCAAAAAGAAAATGTCACCAAGTACAGGAGAAAAAGATGTTTCTCAGTTAGGACTGTACAGAAAACAGTGGCAGAGTTATTCTTTGTGTTGCAAAATGGTACTAATGAATTTTGTCAGGGAGCTTAAAAATACTAGATAGAACAAAAAATTTAAACTCTCTTCATTTTGCTTTTATGTTATTATTGAAATGTTCTTCAAAAGAACTGATTTTAACTCTGATCATAAAATGAATACTACCCTATGTGTGATTTGGTATAAACAAGCACTAAACAAAACTACTCGAGATTTTCCATTATTTAATTGCATTTTCTTTCTGTTTTACACAAGACTTAATATAAATAACCCCTAACTTTTCTGGGCATTTTTGTATGAAGAATCCATAAGTGCTTTTCAAAACTACATACATGAAGGAAAAACTTTTAGTGTTTAAATGCAGTAGTCCTCTAAAGGGGTTTATATGTAAATGTGTATTTTTCTGCTTGCCACCAGTTTCTTAGACTTTGGTGATGGATGTGCTATAAATACTTTGATAGGAATAGAATCTGCAGCTGCATGAAAAGATGAATTTTGAGCAATAAATATTTTGCTAGGATATCAGTACAATTTCTCACTCATTTGAAAAGTATTGTGAAACTTGTGCAGTAATGATCTGCAAAAAGCCAGACAAGAAGAGGACTGATACAGGAATACAAAGGTGGCCACACACTTGACTACATGGGAGGTGAAGATGCACTGAAAATTGAATCGTTGAGCTAGAGAAAAGTGGGTTCTTTTGTTCAGAATCATACTTGAGATGAGTTTCATTTAATATCTGTAGTAATGACCTTTGCAAAGAAGCATGCTGCAAAAATGTGGCGACACAAAGTTGTAAGAGATCACAGAGGAAAAATCATACCGGAAAAATGAGGTGATGCTGAAGACCTAAGTAACAGAAACAGGATGAAAGGTAATGGTACAAAAATGCATCTTGGACATTACCAACAAGGATTTCTTCTTTAAGTATCTGAGTGGAAACAAAAGAAGAGCAAAGAATTGGTTGTGCTAATTGATCATAGTTCCTTTGAACAAAGTAATAAGAGTCATTAAAGAAGAAGTTGTATGCAATTCCAGAACATAACAAGAGAGGAATACCCAGAAGGAAATACTGTACCACTCTGCAAGGTACAGGTAAGACCTGACCCAGAATACGGTGTTTAATTATGGCTTCCCAGGCTTATGAAAGACAATTCAAATTAAAGAAAGTGCTTCTAGCTTTTTTTTTTTTTTTTTAAATTTTTTTTTTTATTTGAAAGCCCAAAAGAACAAAAATCAATGCAAACAGACTGTTAGTAGACAAATAGGTTGATTTTAACCAATTATGAGTTCAGAAGCTTTCTAACAAGCCAGAACAACAAGGTTTTGCAGTTTGATAAGTTTATACACATGTGGTTGCTTGTGATAGTATAAATTCAGTAAACTGGGAATTGCCTTCCAGGCACATCTATGATGAGATCCCCAAATTAGCTACAGCTTTGGGTTTGATCTGCATAGCCAGATGCCTTATAGGTACTTCTCAAAGGCTTTTGCTAAATTAAGGCAAAAAGAAGAACCAAATCAAAACCAGGTTTTCCTTGAATTGCTTGTGCTGTGAGCCAACAAATTTTTTTCTGGGAGCTGCGCACTTAACAGCTTTGCAGCTCATGTCCTCTCTCAGTACACCCAGTGAGGGCACAGGCAGAAGCAATCTTTCCTCCCTTTGCCCAGCCTACATAGCAGTGCAGCACACCAGCTTACAGAAAAATAAATGCAACCTGCTTTCTGTCATGCCTAACAATGAAGCTGGTCAGTTATACAAAAACCAAAATTTTATAAATCCTGCATTCTGCCCAGGAAGACAAACAAAAAACCCCTACCCAACAGCTCTTCCCAGGAATTTGCTCTACAGTTGGAAGTAGCACATGCATTGTACACATGGTGCTACAAACATGGTGGCTAACAGCCAAGCTCTGAGTAGAGCATGTGGAATCAAGACAGTGTGCCATTCTGACAAGAAAGGGCTGCAAAATATTTTGAAGGCAGATGAGAATAATAATCCAAACTAAAAAATGCATTTCACAAACTTTCTACTGGTAGGAGACAAGATGAGACTGTGTTGGAGGATCTGCTGGATTCAAACAACTTTTACTATCTATTTAAAACTATATATTCTGCTCTTGATCTTTTGGAAATTGTCTTAACAACTCTTCTTATGTGTAATGATAGCAGGTCCACCTTTTAGTGAAACCCTGTCATCATAATTGGAGAGTATGTACCCAACATGCTGTTGATTTCATAAGACTTCATCACTTCCTTGGCTGTCAGTCTCAGCAATTGCAGTGTTGTGTTCCTTCCTCCCACACTGTAATTTCTTTAGCACAGGGCAGGCAGTGGAGCATGATGTTTATGCTGCTATCTCCACTGCTGTTGCTACTTCGTCAAATGCATCTGTGATACAAGCTGCTCAACCATTATGAGAATAATAATGTATTAGGAAGCAGGGTACTTAATACGCTAGAATTATTCAGTAATGGTATTTTTAATGTATATTTAATTTCCATCATCACTACAATTTGCATAGAGCTGCCTATAAGTCTTGAACAAAAACAAATAATTGTAATCCAGAGTCATTAGTGCTACAAGTTATGAAGTAAATTCACACACACATGAAAACCTTCCTTGTTTCAGAAAGGTAAGTCTTTGGGGGTTATGTTATTAACCTGTTTCCTTAGTGTAGCTACACTGAGGATCAATTACTCTGTGTAGAAAAAATAGTATACTGTGTTTACCTTTGGGACAACATGTAACGTACCTTTTTCCTTTGAAGGTCTCAGCAGCAACTGACTAGAATATTCGCTGCCTCTGGACCCTAAATATCTGTCCATGGAAGAGGAACCTTTAAGGTTTCTTCCATATTCATCTTGAAAAACCTACATTTGTATTTTTACACCTGTGCTATGATTCCGGGGGTGAAACTTAAGACTCAAAATCCCTTTGGAAGCCAAAGCAATTTCTCTTTTTTGTAATATATTTATAAGGCAGATATCCGGCATACCCCAACACAAGTGGTTGTCAACAGGAGCAGAATTCAAGGGACATACATAAACAGCAAGGGCAGACATCCTCTGCTAGATTTTGCTGAAGAGGAAAAAAAGATCTAAAGTTTAAACTCTCTCTTTCTCTCTTGTTCTCTTGGCACCTCTGGAGGAGGTTATTGCTCCCTGAAACAGCAAAGAAAATAATATGCTGGCACCTCTGGTGCCTCAATTGACAGCCAGATAACCAAATCTATTAATAAAACATTTCAGTGTTGCATTAGAAAATATCACTTTTTTTTGGTTCTGACATTGTAGATCAGAGATGTCCCTTTTATCACTGAGATACCTGTATTATACCTGAGATATCACTGAGATAATGTATTTCTAATGTAAACAACAGTGCGGCCTTTTAATTTATATTTTAGAAGCTGTTTTGCTCAATAATCCTGTAGTCCATAGATAACATTCTTGGTGAGCAGGTTTCCTGATATGTAGCAAATACTCTACCCATAACAGAATATATTTAATATGATGACTTTATATTCTCAATAATTTCATCATTAACACTTACTGAAAATTAAGAGAAAATGTAGATAGGTATAGTACCTAATTAATTAGCATCACAGTGCGTGCAAATAACACCACATAAATGCAGCATATCATATATTATGGAAAGCTATTTTGAAGATTATCTACTATGACTTGTAATGGGACACAAGATATAGTACACAAGATGGTGCCTATGAAAAATAGTTTTCATTGATTTTACTGATCAGTGCATTATAACTGTTGAAAATATCCATTTGGACTTATTTTTCTTTTTCAGAATTTTATGTAGCCCAGTCCCACTTTCACTACTCTGCACAGACATTTCAGTGTTGATTTTCTTCACTCTACAACCTAAATTAATGGAATACAGTGAAATCTTTTAATTGCAGCATAAGGCTGAACTGTGCAAAGGAAACCTCTACAGATAAATACATATTAATAAATATAGGAAAACTCTACTGGTCAAGGATTGGTCAGATGGTGTACCTTTTGGCAATCTTCTCTGAACAATGATATCCAATGCCAACAAGCTCTTTTTCAGACAGTGTTTGGGCACAGCTTTAAAGAGTGTGGGTCAGGGCCTGTTCTCACAAGGTCAGCTGCACGTGGCCATGGTGGTTTTGGGTGAAGAGATGTTTAATGTCTAAATGGGGACCTTTCATCTCAGAAGCAGTTTGGGGTTTTTTTAAGTTGTTACAAAGAACACAGTACAGATGGCCAAAATTGACTTAGCACTCAGTTCTGCTTAGCTTTCTTCTACTCCTTTGCTGAGAAGCCTAAGAAATAGTTCATGAGGGATCCAAAACATACAATCTAACTGGTGTTGTACAAGCACATCTGCCTGTGTCGGCTTCGCTGCTGCTTTTCTCTAAAGACCAGCTGCAGAGACAGAGAGCTAACAGGCATTATGTAACCCTACAGTAGCTCTGGCACTGGGTTAAGCTTTCCACAACAGCCCCCCCACCTTCAGTGCTGCAGTGTGCCAGAGTCACTCTTCTGAAGTCTAAAGATACCTACTGGTACAACACGCTCAGGACAAGAAGTGAGGGAACAGCCATTTCTCCAGCAGTATCTCCAAATGAAACACATGTGCATTACAATTTTGCAAGATATTACAGTTGAAATCATTAGGAGTTTCTTGTTGCAAAATGGTTTGGAACAAAGAAAGCAATTCTAGCTTGAAAGCAGATTTGCATACAGGAGCTTAATTTATCAAACTGTGGGATGTATTTTGGAAAAAGAGAGAATACAAACAAAGAAAATGAGAAGCATATTTAAGATGATTATGCCCTCCAATTACATACATCTTTACGCCCTGTACTTATCTTCTGACATGTAAAGCTTCTATTTTCCAAATAAAACACCTCAACACCTTAATTGAAAACAAATATGTTAAAAAAACAGAGGAGGAAGCGTTTCCTAATCCTGTAAGGCAAAGTGATATAAAGCCAGCTAAGAGCACAATAAGATAAGGAATACAGCCTAACTGGTCATAAAATGTCAATAGTCCAATAGATGTATACCAGCAGTCCATTAGATTTAATTAGGCTCTCTCAGCAAGCAATAAATCACGTAAAAGATGAATGGAGAAAGAAGTCAACTGACTGCTGGGAAACACTCATAGGTTGATGTACCAAGGCTAATCTTTAGAGTAAATTAAGAACTAGCCCAGACACGTTAAACAGAGGATTTGAAAAAAGGAGCAATATCTAATATTAGTACAGGATTAAGAGATTACACAAAGGCACTGTTGATCTACTCAAGTTTTAATTATGATCTCACTTATTGATATAATAAAAAAGTATTAAGAAAGATTCAAATGAAGGGAAGCACTAGACTGGAAAACTGGGCTGCTTAAGCACAGCCCCATTCTGAAAACTGGTAACAATTATTGTGCAGCATGTGGACACTGCAGCTTCACCCTGTATCAGCAGGAGCTGCCCCTCTACATTTTATCAACTGGATTAAAACCTACAGTTCGCAGGGTGCGTATGGAAAACGAAATGCAAATGAATTGGTGGTCACATTTGCAGAATCAGAGCAGAAGGGCAGGAGGTGCAACACACGCTGGCTGAGCACACAAAACCAAACAGAAAAAGGGGAGATGATGATGGGACAATAAAAGCAGTAGTTCTTGGAGCACCAAAGAGAGAAAATACAACAGAATTGAATGTGTCTGTCAGAATAAAAACTATGCTTTTTCACTGAGATCAACAATAGGATTTTATTTTTTCCGTGGCTCTTCTCAGTTCTTCATTAAAAAGATGTCTGCAAAGAGCATATGACATTTTTAAAAACTTTAAAAGCACAGGAAATACAGAGCACATGAAGCAAAAAAAGGGTTACTTTTTGGTGGAGGCCAAGGCACAATAGGAGTAAGAGGATACAAGAAAACATACTTTCAGATTTGCTCAGAAAGTAACAACTGATTTTTTAATTGTTTTGTTTTGTTTTTGCAACCTAATCACAATAGTTGCCAATCCTACTTATTTAAAACGGATCTGAAGAAACTTGGATAGAACTGACACAAAGCGCCACCTCACAGGACAGGCTTTCTCTAGTCATGTGTGAAGAGCAATAAATAGTCTTCTTTTATTCAAAAGTGATGCTATGACAGTTTGCATTATGCCCAGAGACAGGCATTTAGTTTGCATATTACAAATAGAATGGGCCTCACGAGAGGCGAAGGTTGAAGACCAACTTTCTACGATTTTTGGCTTTCAGGAAAAAATTCTGTATTTTTTTAACTTCTGCTCCTAATCTGCCCTTGTGAAATTTCACAGCAGAACGGAAGAGAGAGGAAAAGTTCTCAAAGTGTTTTTAGATTTAACCATTACTTCGTGTTTGCCATTTTCAACTGTATATTAATATTCTATGAAAGAAGCTCTGTGGTTGGTAGGTAGGTAGCTACATAGGAGTAGGGATTTATTTTCTTAATTTAGGTACAAAACAGTTGCTGGCTCCGTGCTACTCTTCAGTTTGAGACTATCCAAGTTACTGACAGCTAACACATTACATCAAGAATTATCCATGGCATATTTTCAGTGCTACACCTGAGCACCAGGGCAGTACGAACAGGCATCAAGTGTATCATTTCTGGCATCAGACAAGCTTCATCAGCACTTGCTGGAGATGAGCTCCACTGCCCTGTGTAGACCTGTCCTGTGGGAGGTAAAGAGTGTCCAAGCTCCACTATGCCTTCAGCACCTCATTCTTCTTAATTTTGTTTTTATTAATTTGGAGATGTCCTCTTTATTTTCAATTTTTAGAAACAGTAGCATATCCATGCAACCTTTGCTTGTTTCCTGCGTTTAAATGCAACATTACTATGACAACAGCCAAAGAGTCCACACAGCAAGGGGAAATCTGCTCAATGATTTCTCTGGTACTGTGCAGGTTTTGGAAGACTGGAGCCTTTCCCTGGAGTTTTCTGATAAGTAAGGTTGGCTAAACTTCTATTTTTTAATAAATTTCCTGGTAAAATGGGTGGGGTTTCCCTATTGGATAAATACCTGAGAAAGGTTTAAATCTCCATGTAAGTTTATTTGTTGGATTTTTTATTATTATTATTATTATTATTATTATTATTATTATTATTATTATTACCTTTTAGAATGCAATTTAGTTATTAGAGCATAGCCTTCAGGCAGTACTAAAGCACTTCCTCAAGGAAGAGCTGTCAAAGCCACCCAGGTAACACCTGAGTCACACAATCACAGGTAATGCTTCCCAGTCACCTTCTGGGTTAGAATGTGACTTACTGAAATTCTTTTTGGAAAGAGCTTTGTTGTGAGAGGAGGATGCACAGTGCCCCTGTGTGTAGCCTGATCTTCTGGATCACATAGTGATGATTATTGCCTCGGCTTTAGCCTTGCTACAGGCTTGCAGTGAAAACCAGGGGCATACACTGGCTCCCAGTCAGCTAAGGGCCACCCTTTGCACACGGCAGGCACACCACCACAGAACCTTTGCATTTCCAGGGCAGAAAATGCATCCAAAGCTGGCATTAGTGTAAGAGCTTGGACAGGGGAAAGAAACAAGAGCTTTACTGACTACTTTCTCATGGAGATTCACAACATAGTTGGCCACCAAAACAGCTGCTTCTTACCATATGCTGGGCTGCTGGAAACTCACCGAAATTTACAAATAATGTATGTTATTTTTGGGGAGACCAGGGAGAAGCGAGTTATTTTAGTCTCCATTTTTAGTACAGATCATGGGAAAGGGTAGAAGATATAGGAGTGTTCTAATAGGTTATTACATTTTTTACCTCAAGAATTTTACAACTTCCTATATTGGGTCAGAGTTACTGTGTCTACTTCGAAGTTTTCTGTACTTCTATTAGTATACTCCCCATCACCTGTGCTTTCCTTAAACTTTCCTTCAGATAAAGAAGTAAGATGCATTGATAATTCTAATAACTAATAGTTATAAAGAAGGAAAACTACTTTCACATTGTCATTTCTATCAAAATATTAAACTGTAACAGCCATGCCTGATAAATACAAAGATGAGGAAGATTATGTATTTTCCTACCCCTACATTTCTGTGTTTCACCAGAAATTTGTGCTTCAGAAAAGAATTCAAAGTATCCCTGGTTTAGGTACCTTTTTTGCTATTTATCATACTGTCATCAGATGTGTCTCTGCATCACTGCCTATACGGCATTACTACTAGACTGTGAAGAAAAGTGGTTTATTTACTAACAGAGGAACGTGGGCAATAAATACCTATGTAGAAAATGGAAAAAAAGTGAATCTGAATTCAGTGCCTATTGGAAATATTTCGAATGTTACACACAGCGGTTCATTTCTTTTATTCATTGACTGTTCATCCAGATGAGTATGTTCTAATGAAGCTAAATTTAACACCTATAAGTGTTCAGAAGTAAAATGCTTTTCCTTTGGGGGGCATATTCATTCATTTGTTCTACCTAACTATTATCAGCATCCAGAAAAATTCCATGATGAGAAATTGATACTAACCATGTGTGGTATAAAGTTTGTGATTTGTGACTGAATGCTGATTAGAGTTTTGTAGATATGAGACATCAATTTCCCAGCAGTGATCCTCCTAAAAGAAGCTAAAGAATTGTGATGGTTAGTACTTTCTGAAGTTCAGAAGATTTTAAAACTTAAAGAAAAAAAATTTTTTTTAATTGTAGGGTACAGGAAACCTGATGGACGTTTTTTAGGCTGGATGACATTCACCAGTCTGTGGACCAAGGCTTCAAAGTTATATATACAAGGTTCTAAGGATTTAAAGATCACAGTTGTCTGTCTCAAAACACTGCCAAGGCCACAAGAGGAACTTGCCGTAAGATAAGGCACGGCAGCAGGAACTTGAGATAAGGACAGATGGGAGAAATTTTCAACAGGAAGGCGCTGATTCCAGGCCTAGCAGATGTGAGGTCTAGGTAGCACATCCTGGTTAATGCATCCAGTCGAAAAATCCCCACTGTGGCGAACTGTGGAAAAGAAAGCAACTGCCTACACACATGCCCCCACCAAGCTACAGAAACACCAGCAACCACCCCATGCAGAGACACCCGGAACCTGGACTGTATAAAGGTGGTAGCCCCAGAAGAACAACTTTGGGACCCCCACCACCGACAAGCCCAGGGTGAAGAAGGACTGATGGGGCTACTGGTGGTGACTATCTTCTGCCCTCTCTCCCTCCCCACCCACATTTCTTTCTATCTTGCTACCTCACAGTTACTATTAAGTAAACCTGTATTACTAACTTTAGCATATGGTCTCATTTGCACCTTAATTTGGGCAGAGGCAACTCTCACTAATCAAGTCATAAAAAAGATACAGAGCAGTATTTTGAAATCTTTGAGATTTGCTTTTCTGCTTTCACCCTTTTAAACATTTTGAGACACGCAAATACATATGAGCAAAAAACGTTGATAGCTACATTCTTTGATGATAAATCATTGTAATTTGGGGCTATTTTCATTTAATCTGTTCATCAAATACAAAAGTCTTGATTTCTCATGTCTTTTAAATAAATGAGAAAACTTTAAGAACAAACATGTAATCAAGTGCACAAACTCAAGATATATTTTCCTAGATGTAGTAGACTGAACTATATTGAGGAAGTTACAGGAGAAAAGGGCAACAAGGTTAATGATAAAATAATTTTATAGAATCATTTAGGTTGAAAAAGACCTTTTAAATTAATGAAGTCCACCCATCAACCCAGCATTGCCAAGTCCACCACAAAACCATATCCCTAAGTGCCACATTAACACATCTTTTATACATATCTGGGTAGCCTATCTCAGTGCTTGATAACCCTTTTGGTGAAGAAATTTTTCCCAATATCCAATTTAAACCTCCCCTGGCACAAGTGGAAACCATTTGCTCTTGTCTCTTCACTTGTTCCTGGGAGAAGAGAACAATGCACACCTGGCTACAGCTTCCTTTCAGGCAGCTGTAGAGAGAAATAAGGTTCCCCCTGACCCTCCTTTTTCTCCAGGCTTAACAACCCCAGCTCCTCGTAAGACTTGTGCTCCAGACCCTTCACCAGATTCTTTGCCCTTCACTGGACATGTGGATTTCTAAGTATTTAGAAAATCTCTTCTTGAAGGAAAAAGCCTATTTACCAAATGCCTTCCAGTTTACAAAACTTACCCCAGTGACTACAGACTGGAGGAGTCACCAAACTAGGTGATTTTTAGAATTTTGATTTTTAGAACCTCAATTCAAGTTTTATCAACAACTAGTGCAGGATAAACACCACAAAATGAGTATGTTTTTGGTGAAATGAGTGTTTCTTTCTGCTTTACTAATTATCCATAGACAGGCTGATTCATTATTTACTCAGTTGCGTGGAAAGAATGTGAGCTGGAATTTCCTTGCTATGGATAAACCTCTTTTGATTATCCAAAGTCAAACAGCTAAAAGATTTGCTCTATCAATAAAATTGTGTAGGCTATATTCTGCCTAAACATCCTAACCTTTAAAAAGTGAAAATGTAACACACAAATAATGATTATAGATACTTCTAGAAAATTAATTATAATTGTTTATTGAGCCAGATGAAGTCCTTCCCAATTGGGATGGGTAGGGTCATACTCCAGAGGTAGTCCTTAGATCTCTGCTACAGTCTTTGCTTAAAAAGCTGCTAAGTGGAAGAAGTAAGAAATCTCCATTCCCCACAGCACAGACCAAGAAAAAACAATAATAATACCTTAATATTATATAACTTAATAATAGCAATAACTAAATCTCCTGTAAGGGGCTGATAAACTGTCTGATAATAGAAAATTATAGAATGAATCCTAGTGAGCTCAAATTACTGAATTTTACAGTGAATATGATCTATGAAAAAAAAATCTAGTGTCTAGTAATAATAACTTGGTCTCCTCCTCAGGAATTTTAAAGTTACTATGGTTATATTCTGGATGCTGAAAATAGCAAAATAACAACATTTAACTGGACTGAAAGGCAAAAATCCTAAGTCCTTTATTATAACAGCTGAACTCAGTAGCATATCCTAAAGGCATATTTCGGAAATATTTATTTCACTTTTATATAAACAAAGCAATTAAAAATTCTTTCCAAATGATCTCACTTATACACACTTATCTATTTCATTCCTGCCACTATATTTTGCCAGTAATCAGCAGCAGCAATCATATTTTTTCTATTTCCGTTTAGATACAGAAGTATTTTCAGCCTGTATGATGAGATCGTGTGAAGTACAACTCTTTTCTCACCTGACAACCATGTCATCCCAACAGAGGTGAAGCTTTATCACCCTCTCAAGAAAAAGAAACATGCTTGTCCATATGCTTGTCCTTGACAGCACATGGACACAATAGGATTTATTAATGAAGAGTCAGAGAACATCAGTCACTTTCTAGACCACAGCAGTGATGGGGAAATTAAGCTCAATAATCCTGTGCTTTTTGGAGTCACCAAAATGCTTAGTTCCATTTCTCCCCGCTATTCTACCGGTTGCCAGAGTCCAGTCGCAGCAAGTAAGCTGTCAGGAAATAAGAACATGAATGGGAAAACAAGTACTAAATCTCCTCCTGAAGAGTGGCTACAAGTGAGAGTAAAAGGTACTTTGCCTTCTTCAAAATCAGGTTATTAATGCAGTACCTAAAAGACAGTTTGAATTTTCTACATAGAGCTTCAAATTCTAAATTCCCTGTTCTTTGAATCCCATGAGCTCCAGTAATGGAACAGTCTCTCCAGAACAGGAGAACACATGCTTCTCTAGTTGTATTTGCAAATATACATCCATGTGAAGAAAAACACCAACCAAACAAAAAAATCCCCACCTTTCTACTGATGTAACCTAATAGCAAATGTGACCTACAGACTGAGCTGTCAGGCTGACCCAAGCAACTTCACCTAACATACAGCAGCTGATGTGATGACACTGCAGGGTAATGGGAAAGCCACCAGAGAGATCAATACCAAAGTCAGTGGTGACTGCACTGTGGTGTAGACGCACAGTTTAGCTTAGTTAACCTAAAGCTACCAAGATCCTATTCCACTAGATATTTAATTATATTTGTAGAACTAAGCCCAGTCTCACACCAAAGTGTTCCCTGAGAAATGCTGTGAACACGGCTACAAACCCTGTCTTGCAGCCAGGGCAAACAACAGCAAAGACTGCAAAGAAATAAATCCTACTCCTGGAAGAAGGCACTGAAGGTGTTAAGTTTACTAGAGCAATGAAGAGAGATATAAATCTGGCAGCATCATCTCAACATCTTCAGTTGGAGAGGTAGGAAAAAAAATTCACCCTGAATTTCCTCCTATTCTTTTTCGTGTGTAAGAGACAACTATTGACTTAAGAGTGATGATAAATGAAGGAGTAGTTAGGTTGAAGTTCCAGAAATGACACTTTCTAAAGTAAATTCCAACTTGAATTCCAGTGAGAAGCAAAAGAGCTGTCAGAGAGATTTAATTCTCAAGAAGCAGTGTTTGGTAGGATGGTACATTAAGTTTTATGTTCTTATCAAAACACACTAATTCAAAACAGATTTATACTTTAGGAATGAAAACTGATAGATAAAGAATGCTTAAATTATCATAAGTAAATAAAAACCATAAAAGATGAATAATTCACTTTCATTAATACTTAGGCTGTCTTTCTCATGAGAATTCATTCAGGAAGAATAGTTGTTTGTCCACACCAACCCAGTATTACTGAAATTGGCTCTTACTGTTCAAGCAGTAAGGAAGCATCTTCTCAGATCAGGCAGTACAGTCAAGCGTCTTTTGAAAGAAAAATAAATTTCATTAGTTCCAGTTTGTATGGGCAGGTTTTGAAGAGCAAATGACAAATTGATTATTTTTTTCTACATAATATTCTAAATAAGGAAATTATTACATATAATTTATAGCCCAAATGATCAAATTCTTGGTAGACAGCTCTGAAACAGTGTTTCCAGGGTCTCTCTCAACTTCATTTCCCTGATCTTCACTGTACCTCAACCCCAAACACAGAACAGTCTTTCAGGTCACCAACATATTTTCTCTCCTAAGCCAGTCTTTGTGAATGACTACTGCTGCCACTTCCACTTTAAGAATACAGTCAATATATACTCAAATTATATTTAAAAAATCTGAATTCTAAGCCAATATTCACAAAATCAAGCAGTTACGTCATTTTACCAGCTCAAGAAATGCATTTTATTTCTTTCTATATTATTATTATTATTACTTTCTTTAAAGAAGGCAGAGAAAAAGGAATTAAGTGACAAACTTCAGAAAAGCTCACCATTTTTTATTTAAACACATAAAAGCCCCAATAGTTACAGGTACTGTAATCATGGAGCTCAATTAATATTAGCCCTTTTTATCTCTCACCCAATAATATAGTATTAATTTTTTAGAAACTTCATTCTAAGGAGGAAGATTAACAGAGTGGGTGACTTCGTTAGATTTGGTGGGTCTGTAAATTTTGTCTGAAAGCGATTTTTATTGTAAGTGGAATGGGAAATATTTCACATCCTCTGCTGTAGCATGAGATGCAAAAACATTTTAAAGGAACAATATATACACACAAGGAAAGACTTTCCCGAAGAGAAAGAACAAAAACTCAAACAAAAGCCTCAAACCATTAAAATAAAACATCCATTTAGTGAAACTTAGACAGGATTATATTCGTAACTCTTAAATGGATGGTTCTGGAGTTCATTGCCTGTAAAGAAGGCAAAAAAAATTTCTATTGGTATTTTATTAAATTTTTGGCTAAAGTTGAATGACATATAGTAAGCAGGCCTCCAGCAAAGCCAAAGCACTTTCGATTTGCCAAATACAGAAATACACCCCTAGATACCGATTTCCAACGCGCTGTATTACTTTGCCAATTTTCTCATGTGAAGCCTCCCTGTGAGAGATCAAGAACCACTAATGATAGACTGGGAAATTTCCTTCTGATACACAGGTGTGCACACATACACACACACAGAGCACTTGTCACCTGGGTTTTAAGACAAAACCAGGCAGGAAACTGTGGCATGAGAGGAACACATGTCCCAGATAATGAGCTCTGCTGAGAGAGTGTGCATTCCTGTTAAACCAGGCTCAGCACATGTTGCAATGCCAAACTCTGAGCAATATTTGGATCAGAGCTTGCTCAAAACTTGGACCGGTTTCATCTGCATCAGCCTGAAATCTACCACCTCTGGCCTCAGAGGGGAAATTACCCTGGTACAGAGACCACCTGCAACAGGATGTGCAGACTAGAGGCTCTTTAAAGCCTCTTGCAGGGGCCTCAAGCTTCTACTCATCTCAAGTATCCCAGAGTCACCACCACCTGCCTTTGAACAGCTTCTGAAAATCAGCACCTCTACCTGAACAATTTTCAAAACCAAAACACACAGTGGTAAAGATTTTTCTGTCGGAGCAGTTATCTGAGTATTTCTTCATAGAAGATTAAGTCCAACTGAACAGCAGCAAAAGCTATAGATGGAGATCAAGAGGTTAACCCTAAAGTCTTCATATGCTTTATTTCACTAAAGTTTTAATATTCTTCTCTTAATTTTGTAAGATTTATGCGCACCCTTGAAAAAATAGTATCATTTTCAGAAAACTTCTTCTTTATCTACTGGAACCAGTAGATTTTAAAATCCTAATTACAGGAGCAGAGATACTAGTCTAATGCCAAATCAAACCCAAAAAAGGAATAGGGGCAGATGGCCTGAAATAAGAATTCTTTCATGCAATGAAAAATCTCTTAATCCTTAAAATGGAAAAGAACCCAGAGTTTCTAAAAGTTTTTGGACTAAAGAATTATATTTTTAATGTGTTAACTACTTCTGATGTTTTTCTTTACACAGTGTTCAGTGTAGGCTGTAATGCATTTTCAAATATTTGTATGCTAAAGTGGGAGAATACTTTACTTAAAATATTTTCTCTGCAGTATGAGGTCTAATACTTCACTGTATTAAAAAAGCCCCACCTCTGATAGCCTTTGTTAAAACTGCATTTTCTTTTTGTTAGGATTTCCTATATAATTTCCTTTTGAACTCTTCCATTTGGTGATCTCATATGAAAATTGCAAAATATTTCATGATGCATTCTCAGAAATTTGGGATTTTCCCTGATAAATGTACACAGTGGATGGAGGCAAAAGATAAAACAGGAGCACTGTTTTCTGCATCCAGCTTGGAACAAGCTTGGCGGAGGTAAATGATCCTTAATATAATGGAATAGAAATGTGTAATTTTTTTTTTTTTAAGTTATATATCGTTTGAAAGTTATGGCCTAAAGATTTTTAAGCTTTTCAATCCATACCATATGGCTCTGGATTTCCAAAAACTTCCAAAGAAGTTTTAGATGAGTTCAAGTTCTTATCAGGGTCCGAGATTCATGACAAAATCCTCCTAAATAAATCCAAATTTACAAGTCCCGTTATACTAACCAAAGAAAGTGAATAGTAATTAACAACTCCTTGCTTAGCTAGGAACTGCTCTGTCAAGTCCCTGCATGTCTTCAAACAAATGGCTGAGTTGTGCTAATTATGAATCAAATAGGTACACGACCAATTCAGATAATGAGAGGGTTTAAATGCTTAAAAACTAAACTGATCCTATGACCTCAGTTATGTGTCTTTGCAGGACTGAATCCAGCATGTCTAGAAAAGCTGATTCAACTCCTGCCACCATCAATTGGTAGGATTAGGTGAAAATGAATGCCTGGTAGAGATGTTTAGTTTGTTTGATATTATTTCCTTAAACATATATAAAAAACCAAATAATTCCTTATAATTGCTATGATCACCTCAGCTCTTTAGAAAATAGGAGGTTTCAATATTGGGCTCAGAAGCTGACTTCTTTGACCTTATTTTGTAAGGAACAATCCAGACAGTATAACCTTGTAGTTGGCAGCATTAGAGATGAAGCTGATCTTAATTCCAGTTAAAGTCTTGCTTGCTCTTTGATCACATGGAACAAGGTCAAACTTATTTTACCTGAAGGTGTACCCTGTAAAACCCAGAAAAGTGCTACAAAGAAGCAACAGAAGCATTCATAATTTAAATGACAGGATGTTTTATACAAAGGACTGTCAAGGAATATGACAAGGCTATGAAGTAAATTGAACAGAATTCAAGGAATCAATTGCAGGTGGTAGAGCTAAATGAGAAGGATTAAAATCATAGTTAAAAGAAAGGGCACTGGAAATGAAAGTAGCTAGACAGAGATGTAAAATCACTTTAGTGATTATGTAGCATATTTCTAGTATTTTACAAATAAAAAATAATTGCCAATTAGGAGAAAATAGTTATTAGCAGCATAATAAAAAAGAGAATGGAAAGACTTGAAGAAACAAAACACTCAATAAAGAAGATGGGGCAGCCTGCAAACATAATTCAGTTGTAAGCTGAGGTGCTTTTAGTGGTTGAAGTTTTCTTTCTAATGAAAACATTTCGAGGGTCTTACACAGCTCAGACGGTCTTGTGTAAATGTCAGCAAAAAGATGCTGTATAAAGATATCATGCAAGTGAGAATGGCATAGCTTAAATTCTGATATCCCAGATAATCTTTTCAGGATTTTTTGTGCAGCACTGAGGAACATTGTCTCAGGTGTTTTATTAGATTTTTTTAATGGTTAATAAATCAAATTCTTTTTCCTGTTTCCAATGCATGCACATACAGCAGTCTTATAAAACATCCAAACAGCAGATGAAATAATGTATTGTTGCACAATTGGTTATCTAAATATAAAGCTTTATGCTCTAATTACCTTCATAAGAGGTGAAACTAAAGTAGAGAAAATGAGAAGACCCACTGAAATGAAGCAATGAAACATCCCAGGGATGGTTTCTATCTGTACCCACGTCCCTGAAATGTTCTCATTGCCTGGCAGTATCTCATTAAGATGAATGGGTCATTTCACAACTCTTTGGAGTCTTTCTGAAAGGGCATAGAGACACAAAAGGAAGAAATAATAGCATTTACTTTCTGCATAATTTAATAGGTATTTACTTGCATGGCAATCAAGTGCTTTACATTTAAAAAAATAAGAGAGAACCACTCAATTTTCTTGAGATTTTTCACTTTTCCTGCACAAGCTTTCACACGGATTTTTTGTTTTATTCTGTTTCTTCTAATTAACTAGCTTAACGTTTCAAATTCTTGGCAGTTAAAAGCTTCTATTAATATTGGTACCTCTCAAATGTAGCTTCATGACAGGTTAAGTGCTAACATACCTTCAGTGTGTATAGGTTTCTTTGAAAGACTGCTAATGCAGCCCTCTTCCTTTTTAGTACAGGTGTTCCTAATGTGCCTTCTCCAGATGCTTCGAAAGTTGTTTGTTTGTCTTCAGAGTTCACACTGACTGAAATACAAGTAACCCTTAAAGCCTCAGGATAAGCCTGCTATTACACTAGCTTAACAGCAATATCAGCCTCCTCACTAAAGAAATGGGGGTAGGTAGAAAGACATGGTGGTAACTGAAGATCTGGTATACCTCTAATTAGGCCAATGTAATTAGCCAGGGAGATGTAAAGGCTTAGAAAATTTCAAGTCCTGTTCAAAATTTGCTGAGATGGTACACTTCATCCATCACATGGTGGGGATCTAGCCAAGCTCCTTCCCCCTTGAACCAAAGTGCCTCTCGATAAAGGTGAAGATTTCCTTGCTGCCCAGGACAAGTGAAGCTTTCCTGATGCAAACAAAAAGGACATTCCACAAACCAGAGTCACTGAGTCACTACTGCATCTCCTCCTCATTCTGTATGGATTCTTCTCCTGCCTTCCTACAAGGAATTACAAAAGTCAGTCATGGTGCTATGCCTTCACTGCTAGTTAGTGAAGAGAAAGGATTTTGGCAACACCTGCCAACTCGTCCAATACCTGTAAAGAAGAAGAGATTGACTAACCCCACAGCTAGCTGATGGGTAGGTATCCATGTGATGGAACAAAACTCTTCCTGATAGAGACAGATAACGTAATAACATGATGTAATCTCACAGCAACATGTTGGGAGATTCAGGCTGGATGTTGGGAGAAACGTTCACACCGCGCATGCTGCTCAGAGAAGCTGTGAAACCCTTTCCTTTGCCGTTTTCCAGACTCAGCTAAACAAAGCTGCCTGACCTCCTGTGAGGCCGGCGACTGTCCTGCTTCAGGCAGCAGGTTGAACTCGAAGACCTTGGGAGGTTCCTGCCAATCAATATTTACAGCATTCAGTGAGCACTGTGCACTTATAAAGGCCAAGCTGGATGCTTTTAGGCAACAAGAGGAACTGTTATCTGTAGAAGTGTCAGATGGCACAGATGTATTTGAACCTGCTCCTATCTGTGGGACCTTTGGGATCATGATTTACCTCTAACTAGGTCCTTTAAGCATGTCTTGATATTCTTCAAACAGTCAGAATGGTCTATTAACTTTGTTAGCATAATAAAGCTTTAGCTTTAAGGAATCTGTAGCTTCCTTAGTGACTTTGAGAACATGAGATCTATATTCTATTCTCACATTTTTAAAACCATTGCCAATGCCAAAGTGTGTTAAATTCAAAAAAGTACCAGAGAAGCTTCATTATCCTGAACTGGAATTTCTCATATCCATATTTTAACAATTACTTGATGTCATACAGCAGCCAAAGCCTCAGATGATAACACAACAGCACCATTTGATGGAAAAATTATCACTATTTTAAATTTTCATAAAGGCAATTATTTAAACAGTTATATAGATAATAATTTCTTTGAAAAGATTAGCTGAAATTTGTCTATGTTACTGAACATTAAATCTTTTCAGCATTTTCAGTCTTGCTCTGGAGGATCAAGTCTTCAACATCGTAAGCTTTGTGACATACATTGCAAACACAAAAATAAGGAAAAAGCAGAAAACATATACTATATTTTACAATTATTTTAGCAAGTATTTAAAAGATTCATATTTTTCTTGAAGCATTTTAAGTGGTAGTAATTTTTAAATATCCTGAAGTAGCTAATATGTTGCAAAGTTAAATGCTTCATAAAATTCCATTTCATAAAGAATAATAATCAACAAGATCACTTCTCTTAATGCTACTATTTTTCTTCACTAATTTATATTTTGCTTGGAAAACTACAACTACTTTTTTTAAGTGAAGTTCAAAAATATTTTTTAGTTTATTCTTTTGAGTAAATAATTTTTTAACTGAGCTTTAGTGAAAGGCTGTTTATGCAAACAATTTTCCAACTAAGTTTATTGAAAATACCACTTGCTGATATGATGTTCCCAAGGCCTACATTCCAACAGTTTTATAAATGTAAATTCAACTTACATAGACAAAAATTTGAAATAAATATTTTACAAAATACTTTTAAAGTATGTTTTACTAAAACTTTTTTAACAAATGGCATTTTTTCTCATCTCCCAAATCTGATACAATATTTCTAATACCAAGCATAATTTTTCTATTAAAATACAGAGTACATGAAGACTGCTCATCAGCTGTGTTCATTTTTTAATCACTGCTTCTAATGTGTCAGTCTTTCCTGTTAAAGAATTGAAATAAAAAATAAAAATATGCACATTAAGCCAGTTGGGTTTAAGGCACCTTTGCCTGATTGACTGTTAGAATTGAGAAATTAGCATGTCTTAAGCAACTGAAAAAACATTAAGTTTTTATGACACAAAGCCATGTATCTATGGGCATTAATTCTGTAATTTAAAAAAGTGACAATAACGTTGTAGAGTCAATGGATACTATTTACTAAAAGGGTGGTTTTGGTAACTCAAAGATAAAGGAAGCAAAGTTGGCATTATCTTTTCTTCCCGTCTTTTAAAAATTCTAGTGAAAAGAACAGCTCATATGGAGCCATTTAACTTTTCTTTTCCTATGTTGATGTCAGCTTTGCAGTTATACTTGGCATAACAGCTTTGATTAAACATTTTATATAATTGTAAGCTTCCTGAGGGGACTCAGAATGGAACTATCAGGTGCTTGGGTTACATTCCAGATGGCAAGAGATTTGCTCAGCTTCACACTCTTCTTCCCACTGATGATACCAAACCACAGTGGAATTCATTTGCAAGTAATTCCAGGAACCATCAGGCTGAATTTCAAAGAATTAAAAAAAATCAGCAACCCTGCTCCTAAAACAAAGCAGATGATTTGCAGATATCTGTTTTATAAACAATTCCAAGGCTTTCCCTTGAGTAATTTTTAAACCTGTGTCTGCAAGGGCTAGGTTCCAAAAGCGCTGTTGCACTAAGGCTACATGTGAACTGAAATGGCTTTCCAGAGTTAATCCTTTCCCACTCCTGATTTGATGTGCAGCTAAATGGATATTAGAATCAACCATCTCTGGAAACAGACAGTATGGTAAGGGCATGTTGAGAAGGCAGCCTATAATCAGATTCATTGGGGCTGCCATCACAAATGGCCACTATCTAGACAAACCTCATTTACCACAGCAAGTTAGCTTCTGCAAGAGATTAGGAGGGATCCAGCCTCACCTGCAGAAATAGCAATACCAAGGTACACCTTCAGGATGTTCAGCAACAAACCTGAGGACACTGATGCTCTATATTCTGAAAAGCCTCAGATGTGAAGGCTTGCAGGACAATCACAGTGACCACTCTCAGAAACCCCTAATACACCTGCTTCTGCTGTTTGCCACTTCCCTGTTTCCAGTGAGCTGTCAATTGTTCATTCTTGTTTCTCACTTGCAAATAGAATGTTTTAATGTGTGCTTATACATGCACAATGATTGAGCTGCGCTGGCTTCTGGAGTTTTTCTATCCCATGAAAATGGACATATAAAATGAGACTTGAGCACAATGGAAGTATTTCCACCCAAAGCTTCATCCCAAAAATTCTCTCTGGCAACTGAATATTCCTAAGGTCACTATTCTGAGTTCAGACTCAAGACCCAAGCAAGATTGCTTCTTTTCATGCACAAAACTGAATTAGGCTGAACTAAATACCTGTCACAATAACTAAATACTGAATTGGACTATGTTTTATTTTAGCACCCTAGAGGACTTATCTGCTGGATTTTAGGCTCAACACCCTGCAGCAGACTGGCTTTCCACTTCCTATTCTCAGTAACACATAGCTGTGACAGATTGAGGATGCCTGAGGAAGAGCAAGCAGCCATGGGGAAACGAGTACTGGTTTTATATTTCACCAAAAGACAACAACAATAGTGATGTGATTGTCCTGCTAGAATGTTTTGAAAGAGTGGTTATAGAGACATAGTCAGAGGAGACGAGTTTGAAAAGGTACTTTTTTTCTAACCTGGAACCAAGGTTTTGTTCTGTGTCTGGAAAAAAATCGTAACGCAAAATGAGATCTGAACTAAAGCTAACAACTGCAAGGAGTTCCTGGCTAAAAATAAAGGCTCATCAGAGCTACTAGTAAGTGCAGATTCACTCAAAGTTAGTGCAACAGACAACAGCAGAAGTGGTAACTGCAGTGAAATTAATGCCTGATTTGTTGATCCCAATTCCTTTTATTCACTCTGTATTATCCACTGCATTACTGCTAACAAGGAAATGTAGAAGAGCAAATACTTACACAAAATTGTATGACTTGATCCTTGTCAAAAGCTACAGAGCAAATGGAATACTTTGGAATGGGCTTTGCTGTAATGCAGTAAATCATAGTTTTCAAATGAGCATTCATCAAAATACTGTCAGAATTCATCATCCTCTAGAAAACAATCAAGGACTTTAACTGTGGGTAGTAATTTGAAAAATTAATATCAGTAATCTGATGTTGGACTGTCTTAGCAATGTAAGGTATGATCAAGCAACTCTTAGATCTCAGGTTATTTCAGGACACAGTTATTTGAAACCCCACTTCATTCTGCATAAACAGAATATAGAAACATTGCACTGGAGCATCTTAACATAATAATATGAACATGAACAAATTAATTTTGTGGAATGACCCTTGCTTTCTTATCAATATTGTTTGCAGATACTACCTTTGACTGATGGGATGTAAAAGTTAAAGCAGTATTTCACTATAAGGGATTATTCGAATCAAAGAATTAAAAGTAATATGAAAGAGAATAAAGGTCAGATATGTCTGACCTTGAAAAATAAGAATGAGCTGAAACTCTTTAAAGCTTCTGAAATCTCAAATTCAAATTTAAAGGGAAGGCCAATAAGGGATTCAGTCAATGTGCTTATGAATAACAGTTGAATGAAATGTAAATCTTATGTTCTATCAGATGAGTAAAATGTCATGCCTGAACTATATTACACATCTAGCAACATAAATGAGAGCTAAAAAGAACATTCTTTCATCTCATATATATAGGAAAAGTATTAAAAGATTTAAACAGTAATATATAAGTTTAAACTTTTTTTTTTGCATGAAAAGAATGCTTAGGAATAAACACTGTAATAAGAAGAAAAGTAATTTAAAGTTAATTTAAAAATTAATATATAGCCAAAAGATGTAACTTCAATTACATTTTAAGTGTGAACTCTGTTTTGAAATTATCATGACAGGCCTTTAAAAGTATTTGTTTACAGTACTGGTATTTTTGGTGTAGTTACATTTAAACCTTAAGTTCTGCAATTTTGATCAATCAGTTTGTTGGAGGATATTTTTAGATATTAAAATACTAGTCCTGAGTTTGAATAGAGTGAAGTCTTCAGGACATAAGCATCAATTATAAACCACTGTTCTGACTGTCCTATTGATTTAAAAATAAAAATGGAAAAAACATTCAAGTCATATCATAGTCTTATGGGACAGGAAGCAACTCAACAGCACAGCTACAGAAACTACTATTTTATGCTACTTCAGAGACCTGAACTCATAGAAAATTCAGAATCTATTCAAGGAACAACTACTTGAACTTGAGTAACAAAGAATTATCTCCTCTGTAGCTCTTACAGAAATCTTTGTTAAAGAGAGGAGTCAAAAATGGACAGTACAACATCAGTCAGGTAGGAAATTTTCAGAAACATGATCACACCACCTCTGCAAGGGATGCTTTTGCTTACAATTCACTTGATTGAAATCTACTAATTTCCTTTTCTGTTATCTACTTAGAAAATTCTTTACAAGACAAATACTTTCAAAAGAATCTCTGAAATTATTCTCTTTCCATAAATAAAACTGCCAATAAATACCTCATACCTGCTAGAAATTGATGTGTAATTAAGTAACATCCCAAATTTTGGAAAGTTAGATTTCAATGTCAGTGTCTGAGATTGACTGGATGTTCATGGACTTTTAATCTGTCAATGATACAATAAAAGAAAGTTGTTATGATTACTCCGTTTATGCAAAATATTATTCTCAATTCCTAAGAGGGTAGAAGTACTCATAAAGTAGAGACCAAAGAAATAATTTTAAGCTATAGTAATTCTTCACATAAAGGTATTTTTGGAACCTGTGAATTATACAGTTATTCATAGTCACGTTTTGCCCCTGCCAATACTTGTCACAAACACCCAGGAAAGCTCACTTCGAGCAATCTTTATAATTTTTATGAATTTATGTTTTGTCAGCCCTTCTAAAACTCTGTAAAGTAACAAAGCTTCCCTGTTCTTCTTGAATGGATTAACAAATAGGTATTTGGAGAGGTTTGGGAGCATGTGAAACGCCAGGAAGTTAAGACAACAGGATAAAATTATTTGAAGCTATAGTGAAGCTACCATACTGATGTCTACTTAAGAAACAGCTTTTTCATGCTGTTTATAGTATTTATTTAGATAACAAATATCTGAAACTCCAATAATTTTTAAAACCTTAGCCACCTATTGGGTGTATTCTACATTTTTAATCTGGCAAGGTCTCCTCTGTTCAGTTCTACAACTTTCTCCCTACTTCTGAAGCAGAAAATATGACTATTCTCTATGGTGAGATAAAATGGAAAGTGCTGTCAAGAAATTATTTATCATGTGAATAATTTTATATATAGGTAAGAAAGATTCCTCCTTTTTTAAGAACTGTGAACAATCTGAGGCCAAGTATGCCTGACTGACTTGCTAGTCATTACAAGTAATCAGAAAACTTGTGGGGAAAGATGCATTGATGATGACACCATTTTAATGCTTCTGGATTTTTCTTTTCTTTTTGTGCAGACTTGTATTGCCTGTTGCTTTCAGATCTTTCAGGAGACACACATGGACATTTCAAATAAAAATGTGGCAGCTCAGAAATCTGCATTACATATATGTTTCAAAAAGCAGTTATGGGTCAGATGGTGCCTAGCTGCTCAGAGCTGCAGAAGGGAATCAATCCTCCCAGCTTCTCTTGTGCACCCATCCGGGAAGAGCAGCAGCTCTGACACTGAGTACCACAGCTGTTCTTTCTGCAATTTTGCCCTGCGAGAGGTTTCTGGACTGCTTGGAAAATACTTGGGAATGCAGAAGGAAGTGAATTTTCTGGTCTCTTTAAACAGATGTTCCTTAAGGTGTATATTATCTGCACGCTGTGCCTTTCTGAGGTCACTGAAAGGACATGGATTTTTCCGAAGGAATCTAAAGAAAAAAGGCAAGTAAACTGGTACACTTGGCTTGTTACAATACTGTTTCTTTTAACAGTCAAGTGTAAATATGCCTGACCTTCCCCTTTAGCTGGTTCCTCTGTAAAGGAATCAGACAGGAAAGTAAATTGCCAGGTACACTAAAACAGAGAAAGAAAATTTGGGAGATGAGGAAGGAGGCAATTTTTCGGTTTTTGACTAACTGAAATAAAGGGGAATTCACCACTTCTAAATATTAGCATAGTTTTTACCCTCAAGGCAAATGAGACAGCTCAGATTGACAAAAAAACCCTCCCACAGCAACCAGTAAAAACAGGTTTGGCATTTTTAGGACAGAGGTTCTGGGACTGCCTACACAAAAGATTCATCAAAAATTTACTGAAGCTGGTAATAGGCAGCTTTTTTCCTGATATGGGACTAGAGTGAAAACCCACAAATACTCAAACCTTTCTAAGAAAACCAACGATGTATGTTCATTTACTTCTGAATGGACTCTTGCATCTGTATCATCTTCGTATGTCAAAAATAATTTGATTATATGAATTTTTTCAATGAATAGGAAGAATTAAAGAGAAGGAGAAAATAAAGCAAAGTGTAATACAGCCAGGAAAGGGAGAGCAAGGCACTTTGGGATGCTATTTTAGGGCAATGTCTTTATTAGTTAATCTCACAATCACATTGCATCTGTCAGCTATGGAAAAACGTTAAGGAAGAATGAATGAAGACTGTACTACAGAGAAAAAAAACAATGCATAATAAGCTGATTACAAAATTATCTCCTGTAGACCCTCAGAAGAATAGCGGGTTGAATCACACAAGGATCAAACTAAATGTGTTCATACACCCTGTGTTGGCAATGAACACAGCCACATCTGGCTGAGGCAATGCAAAAATGCTACCTTGTGCTTTTATTCTCATGGGCAGAGTGGATTGACACTTTGGGTGACTGAAACCACAGAGCTAAATACTCATTAGAAAAGACAGGCATTACAAATGCAGGTAAGCCTCTTTTGAAATAATGAACCATTTGCAGGTGTATGTTTTCCAAATGAGTTCATTTTTTTCATGATTCAGACAATGTAACTGGATATACTTTTGCTGTAAAAAAAATCAAGAACAGCCTCCCTGGACTGTTTTGGTCCTTATTTTTGGCATTGTTCTTGGAATTATTTGTCAATAATGAAATAAAGGAGCAGAAAGTAGAGAATGGTTTTCAAGAATTACCTACCAAAATGCATCTTGAAATTAAGGTTTAAGATGTGCATATTCCCCTGTATAGACCTTGTATAGTGAATAACAAATACAAGTAATATGATTTTGATATGATATGAATTTTAAACAAATATTCTAAAAAATATTCTTAAGTCCCAAGAATTTTCACATGTGACTGGAAATTTTCAGTGTAATCATAGATAATGAATATTTTGACACAAAAATCACAACAATAAAGCTCTAATTTATGGTGGTGTTTTATACTTTACTTGTATCTCTAACCACGTAACTATTTCCTGTGCATCCCAGGGGTCCCTATGTAGCACCTTTTAATCACTTCTCATTTACTAAGAACTACAAAAAAGGTTAATGCTGCCCTTCCATATCCTGTGCACTTCTTTTTCAAGAATAGCCAGTGATTTTAGTCATTCCCTTCAGCTGAGTCCCTGGCCATATTGCTTTTGGTGTGTTTGTATTCACAGTGCAGTGCCAGACAGATTTCCACTGTCAGTTATATCACAGGTTGATCCTATACCATCAAAAATATATAGCACCATTGTCAACTGAAGAAGATAATGAACTGAAAAGCTCCAATGCATTCTTAAAAGAGAGTTCTAGTGAAGGACCTCTAAATCTGAGTAACTGCTGTGTGGCTATGACTAGGAAAACTTCTACTTCCATGGACTAAATCCATGGTGATACAGTGGTGAATGGGACTGCCCAACTAGCTTCTCTTTTCCTTTCTGCCTGCTAAGAACAGCTGTTTTCTTTTTTTATTTCTATTCTCTTAATCCTCTAATACATTGGAGATCAAAACATGGGGGAAAACATTTCCTTAACAATACAAAATCAATTATTAAAACTGAAGTTTTTTATTTGTCTTGGCCTCAAATACTTAAAAAGCAGATGAATTTCCCTTAATTGCACCTGATTTTCCCTTAATTGCTGCTAATGTGCAATTCTGCTATTAACATATTTTATCGAATGACATTTAAAGAAATATTTTGTGTGCACTTTGTCCCTAAAAGTCAGGATTATTTCTTATTTTCCAAGTTAAAGAAATACTAGTTTTACATTCCATTAAAAGCAGTCATTGTAGCAGACAGTTTCCAGCTGAATACTTCCCTCTCTGCCTAGTTTCTACATGTCCCTTGGCATATGTCTCCTTTCTTGTAGCAGCTCAACATTTCTCCAGTCCATGGTGTATGTCACAGCAGGTTATCAAATACTGTGACTTAAAGCTGTGAAGGCAAAAAAGTAAAAGATAAGGAGGTTCTTGTATGTATTTATATTCTTCTTACTACATTCTTTCTGTATTTCCTTTTTCCCATCTCACTAAATCATAATAAACTCATCATCCACTGTGGGCCCACAGATGCTGGGAAGCAGGGAAGCAGACACAAGCACACCGCCGAGTCTCCGGAGAGGCCGTGCCCAGATACATCATCAGTGTGTTTGCCAAACAGGCCAGCACTGCTCGGAACAAAATGCTTCTGAGCTGCTTCTGCCACAGGAAAACTCTATAATCAAAAAGCCTCCTGTGAGCTCTCATGCAGAATTCACTGAGATGTGGAACAAAATATAAAGGAGTCTGACTCAAAAATTACTCACGCAAACAACTTGTAACAATGTACAATATTCTCTCATCCAATCAAGCTTTCTCTACAGATCTTTTTTTCCATACAGATGAAACATCTTCCATTCCCAGCATGATTTGTTTTGAACGCCTTATTATATATGATTAAAAGTTTAAAGGTGTTTTGATATAAAAGAGCTTTTGCATTATTACGACAGAATGACATGAAGGTAATACTAAATATAAAATTTTGTCTCTCATTCTATACATGAAACTCAGTTAAGCTTTTACAGAACACCTGCAAAGGTTTCCATGAACTCTCCCAGTGTCTGCTTTGGTGTGAACGGGATTCACCCCTCTAAATGATGATAGCTGTCAGCAGCTTTAAATTATTCACAGCTAATGAGGTATAGGAAAGCCCTCAGCACTCCTGAGGTTAGAAGGACAGATGTGGTGTTAGACTGGTATTCTGTGAGCTGTGAAGTCATGATGCCTGTATGGCCACTAAAACAGCCTTAAACTGATAATATGCCACTACAGCACGGAAGAGTAATGGCTCTGAACCCCCGAGTTCAGGCCATACTGTTCTGAGAATCCTGTGAACAGTGAAGTGGAAATAGTTCCTGCTACAAAGACAACACTCTTGTACTCTAATAAACTAACATTACTATATGCAGTCTTTTAAAAAATGACCACTTTCTGGCCTCAGTTATACTGCTACTGAGCACCCATAACTTCCCTGTAATTCATTTATCAGTAGATTTTTTTACAAGGTTCCAGAGTAGGTATGAGATAGTGTGTGTTACAGTGTGTTATATAACAAGCAAATACCATTGTTCCCAGTAATTTCAAATACAACTCTTCGGTTTCCTACCAAAACTGGTTTAGAAAGCATAATCATTCATATATTTTGACTGACCTAGCCACTTTTATATCAATCAGTTCAATCTTCTCGATTTCAGGATGCTGACAGGGCATCTAGACATCCACAGCAGAAAAGAAAGTGCTCATGGCTAGACATGAGTGCTCAGGTAACAAATGCCGTATGTGTCACATCATCTGCTGGAGACAGTGTCCAACCATAGATCTGGGCTGCAGATTTAGTGATCCCAATTAATGTACAAGCTTTGTATTGTAACACAAGACTATGAAGATACTATGATAATTATCTGCTCCCTGTGTGCAACCTTCCATGAACAGTCTCAATCATCTGCTGTCTCCCAATATTTGATCATTCCTGTAGGAATTTTTTGCCACTTTTCCCCTTCTTCCCTTCCCAGAAATGGTGATTTTTCTACAATTGTCTGTTCCTCCCCTGAAATCGTTAAATTGTACAGCAAAGTATTCTGAATACAAGACACTACAAATTCACTACAACCTACAAAGGACAAGTGAACTCACTGTGTGAAGAAAGATAAAATGATTGTGGGCCATACATAAAGGAAACTGCAAAATCAGCTTTTTCTTGGTTCATCGTCTCCACACCCATGCCGAAACTCCTGCTGAATTAAAAAGACATAAAAGTATGTGCACACAGGATTGTTTGCAGTTTCTTGTTAAAAAACATTTGCAGTGCATTCTACAAAAGTGATGACCAAGGACTGAAGTACATGATTTTACTGAGAAAGAGGTAACTCTTCTTTTATAGTAACTGAGCTTTAATTTTTAAATTTAGTTTTTATCTGTACTACAGCTTGCCTTAAGATTGGGAATTTCTTTAAGGAGAATCCTTAGCTTAGCATGCACAATACCTTGACTATCTAAAATGGCCACAAAAATCACCCTTTTTCAATAAGGGTTGTTACAAGTTCTTTGCAGTATTTCCACAGATCTTGAATTACAAGTATGCATTAGAGAAAGACAGTAAAAAAGAACATACATTTTCCTATACATGAATAATTTGACTGAAACAGATTTTTGTTCCATTTGTAAGATGCAAAGTTTAGCAGCAACCAGCACACTGAGAACTTGCACATTAAGAAGAAATTTTAAAAAACATATGTAATAGTACCAGCCAGCAATGCCTATTATATCGTGTCCCAATGACAGCAACCTTACTGCAGAGCTCCTCAACACAAGCCAAACGTTTCATTAATAAAAATGAAAAATCTCATATCCCATTTACTCTTTACTGCACTTACTGTTATTATTAACAATACTTTATAATAAAGCCATTTCCTTTTGCTGTAATTTTTCTAAAGAAGTGAATTATGCCTCTTTATGATACATTAGATACCCATGCTGTATTTTTGTTGTCCGTTATGTTAGTATTTTATTCTGAAATAACTCCCAAAGGCCTGCTATCAGTGGACAGCAGATGGAACTTTATTCTTTTTAGTGGCTGTAGAACCTTCCAAAGTAATATATTTCTTGTTCATGTATTCATCACTCAGCTCTGATGTATGCTGACTGCTTCTCAAGTTAGAAACATACCTACACAGAAATGGAACTGAATATACAATCTCTTTCTAGTAAAGATCTACTCTTCCAAGAGGTTCAAGGGAAGTCCTGAGACCATTCCTTCAGCACTGCTGAACACTGCCTGTGGGGATGTGAAGTCAGTGACTATGAAGATGCTCTACACTTTGAAGCTAAAATAGACCTTTATAATTAGTCAGAAGAAGAAAAAGGAGCAATCTATTACATGCAAGAAAAACCTAATTTTAATTGCCAGAAAATGAAACCAGCTTTTTCTTTTAATGCCTCAGTCTTCTACATGTTCTCCATAAAATGCTGAATTTGTGGTACTTGCAGGCAACTGAGAGTCAAAAGAACCAATTAAGAGCAGTAGAACCAAATGGACACATTTTGACACAGGCAAGGACAAAGAGCGAAAGAGCAAATGCTTTGATCTGA
Source organism: Machaerirhynchus nigripectus (assembly GCA_013397975.1). Lineage (NCBI taxonomy): Eukaryota > Metazoa > Chordata > Aves > Passeriformes > Dicruridae > Machaerirhynchus > Machaerirhynchus nigripectus. The sequence goes on from VZRQ01007229.1 coordinate 1,216,740, forward strand.
ATCTCAGCTGGAGTAAGAGGGTACATATTATTACACCTCATTACAAAGCACTGAATCTGGTATTAAAGGTGCCAAGAGAAAGCAACTGGCTTCCATTCACCTTGGTAAAAATGGGAGGATCACCACTGTGTCAGTTGGGGATTTTGGTTTATTTTCACATCTGTCTCTAGAATGAAATGAGATGACCCTGATGACCAGAACATTCAAATAAATTTTAATTAAGTTGGGAAAGTCCTGTTTTGACCTCAGAACCTGCTTGTTTTTCTGCATTTTTCACTCATCGCAGGAGTTTGTGACAACTTGAGTTCCTCTGTGCTCTTTTATAGGAGTGTGTGTAATGGCCTTGATTTTGAGTAAGGTTTCTGGAATGACATTTTTTAAGTTTTAGATTTCCTTTCCAAGAACTCTTCTTAATACCGTTCTCTTCTCACTATATATCCAGTTCTGTTTCCACATGCACGCAGGCCTTCCTGAAAGCCCTATGAATTTCAGAAAGCCACATGAATGTGGTTGCTTTTCAAATAATTTTCAGTTCAGTAAGAATTAAAACATTTCACAGCAGGTTTTACTGTTTCAGCTTAGGGCAGTGTGCTTGAACTTTCTAACACTGGTGTCTTGGATAAATACTGAACTACAAGTAGGTTCTCCACCCCCTTAGTGGGGAAAGCCAGACACCAAAAGAGAAGAAAGAGACATAAAGGAGAAAAATATGCCTGCAGCTAACTTTTACCTCTGGTTGCTTTCAAGCCACTCAGCATAAGTTCACCAAGGTTTTCAGTGGGTGACAGGTAGCTGGTATCACTCACAGCTCGTTACATGGCCAAAAAAGCCGGGGAGAGGCTGAAAGCCACAGAACTGTAGCACTGAGAAAGGTTAATAACCTGATAACTTTTCAGAAACAAAAAACAGCTCTAAATTTTTACTACCTTTGTTGCTACTTAAGACAGGGTTTGCCAATTCTAGAGAATGAGATACATCACTGAACACATGCCTCCTCATCTGTTCTAGTAAACTGGAAGAGTTTCTCCCTAAAGGGGTATCTACTCCCAAATAACTAGTGTTCTTCCACAGTGGTTTGGCCATTTTGGATTATGAAAACACTATGGAATATTTCAATTCTCGATACAGTGTCCATACATGATTTAGCTATTCTAATATATTTTAACAGATGAACTTACTCAATAGCTGAACTTTCTGGTTCTGTCTCATTTATGAAACATAAGGGGACATAAGTCCACAAGAGTGAACTGCACTTAATGGCTAGTCTAGGGAGACAAAGCATCCTTAAGCAAATAATACTAATTCCAAGCATTCAAATACAAAAGATAAGCCCACAATTTTGACATTGGCTTTAAAGTCTTGAAAGGAAGAAGGGGAAAGGATTTGTTCTCTTTGTTTCATGCTACCGAGGTGCACTTGTCAATCATTTCTTTATAACTTACAAAAGCCAGTAACCACTTTAAAAAATAATAATAGTAATAATAGTAGTAACAACAACAACAACAACAAACTAAGCTTAAATTCTGATTTATCAGGTGAACCCAGGAGTTTCATTGTAATTTTTTGAGAAAGAATACCAAAATGCAGTGTGGGATGAGGATTCTTGGTAAATCAAGGAAACTGTCATAAAATTAAGGGTAGGTAAAATGTTGCATTACTTGATTTTTTAATAAGGAGATATATTCATGTATGTTATGGCACACTAACTTTATGTGGCTTTTAAAGACGTCATCTCATAAATAGATATCAAAACACTTCCTGAAAATAATCAGAATCACTACAGCTACTTTACAGATGGAAAAACTGGGACACAAAGGACTGAAAGCACCAAAGGGAGCAGCCAGCAAAACCCTTGTATTGACCTTCTAGCTCAAAAATCCAACAGAAGTATTCCTTACCCAACAATATCCCAAAAGAGGTATTTCTGCATTTACACATTTTACTCGTAGACAAAACAATGTCCAAGCTGAACAAAATGCAGCTTATTACATGTAGTATCGTGCAATTTTCTCATCCATTTTTTTCTAAAAATCTTGTTTCTATGCTTAGCATAACAACCTGATAAGAACCATTTCCAGCGAGCTTCAGATCTGATCTAAATGTAAATACTTGTTTATATTGTTTTTCTGAATATGTAAAGCTTTCAGGTTTTAAATTAGAGTGAAAACACACCAAATAAATTCTAATTGCATTGACTCTCTGTCTTTGACAGCCAAAAAACTAAGTAAAGGCAAAGTATAAAAAGAGAAAAGAAGAAAGGATGATTTCAAGGTAATATCACTGTCTTTGCCCTAAGGACGGAAAAAAATCAAGGGGTGGCATATCATTAAACATAGTTTACCAAGTGGAACACTTTTGTCGCTATTTAGTGTAAATATTTGGCTATCAGCTCCTAAATTTTATGATTTAATCCTGGGAAGACTTACCTGCAAACTTAAATTTACTCCAATGCTTAAAGTTTATTGTGTGCATAAATCTTCAGGATCACGTCTGAGTCATCCGTTTAATCCTTGTGATATAAAACCATGTGTCACCATATAAAGTAATGAATCACTCTCATTATTTTTGGAATAGGAACTTTGTCTGGGAAGCTCACTCTGACTGCATGGGCTAACAAGGCAACATTTCCAAAACTGCACAAGAACACTTCACATGGGAAAAGCTGGACATGAAAATAATCCGAATTTTCAGAATTACAGCTCATGTTTACAAATCTCAGAGACTTCAAGATATAAGATCATTTGACTGATTATTTACAGATTACAACTCTTGCCTAGTTTTGACCTCTCACATACGATAAGCCATCAAGTTCTGAAAATGAAAAAACTTTGAAAGGAAGCATGGCCCTATAAAATAAAGCATAAAAATCAGCTTGTACTTGCAAAGGCTGTGAACTGGAAAAAGGCTATATTCACAAACAGCTTCCGTTCATTATGGAGCATGTTTCTAATTTCCTACTGCTGACTCACAGCAATTAAGCCAGAAAGCATAGTCAAGATAGAAAGATAGGCAATTCACTGTTGGCAGATAAGCTTATTCACAGTGAGATTTTGGCTCTCAGGACAAGAAATGAGGTGTCATGAAATCCTAGAAAAGCAAAGTTTTTGTGTGCTTCAGTTTAAAAATTAGACCAAATGGAAAGAGGTATATGGAATAACTAGGCTGACAACACTGATTTTAGTTACAGCAGGCATAGCAAAAACAGGCTGCTGAAAACAGAAGGTATATAAAAGCACTGAGTTTCTTTACATCCTGAATATTACTTTGAGGATGGAATAATCTGTCACCTACATCAAAGAAAATGTTTGGGTAAAAAATGCATTTTTCTGACAATATTAAGCACCTCATGCAAACAAACAGATAAACAAAACAAATGTAAAGTTACAGTGGTGCAAAGAACAAAAGAATAAGAGTCATAAATGGGGCTTTTGCATGCAATCTCATGAGCCAAGTATTCAGAAACAACAAGTTTTCAATAGCAGGGCAAATGCACATGCACAGAAGCTTGGTTAATACTCTACTATAGTAGTATCAGGCATATTTTTATTTGTAAACTTCAATCATGAGTTTTTATTTCTTTTATTCATTTAAACCAGCTGTGAAACTGTGCTCAGTACTGAATGAGAGTTCAGAGACATTTCTGACAGTCAATTGCAGCCCCTCAAAATAATGCTTGTGTGATACTATTTCACAGCTGGCTGTAGCACAAGAGAATTCCAAGATCCCAGAGGAACTGCTGGTAACCAGAGAGCTGGGATAAAACACTGGTACCATCTTCACCACACTCTCATAAGCACGACCATGGCAAGAATAAATAGCAGAAAGAGCTACTTCAGCTTTTTCAGCTATCTACCCAAAAGTAACTTGTTAACTTCTTTATCTGTATCTGCAAAGGGAGGAAGAGAGTGGGTGATTTTTAGGGTTCATTCCAACGCCTTAACATTCTAAGATTCTGAATTTTCTGAATATCTTCTAATTTGAATCCAGTTGTCAAGGTATGCACTTTCCATAGGCAAACGTCTTTTAAACTGTGAGAGTGGAAACCTTGCTTAATTTGCTTCACACAGCTAATTCTTCAAAAGTCACTTTGTCTTCTACTTCCAGAGCTGGCTTTTTCAAAAAAGGTTTTGTTTTCAATGAAGGGCATTTCACAAAGGAGGAAATGCCCTACATGTTACAATCATTCAGATCACCAGTAGTACAGCATATTTGATGTTTTAAGATCAACAAGTTGAAGAACGCTAGGGTTAGATTATGTTACAATGGTCCTTGCAAGAGCTGCTGCAATCATCATTAAAGCATAAAGTGCAAACTAGTGGTCTGGGCAAGCCTTTTAGCACAGATGGGCTGCCCCTGAAGGCAGGGATTTTCAGCTAGCTGAAGCAAGATAAAAATTTTTCCCAGTTTGCCCCTGAGCATTTAGAACCAAACAAATAAAAATCAATCTTTGATTGGGAGTGAAGAAAGAAATACTCTGTGCTAGCAGAAACACACGACAGGAACAAACACTGTGCTTAGTTTTCTAAGTAAAAGTAGGTGTCTGAAAAAAGATACATAAAATTTACATAACTACATATATAAGACTAGACAATTATTTCTACAATCAAATGCAGAAAGGGTTATAAATTTTTTTTCGTGAAAATTGTATTAATGTCCTTCACCATCTTAGTGCCATTTAAAACTTGAACTACATAGCAACATTATTTAGAACTTGGAGACTACTTCTCATTCTCTGGGTCAAATGCTTATCTAAACCCACAAGACTTTAATCAGCACCATTGCTCTTTAGGAATAAATATCTTAGACCATGGATTATCTTTCATAAGATGAAGAAAATCTAAGGGTGGAAAATTCCATCTCTCCTGCGTTCTATAAAAGCATTTCTATCTCCATCCTTTGAATATTATTTTTTCTCTTCTACTTTTCATCTTGTCATTGACCAATAAACAAACTTATTCTAAGTTTATAAACATCTACACTTAACACTCCTTTTCATTGTCACAAACCTTATATTATTTCATTTTTAGGGGAAACAATAATATATTCTATTTTATATGAGCATTCTCCAATGAAAGAATTTCAGTATCAGGGGTGCTTAGAACTCCAGACAGGAAATCACAGAGCCAACTGAAGACTGAGATGCTAATGTCCACAAAAAAAAATTGCTATTTTTTCTTATTTCTTCTAGAAGAGGGGTGTAGAGAGTCACAATTAAGGCTCAAAAATATCCTATCGCTCCAAACACGTCAGGCATTTGTAAAGTCAATAATGGTTAACAGAAGAAAAGCATACTGGCTCAAAATTATGAAGTAAAACCTAACCCAATTATCAACACCTGAATTTTGATACTGGGAAAGTGTTCTATGTGAAGTATTCATGAAGGAGAGAAAAAAAAATCCTGCAGATAAATTATGAATTATTTTCTCAGCTCTTTTTCAGGACACCAAGTGACGTTCTTTGGTGTCTCCAAGTTTCCCCTGCTTTAAACATAAAACATTATCATATTTTAAAATTTAATGATCAAGTCATAAAGATATTACAAAGGATCTGTGAATAATAGTTACTTCAAAAGTATTTTAGATAGATAAAGTTTAATGTTGACTTTAAAATGAACAGCTTTATCATTTGCCAGCAAAATTGTCTACCTTTTCCTGGTCAAATTTCTTTTGGGCAAGATGTAATAAACTCTAGGGAAAATACCTAGTTTGCAAAATTATTTCCCAAAGTGTATCCAGACATCCATTTTCAGGCCTCATGCTTTGGTGCACCAGCATCAGCATCTACATTTCAAATACATACAGCCAAGTATTTTTGCACCTTTATATACAAGTAGAGGAAGTACCACGATGGGATCATCAGAATTCATACACCTTTCTGGGCACTTGCTATTTGACACTGATCTTACCTATTCTTCATGACTCTTTCTTTGGAGGCATAAGCCTTAAGGCCATGTGTACTTCATTTCACTACAGGACACCTTCTTCCAGAAGATCTTAATTTTGATACTTTCAAACTCTGTTTCTTATAAATGGTTATACAACTCATTTTGTATTGCAACATTATAATTAAGCTTCGCATCACCTCTTGAAAACATTTTAGACCTGTTAAAAAATTAGTTTTATTCAGATGAAGTTTTAATTTTGGGAGCATGAACTTAGCCCCTTCTGAAATCAAGTAAACACTATAGGAGGTCATGTCATTATCTTAAAATAGATTGTGCTGGTTTTGGCTGGGGTAGAGTTAATTTTCTTCACAGTGGCTGGTGTGGGGCTGTGTTTTGGATTTGTGCTGAACACAGGGTTGACAACATAGAGATGTTTTTGTTATTGCTGAGCAGGGCTTGCACAGAGCCAGAGTTTTTTTCTGCTTTTCATATGGCCACGCTGGTGAGGGGCCAGGGGGGGTATGTGGGAGGATGGGAGGAGGCACAGCCAGGACAGGTGACCAAGGCCGACCAAAGGGATATCCCACAGCAGGTGACATCATGCTCCCTGTATAAAGTGGGGGAGAAGGAGGAGGAAGGGGGAATGTTTGGAGTGATAGTACTTGTTTTCCCAAGTTACCATCATGTGTGAGGAAGCCCTTCTCTTCTGGAGATGGCTTGAAATTACAAGTGAAGAAGGTCTTATGCGAAATGTGATGTAAATGCAACAATATCATAGCTCCAAAGACATCCATTTTCACTTGGAAACCTTTAATTCAATTCATTAAAACTGTATCTGTGTACCTAAAAACCAAATTATTGGGGTGTGATTGAAAAATTGCTTCTAGATAAATATTTTAGATATTAATAAAATATTATTACTTTTGTTTAGATTTTGTATATTGTGCTATGCATTATTATTTCTTAGTTATGTTCTCTCATCAGCAAGTAATTAATTTTCCTCATTCTTTTCTACTTGAAAGACTTCAAGAACCTTAAGGCATTCTGTGAAAGCTTTGAACTTTATATTTCCTTTGTACTTTCTATTTCTCTCCCTGTTCTGCTGGTTCACACTTACATTTTGAAAAATATAGCAAAAAAGGTCACAAGTAAAAAGAGAGCTGTAGCAGCACTAAAACAATACAATTTTGGACTAAATAGAATGAAAAGTAAATCTTTATAAACATACATTATGAAGGCAACAGAAACTCTTGTTGAAACAATTTAGTAAATTGGTTTTTAGTGACATTTATTACTAGAACTTACATCTCAAATCTGAAGCTACTGTAGAATTGAACAGCCTTGGTATTCAAGTTTTCTAAACCATCAGTTAAATTAATTTTTGAGTCATCTAAACCCTGATGTTTTTCAAATTTTCCCTGGCTATCTCATACTTTCCATACAAGAACCTTTTTATTTCTTATAGACCTCTTGGAAACAGAAACCATTGGCTATTCCCAACTAGGACTGTCATTTCATACATAAACAAGTAAAATCAGCCAAGTACCTTGAATTTAGCCTTCTAAAATGAAAAGGCCTCTGAGTTTATTTCGGAGCATTTCCAAACAGTCATAAATACATGATCCCTCGGTGGAATAATCAGCTTTCTGTAGCAACAATACAACGAAGCATGTGCAATGTCTTCCCAAAATATTGTTATTTAGGAACAAGGTGTAGTTTTGAAACACAAATGGCAACACTTGACATCTGCATAATTTATTAAAAGGATCACTGTTTGTGATATACTTAAGGTGACATTGTGTACTACCTTAGGTGTATTTTGTATATTGTTTAATTCTGCAGTGTTACTTTTCATGCAGAACATGTGTCTGGCTACAGCAATGATCTACTGGTGTTGTTAGCTAAGCATCTAAAAAAAAGCAGTGTAATTAATATTACCAACATTAAATTTTTTTCACTGATTTATAAAAATACTGTAAAGTTCCAAGAATTACAAGAGGCAATTAAGTAAGCAGCAAATTTATCTATTGCAAACAATCTCTCTCTTCAGTGTCAGAAATGCCATAACTGCAAAGAAATGACATATGGTCATAAAACCAGACTGGCTGATAGCCGGCAACTGGGTAAGCGAATCGCAAAAAGGACAAAGTTATAACAACCTAAGTCAGCACTTGCCATGTCAGACTGTCGGTTCGGTTTCTAAAGAGATGCAATGACTAAAGAAAGAAAACTTAAAAAAAATCTTGATATTGACAAATGCAAAGAAAGAGGCAATAGCAATACCGAGTATGTTGGACTTGTTGATTTTCTCTCTGAAAAAGACACCAGACTCCTACATAGTCATGGAAATGAAAGCAGGAGGCAGAAAAACTTATGTATACATAAAAGGACACTTTAATTATGTGGGGTATCAATATCCAGGTAAGATGCCATTACTGCATATGCAAAATATTGTTTCTGGCCCATGAAGAAATTCTATCACACACAGCTCCTCCCTGTGAAGGCAATTTTGTCCATACTACTAATCACCAGAACTTAGAGGAGCTTGTTTGCTGCTGACTTCTTCACCAAGACATGTCCTACTCCACAAATACAGCTCTGGGGCTCTGATAAGAAGAGTGTAGTCCTGCAGAAGAATGAGCAGAACCAGCAGGAGTGTGGCACTGCTCCTCGGACAAGGAAGCAGCAGTCCTGAGAACATGCAGCAAGCACTCATGGCATAAAGAGCTGCTCCAGTCACTGAAATAGAGTGCTTGGAAATTAGATCAGCACACCTGAGATGCATTGAGCAACTCAATATAAGTGCTTCTGCATAATGGAATTTGATTCAGTATTCTCTGAATTCAAGAATAATTTTGAAACAAGAGAAATTGTTCCCAAAACAAAACATGCTGTTCTTTCAACTGGCCATGTTTGCCATTATAGGCACTTACTGCGCCTGATGTATGGAAGAGCAAGATAAAAGATGAAATCATAGCCAGTTTTCTGTCTAGACATTTCTGTCTACATCCTCTGTCATTGACTGGATATTTCCGTTCCACAGATTAAGCAAACTGATGAGGGTACTGCTGCCTCCACTGCTGAGCTCTTAGGCATCTCTGAATGCTGCAACATTTGCCTTTTCTTCAACCACGTGTTGTGGGTTACTTCCCTTCTTCTTCTGCACTTCTGTGCACCTCCTTTGTGCAGTACTTCAATCATCATCATCCTTGTGATGTACCACTGCAAAATGCTGCTGGATTTTGCCATTCCCCCTGTAGCAAGTCTGGATACTCATTTCCCTCCTTGGCCAATCAAGCCCTAGAAATGACCACCACATAGCCACCACCAGAACATGTTCTTCCTGAATATTAAGAGAAAAAAACTGTTTGAAAAATTATTTGGAAAAAAAAATCATGTCACTATATTCTTGAAGAGGTGGTTGTTAAACAACATTAGCCATGTTACAGCATACCCCAAAAATTCTGTGTTTCAAAGCATATCCAGGAGAAAGTGTTAAATGAGTGAACCACTTGACTGATTACTCTGTGTGACATGTGAGATGCTATCCAAGAAGCTGTTGTGTTTTTCAAAAAAGAACACCCAGACTGGCAGACTTACTTGAGATGAGTCAAGATCACAAACAACTACTGCAGCAGTTTCTGCTCTTTGTCTGCTGTGACTAATGAGTTACCAAGTCCTGTCATATCCAGCAACAGACCGTCATTTCTAATGAATTTGAGGACTGTGCTAGCAATCTCACTCATTTAAGCTAACAGCATCAAATGATCAGGCTGAATAAATGATGTAGGCAGTTAAAAGTACCTTACAAAGAACTGCCAAGGGAGACCAGCCAACAACACTTGTCAGATCCCTCACTTGTAGCAGGTCACATCCACAACCGGGCAAAGACAGTCTCTGAGAAGCAATACTAGAACACAGACTGCACCTATGTCTCTGTTGAATGTGTGGGATTTTATTCCACCACCAAGCAGCCCCGATTCACAGCCCAACTCTCCTTATCCTTGTTATTCAAGAAAGACACAGCACTGCTGTGCTTGCACACAGGGGTCTTGCAGTCTCCCAGAAAACCTGCCCAGTTGAGGGAGGTAGATGTATTGCAGGTATGTGCTGCATGTGCATGTTGTAGAGATGGGTATTTCATATCAGGAGAAGGAATGTGTATATACAGGAGAGACTACAATTTTGGGGAATAGAATGAAAGTTTACACAGCTTGGAGGGAGATAATACAACTACAGATGAAAGAGTAAAATCTGGATCTAAAGATTGCCCCAGAAACCTCACAGACAGACCAGGCAGTAGGGGCAGGAAATGGGAAGTTATACAGATCTCGTATGTGTATTTTTTCATGCTGTGAGTAATTGACAATTGCAGTGGTGTTTGAGAGCATGGAATTACCCTGTGTAGATGTTTGAGCCTCACTGCATGGGGGTTAATTATCAAGCTGCTCTAGCAAAACAGCTCTACGATTCTGCTGCAGAGACACTGTCATCCATGGACAAGGTCCTGGCTAAGAAGGCCAGGCTAGAGATGGGGAGGTTTTATTCTCACTACTGCAGGAAACCTATCAGCATGTGCACTGTAAGTTTCAAAGAATCTGGAAGTGAAGGGCAAGAATTTTAGGAAACTTTATTTCTTCACATAATTTGGTTTAGAGGAACAAAAGACTGTCCAGATGATTTGTATCCTTCTGTATTTGTGTCGAGTATGGGAATACTTGGGGCAAGGATGGAGAGAATGTTGTCTCTTCCTAGTTGCACATGCTTTTCTTTCAGTAAGGGGCCTCTGCCAAACATGCACTGGTGAGAAATACAGTTTTCAGTCCCATATTGTTTCAGAGCCAGGAGGGATGAGCAGAGTTGAATGCATCCCAGTTCACCAGCTGTTAGCAGGCAGAGGATCACACCTAAGTAGACAGAAACAACAATTGCAAATCAAGTCATCTGTGCAGAACCCTGTAGCAGGCTTGAGGAGTTGCAACTAAAGGTGAAGATATGAGTACAGAGAGTGGGTACAAGAAATAAGGAAAAAAAGTTATTGTTTGGAACGCTTGCCACTCAAGGTACCTTTTGGTAAAATTTGTATCTCCATTAATTTTATCTCGGCTGCTTCTACAGACTGGCAAAATGATGCAGGGTCCTTAGTGCTCTTAGTCCAATCTTGCCTTGTCCCTCCTCTCTCTCTGTCCTGTTTCTGCTATTCCTATCAGCTTGGCCATGTTTTGTACTCTTCTGGTGACATCTTCATGCTGTGGAGCTCACCAGTCTGCTAGGGCAGTGTCTGTAAGGTGAAGCTGATCAGTGAGAACACAGTCCAACCCTCACTACATAATTGCTGAGACAGAGAGCTGCACCCTTGCTTTCCATGTGTTTGGTGCCCACTTTACAGGCTTGTAGCTGCTTCTGCATTTTGGTGCTCCTAAAGAATGAGGTATTAGTCGAGATGGATGCCTAGGTCTCTCAAGTACATCTTCTGTACAGTGAAATTAGCCTGTCTGGTCCGGTCTGAGGCAGCTGAATAATCATCAAATGTAGCACAGCTTGCATGGAGTTTAACTGCATCTTAGACACCTAATTTTCCATCTTACAACATAGAGAGATATACAGGCAACAAGAAATTGCAAATACTCATGCTGGATGGGTACTGTTGAGAACAGTGCTTGGAAATTGATCTTAATAGGAGGGAAGAGCACAGGAAGGTGCAAAACATAGCAAAATAATTTTTACCAACAACACATGGGAATGGAAAGGCTGAAGCTAGAAGAGTAGTCACTCATGCTGACAGACTATAAAGAGGGATGGAAGAGAAAAGGCAGATTAAACAAATGGGCATAGATAAAAGGCAGCTGGTTGTGCCTGGGAAGGATGATGATTCAACAATTCAGTGCTACTCAGCAAGAGACAATCTTTGTGAACGCACAGCTAAAGTGAACTTATTATTTATACTAAACTGCTTGAAACAAGTGTGAAAATAGGTCACAACTGCAACAGCCTGAAGTAGCATGGGAAAAATGAGCAGAGCAGGTTCTGCTGTGAAGCAAAGAGTCAGAAGTCTAAAATTTGAGTAGCTGCATGTGTGAGAATTAGCAGGGAAGTGCTCTCAGAACAGAAGTATCTGTATCTTCACAGAATTCTCTTTTTATATATAGTAATTTGCTAAAGATTGCAATGAAAATGTCTGGGAAATCAAAGACAAATAGCTCATTGTAAGGGCAGCAACTTTACTGGTGGTTGTGTGCTTTTAATGAGGAATCCTGAAAACTGAAGATTTAAATATGAAACACCTACTTATCTTTATTGCCATATGTTTCAAAAACAAATCTTACCTATGGTGCTATTAGAAACATCAAAGCTTTTGAAATTTTTCTGGAAGTATTAAATTTTCCATTTGGCTCAAAGACACAGAGGAAGGCTTTTCGAAGCCTTTGGGAATATATCACAAGCACAGTTACACACATTAGTGGGAAAATGCCCTGGCCTTGTAACAAAACGGCCACCTTGCATATTACAGCCAATTCCAGAGGGACATATGCAGGTGGGTTTAAGTACAGGTGGACTAATAAGCAAAAATACTGATACCAGCTCATTTGCATTTCACCAGGAGCTTGATATTTCATACTAGATGAAAAAGTTGAAAATCTTTCAAAGAAAAATGTGCTTGGTATTTTAAAAGCAGCTATCATTTTAGCATATTGTATGGAGCTAAAGGCCAGAGGAAAAGATTAAGTTTCAAAATGCTCACGCTTCTTTTTTTTTTCCTTGCTCAGCTACTCCCTGGCAGAAATAGTGAAAATGTAGATTTTAACCTTTCAGATATGTACTTCACATGATTTCATTGATTGTAATACTACATTTTCATATTTCTCTGTGAGGCAGTTGATGGTATTGAGGAAACAAATGGCATTGTATGATTACAGACATCATGTCTTTGATTGACCAAGAATTCAATTATAGACATTTCACAGAAAGAGGATGAATGATTCCAAAGCTTTAACGTAGTAGATAAAGTCATCCTGTGCATTGTTTTGACACACTTTCCATCATGAAAGTAATCAAAAGCTTTTTACATGAAGTTGGTTAGATCTCACATGCTGGACTATAACTCAAACATAAATGGCCATGCTAACCATTTCAAATGTTGGCCTTAGAAAAAAGATAGTTCAAAACCTATATATTATTAGTAAAATACACAATTTCATTTAATAGCAACATAATTACTTCTCATAACTAGATTTCCATTAGACTACTACCAAATGACTGTGTCTATTACAATCTATAAATAGAAAGCCAACTCACAAGACAGACTGGATTTGGTTGAGAATCAATTGGTCTGACAGTGCCAATGATGCCTTCTGTTGGAAATAAATATAGTTCACAGCCAAAAATTACATATTTGAACGTAGGTGTACAATTGGCACTCCAAAATGCATGGCATGTTATGATGAAGCACTGAAAATGAAGATAATTTTAAAATTCTGAATATAGATATGGAAATATCATAAAGTGGGACTTCACTTGTGAAAAAGAGCTGAAATAAAACCATATGAAATTTAAATCTCACACTACTTCCTATTTATTGCAGAGTGCATCTACTCCACTCAACATTTTGAAGTAGACAGTCATGAATTTTGTGCAGAAGAACTACATTTCAGGAATGCTTTAATTTCACTGTGTACCAAAAGCCCAAGGCAAACAAAATGTCTAAGTAAATAGTGGTAGGAACGTCTTTTTGAGTCTGGAAGAGATAATGAATTCTATTACTGAAACACAGCAGCAAGCCTAATTTTGAAGTCACATGTAAGTTGTAACTTTGAAATCAGAGTTTTTTATTTCATTCCTACTTTTAATATAGTTTCCTAGCAAACTGTTACATGAAAAATGTAAAGAGAAAACAGCAGGCAACCATCAGGTCCTCATTATACACTCTTAGACTCTGAAGGGGTTGGGTAACCTGGATAACTCAAGCTCACGTATAATACAAGACAAATGTAAAACCTGGTCATAAGAACACACTGCAAGGGTGCAGTGGGAAAAGGGCAGTGTTGCTGATGAGAGTGGAGCAGGGAAATCCCCCAGCTGGCACCCGGCAAGCAGTCAAGAACATATTGTGCACTCAGCCTGGGCATGCCTGCGCTCCTCCTGAAATGAAACCAGCTCATGCAGAGCCAGCTCCAGTGCCCCTGCATCAACGGCATGCTGAACACTGAGTCTGAAACATTTATCCTTGGATAATCAAGAGCTGGCTGTATCTGCATGAGCTGAGCCCATTTACTAAACACATCACCTGTAACAGTGGCTACAACAAGCAAGGGGAAGTTCTTCCTTGCCGTGTGCTGTTTACTGAATGAGGTTCAAACGCTCAAAATCTTCAGAGCGTTAGCTGCTCATTCAGCTAAGATAACACTTCTCATAATGACTTTACCCAGTATTAGGGACATTGCTTTAGCCTGTCATTTTGCCACTGTTAGTTTTCGATTTTTTACATAAGCTCAGAATGGAGAACTAGTTTGCACTGAAAAGACTAAAAGTATTTTTCTACTTTCCTTTTCTTTCTATTTCAAATGCTTAAATTTATTCATGTAATTCCTCATCTGTGTTTTGATTTTGCAAAGCAGTATAGTTTCCAGTTTCTCACATGCTTAGTGTAGCCCTTAAAAATGCCTTGCAGATTTGTATTTTTTTCCCTGATTGCATTATTACACTTCATTTAAAGGATATGGTAATCCCACATGTTCTGGAGATGACATGAGCACTAAATCATTATTTAAAGTACATTAAAATCTTCAACTGTGAGGGACTAAACAAGTCTGGAAATATTATTACTAATACTCCCCAAGAGAAGTAAGACACTGCTGGTTTTTACCTTCTCACACCGTTGCACTGCCATTGTCTCTGGTGACAGACACTGCTGTCAGCCTATCTGTTTAGCTTCAGTCAACGGATCAGAAACATTTTTACTACAAACTTTGGGAGCCACTATGAAACACACAATATGACTGAAGACTGCAGCTGAAGTTTCTGCCAATTTGACTAAATATTCTTTTAATGTTGTTTTTATTTACTCCCGGGAAATGTAGAATTCTGACAGACTACAACCTAGAGTGCTCATTTCACTCTAACACACACTAAATTTATAACTTCCCCTTCATATTACTAATGTTTAAAAAATAATATAATTAGTACCATTCTTTAACCCACCAAAAAAGCATACTTTGCTTTTAAACATTCAAATGTTCAAGAATTCTATGCAGCTAATTTTCCTGAATCACTACATTAAAGTAACATTCAGTACATTCAATGACAACAATATCCAAAACCACGGCAACAGGCTACTGAGTAAAAATTTAAAAATATATTTTAAATCCATGACAATTTAGGGCCAAATATATAATGTAAAATCATTTTAACCCTAATGTATGTAGTTGTATGGCTACAATAGTTAAAAGCACAGTTAAAAACATAATTAGACCAATAATTTTGTACAAAGAAATATGCTGCTGTTATCTCTGTGGGAGATAACCCTGGCCTTTAACTTGAAATAACTCTGCAAGTTACCTTCCTGATAAACAATCCAATATTAATATCACAGCTGGGAGCAGTTCTCTGAACACTCACAGCAGGTATCAAATTTGTTGCTTAATTTTTGTCGGAATTGTAGCATCGCTTTCTAATGGATATCTTTAGCATCAAGTAAGAGGAACAAGTAGAGTTCAAGATATAATTAAAGTAATTTCATATTAAGCTGAGGGACAAAATAATCCACAGAGCAGCAAATATTAAATCATGAAAATCATGAATGTAACAAATTATTCAAGCCACGTTTTAATGGTATGATTAAAGATTCTTAGTTACCAGTAATATAAAAATAAGCACATAAAAACTGAAAAAACCGAAATACCTGGGGAAACCCTTGTGTCTGTATTCAGGTTATATTAAGATTCCAAGTCAAACTGCATGATTTATTATGGTGTCATAGATAAACTTCTAGGAGGGCCTGTTTTGATAGGACAAGGGGTAATTGTTTCATACTGAGGAAGGGTCAAATTAGATCAGAGATAAGAAACAGTTTTTTTACAATGAGGGTGGTGAAACACTGGAACAGGTTGCCCAGAGAGGTGGTGGATGCTCAGTCCGCTGGAAACATTCAAGGTCAGGTTGGACAGGCTCTGAGCAACCTGATTAGGTTGAAGATGTCCCTGCTAATTGCAGGTGGGTTTGAGTAGATGTTCTTTAAAAGATCCTTTCCAACCCAAACCATCCTATGATTCTATAACAAACTTTTTTTTTTTTTAAAAAAAGAGATGTCTATTAAAAAAAGTATCAGTAACAATATTAAGCACTTTCTAGATTCTTAGAACACAAAAACCAGTTTTGACTAGAAAAGGGCAAAAGCTTGACACAGCTATTTCTTCCACTTTGAACACCACTAATCCCAACATAACCATTCCACACCCTTGAGTACGCACAAAGACAAAAGGATTTCTTTTTGATGAAAAACACAATATTTGGTAACAGACTAAAAATCACATGTAACACAAATGCATAGTAGGCCACCGTGCTCAGTAATGAGATTAGTCCAAATTGTACAACCAAGGAATTATCTTAAAAAAACCCCAATAAACTATGCTTATCATAAGATTTCCATAACTAACATAATTGTCAATTAGGAAGTTGTGATAAATGACAGTAAGTGTTCTGCTGTTCCTTAGTCTCAGTTTAATCTTACCTACAGTTCATTCTGCCATTCATCATGGCTTCTCGTACCTTCTGTTAATGCTTGAGATACAAGATCAGGGGTTTGGTCTAATGAAAAAAAAATCAAAGTAGAAAACTATGTTTCCCAAGGAAAAACAAAACTGCACTTAAAATTTGAAAAATATTTGGTTTGTGTTTGATGTTTATGATAATTACATTGTAATGAATTTTCTTTTACAGTGTTTAGTTGTTTGGGGTTTTTTAGTTCTTGGGGGTTTTTTTAAGTGTCTTTTACATTGTTCCTATAGTAGCTTTGGCGATTTCAAAGAGCAAGGAGATTTTATAGCTACAGAGTGCTCAGCAGTTTATGCACCAGAACAGTCAAAAAGAAACTTCTGGAATCCCACAGTCAGCAGCTCTTATCTACATTTCGTTTTAATTCTACATAAAATGAGATTAATGAGAATGTCAGCTGTCCCACCTGTCAGAGTTATATGCTGACAGAATAAACACAACACTGAAAGTGGAGTCTGTGTGTTATAACATACTGATGTTTTGCTGCACAACCAAAAAACACCAGTCAGTGATTTTTCTGTTGCCTTTCACAGAATCCTTCCTCCCAAATTTCTTTTGTAATATTAGGTGTCGAGATCAGATATATATATGCATACACGCACACACACACAAACACACATTTATATATATGATGTCCAAAAGTCATTCTTAAATGTATTCCCAACACTAAACCTACATTTTTTTTTAACAAATACAGGTTTACAGTCTTATAAAAAGAATGCAAAAAATCCCCAGTGCAGACTGTCAAAACACCTGCACAGTATGACAAACAACAATGGATCTAAAGCAATGTGAAAAAGTATCTGGACTACCCCACTCAAGTAGCCACTAAAACCACATGTTATAAAAGTAGTTGATAGAAAGGGAAGTGCAGGGTCCTGCACATGGGTCACAGCAAGCCCATGCAGTGCTACAGGCTGGGGGAAGAGTGGCTGGAAAGCTGCTTGTCAGGAAAGGACCTGGGGGTGCTGGTGACAGCAGCTGACCATGAGCCAGCGTGTGCCCAGGTGGCCAAGAAGGCCAATGGCACCTGGCCTGTGTCAGCAATAGTGGGGCTAGCAAGACCAGGGCAGTGACTGTCCCCCTGTACTCAGCACTGGTGAGGCCACACCTCAAATCCTGTGTCCAGTTCTGGACCCCTCATTACGAGAAGGACACTGAGGTGCTACAGCAAGTCCAGGAAGGGCAGTGGAGCTGGTGAAGGGTCTGGAGCACAAGGCTTGTGAGGAGCAGCTGAGGGAGCTGGGGTTTTCTGGCCTGGAGAAAAGGAGGCTTTTTAAATTGCTCTCTACAACTACCTGAAAGGAGGTTGTAGCCAGGTGGGGATCGGTCTCCCAAGCATCCAGCAACAGGATGAGAGGACATGGCCTCAAGCTGAGCCAGGAGAGGTTCAGGTTGGACAACAGGAGAAATTTCTTCACAAAAACGGTTGTTAAGGATTGGAATGGACTGCCCATGGATATTGTGGAGTCACCATCCCTGCAGGTGTTCAAGAAATGACTGGATGTGGCACTTAGTGCCATGGTCTAGTTGACAAAGCGGTGGTCAGTCAAAGGTTGTATTCAAAGATCTCGGAGGTCTTCTGCAACTTAAATGATGCTGTGATTCTGTGAATTTTATACTTAAAAAAAAAAAAAAAAAAAAAA
>VZRQ01007229.1:1235222-1306403 GCA_013397975.1 Machaerirhynchus nigripectus
TTAAAAATGTTTGTGTTTTTTGGAATTTTTTATTAAAAAAAAAAAAAAAAAAAAAAGAAAAAAGAGAGCAGCTTTCCATTTATTTTGGCCACACTGTCCTGTATCTCTAGGTTGTGAGGGCTGCAGCACGGTTGCAACATGGTGGTAAAAAGACACAGCAGCTTATAGACAGCAAAAAACACCCAGAAACAGAAGAGATCAGGAAAAACCTTCCCAACAATAGAGGGTTCAGATAAGTCAATAACCTAGGACCAGAAGATCATGAAAGAATCAAAGTTGTGTGAAATGTAATCAGGTGAAATGTAATACTACTACCAAGTGAACTGATTGCTGCACTAATGACAAGAAATTTCTCATCTGAAGAAAACAAGGCATGCAAAAGACATTACTATCTTAATTGGGTAAAATAATGTCTGCATGATTTCGCTTTCTGAAAATAATGAATGTTATCCTAAAATGTGTAAAAGCCACAGCAGCAATAAAAACTCATTAAATGTAATCTATACAATTCTCTCTTTCTTCAGAAAATGAACAGTTAAACAGAATCAGATGCAGAAAATAAATCTGCTAGACATCAGAGGAATCAAACAGTAGCACATGACAAAATCATATCTTGTGCATCCTAGCAAAACCAAACATAAAAGATCTGATTGTTGTTTTAATGGAAGAAGACCTATGTAAACTGAAGCAGTAGCAGCACTTAAAAAGAATAAATTGACTCTGACTAAAGTAAAGGCTGGACATTTTAAAGTGTTTTCTAACCAACAGAAGTAGTGCTAGTGACCGAAGTGATAGTTCTTACATTCATGCAGATGTACGTTTGATACAGGATGATGTACATTTACTTACTAAAGCACAAGACCAGCTCTTTAGCATCTAGAACATCGCTCCCACACTTGCATCCTACTTTCCTACAAGCCAACTAGTAAAGCTGGAAGTTGCACAGAGAGAACAGTAAAAGAAAAAGCTAAAGGTCTCTCAATGGGTTACTAGAGCAGATCTGTTATTTTATCTTTACCCTTGGTCTTAAGATACAGAATGTATTCCTAAATGAGGATTGAGAGAGGAAATAATCCACCTCACCCAATTCTGTATGATAATTTACTGCTTTCCTATAAAAGGAGATGCAGGATTATATATAAAATTCAGATTCACTACTGACCTGCAGAAAGGAAGACCTATCCTGTGATAAGAGGAATATCTATCACTCCACTCCCACACAGCTGCACTAGAAAGACCTGAGAATCTCTGATCTTTGCAGAGCACATTATAATGATATGATCAATTTTATTTTAGCTCACAGAAATAAAATTATTACTGTATCCCATTAATTTACATACTCTTTAAAGTAAAAAGTCAATCAGACTGAGACTGATTCCCTGGCAGACCTCAGTTGGAGCTAATTCTTCACAGTCCTCCTCAGCAGAGCTACTTAAGCAACCGTGAATGAGTGGGTTTGTGGCTCACTGCTGTATTTGCAGGAACTGTACCAGCCCCAGAGGTATTACTTTACAGGGATTGCACTTCCATAGAACAGAATAAGGAGCATCCTTACATCACCAAATGGGCAACAAATATTAGCAATTTTGAAACACAACAATATACAACACCAGTAGTTAAGGAAAAGAAATAGGTTTTCAAACCTTACATATCATGCTAGGTTTTTCATAAAAGGACTGTAACAACATGAAACTAAAGGTTGCAGCTTTCTTCACTAGGCTCTTCCATTAAATAAATACAGTAGATGAATGAAACTTCTGTGACAAGGAGAAGTTAAATTGTCTTCATCTGCATGTCACACTGACTGCTATATTGCCATGACGAGTCAGAACCCAGTAAAATGTGAAGCAAAATTCATTACGCCAGACTGATCTATTCATACCAGACAACAGAAGCATGTAATAAAATCAAACTTTTGCAAATATTCTATACACGTTACTATGGAAACCTAATAGGCAGGTCTTTTTTTTTTTTTTCCTTTTTCTTTTCACACATTTTCATTTGCTAGAAAATCAAACAATGTCATAAAATCACTTAATTATTGAGGTTGGAAAAGACCTTTAAGATCAGGAAGTTAAACTAACACTACCAAATCCACCACTGAGGCAAGTCTTCCAGGAAGATTCAAAACCTTTTCTTAGCTGGAAGGAGGTGTGAGGTAACATTCATTATTTATTTTCCTAAAAACCATCATACTCAGAAACAAGTTCCACCCTCCAGCCAGGGAAAACAGAATTACATACTCAGAGTACAAATACAGCAACCCTTGCCTAAGGATTTTTGGCAAATGCTTCAAATAAAAATTAACATCACCCCCAACTTAAATGATTTTAAAAATGCAAACGAAAAGTAGGAAAAATACATGGTATGTGGTTTAAGAATAAAGGGAAATCTATAATGTGATTTGGGAAGAACATATAGAAATCGGGGTTTTGTCTGTTAATTGTGTCAAACAAATCTTCTCTAGCTGTTTTGAAAGATTTTTTAATTGATCTCTCTGATACAGTAAATAAATAGTGACTGGTACTAAAAGGTATAGATTAAAGCTAATGAAAGAGAATGTTTTAGGGTGGATGTTTCATTTTACAAGATTTAATTCCACTGATATTTTAAATGTCAAAGAGGAAACTGAGTACACTAAGACCCCAAACGAAAAATATTAGGAATGTCCATCAAAGTCCAACAGGAATGTACTTGTGACTCCACTGTGTTCCGGGTTTTGTATTAGCAGTTGATCAATTAAGTCATTCTTAGCCATTTCGAAAATAAAAACACTCTCTCACCTTGCCCTGCTCTTGTTCTCAGCCTTCTGTGTCTGCCCTGACTTTTTGTCTCTAGGAAGTATCTCATATCCCCTCCGTGGACACCAGCCTGCTTTGCCCATCCCAGTGCCAGGAGAAACAGCACCACCCCAGGCTACCCACTGCATCAAAATGTCAGAAATAAAGAAGTGGGGAACTGCACAGCCAATGCCAACATTCAGCATCCCAAACTGTAACAAGCTTCCAAAGGAAGAAAAGGAGTAATTTTAATAGTGGTAACCAAACACACGACCAGCCATTTTGGATATTTAAATTAAAATGCCAGATCTGTTTTTGCCTTCCTTCTGTATATACTGCTGTGATTATTTCAGCTAAATATCCTGTGTCCTTTGTTGTTGGATTCTTAAGTTATAGCATAATTGAATATGATCCCTTCCCCCTCAGACAACTCCTCTTGAATTTTAATGCTTCATGATTCTCCTGTCATCTTTGTAGAGAACAATATTTTCCATAAACACTCACTTAGATATAAAATTTCACGAAGCTAAAATGACAATGAGGCAATGCTAAAATTACACACCTAAAACTGGAAAATCAAGTCCACAGGATACAGTACGAGTAACAGAAATAGCCAATGGATGTTTAATTTTTAGGATAGCTTTTAAAATTCTTTTAATAGAATAACTTTCAAGTTGACTAAAATTGGCCATTTTCCCTTTCATTTCTTAGAAACTTTTTTAAAGATCAGAAAACTCACTACATAATGCTGTAGCAATATTAGCACAGATATTATTACATTTCAGTTTTGTAAGTTATTGCCTCTAATGGTGGGAAGGACATCTACCTCAGTAACTTTGCTCCTACCATTAGACAGTACACTTACATAAATTCTGATGAATTTCTTAAATGAGGCAGAAAGTTTAAAAACTGAAAAAAAAAGGACAAAAATATAGACTCCAACATCTTAATAGCTGTTATTTAATAATTTGCCTACTTTTTGTATGTGTGTCTGTTTTAAGAAATAAAAATGCACAAAGCTTTATTGTGCACTGCAAGGCTACAATTTACCACGTGCACCAACTTTTGAGTAGCGTGTTGTGTCAATCCTCAGATCCTCACATTAAAAAAGTGACATAACTGCTCTACATCTGAAGTAAATAGGCATTTGCTAAATAAACAAAAAAGACCCCTACACATAGATTTCAATAGTAGCCACACCCTGCATGGGAAACTAGAAGGCCAAACACTTGCCTTGACATACCTGGTGCAGGCATCTGCCTGTACAGGAAGAAAACATTCACTGGAGAACTGGGTTGGGGGGAACTTGGACATCCCAAAGCATCCTGCTGCCCATAAGCTCCCTTTTAAATTTTTTAGAGAAGTGGCTACATCCAATGAGAAGCTGTCCGTATGCATCAGCGAGGGACCTGCACAAGTTGCCAACCAAGTGTACTGACTATGAATAACCTAGGGCAGTGGAAATGACAGCGTGAAAAGTGCTAATCTGGCTATTGTTGTAGATGCCCTAGCAGATAGAGCATAGTCACAGAGCTCTTACAGCAGAAGTTTCTCACTTCTCCATTTGCATCTGAACCTTCTCTCTAGCAAACAACTCAGTTTTTTCAGCTGGACTGAGGATTTGTATCTACGGCAGCAAAGAAGACTAGTAGATGGCTTTGAGTATGCTGAAGAATTTTAATCATAAATAAGTAAATTAGTAAGCATAAACAGTGAAATTCTGTAATTCAGCTGCTATTTTAAAAAAAAGAACCTACAAATTGAAAGAAAAAGAAGGAAGCATAGCATTTTATAAAGCAAATACCAATCTCTTGTTTCTATTGTGCCACCCAAAGAACTTGCATTTAGTTAGAACAGCATGTGACCATAGGAAGTAACAGCTAAGGAATGCCAACAGGGGAACCAGCTGTTTTCCATATGTGTGGCATGATGGAAATGAGAAAAAAAAAGACAGTTAAGAAACAACGAAAGCTAATGTTTTCTAAAGGTTTTAACTTTGCTATAAATGAAAGAAAATGCATTAGAGTGGACACAATGCGAAAATCCCACATGGGTACACAGTCTTCAACTGCTGGTAGAACAATGTATTCCAGTTAGAAGATACTGTACTAGGAAACAGATTTGTTAATTAACAGTAACAAAAATACCAAAACACACCCCAAAAAAACCCCAAATGTAAAAGAAACACAGCATCACAATGGAAAGCATAATGAATTAATTTATAAGCCTCTGAAGAGCAGTATGACCAACATGATCCAGCAATGTGCATTCACTGCCCAGAAAGCCAGCCTCATCCTGAGCTGCATCAAAAGCAGCATGGTCA
Source organism: Machaerirhynchus nigripectus (assembly GCA_013397975.1). NCBI lineage: Eukaryota > Metazoa > Chordata > Aves > Passeriformes > Dicruridae > Machaerirhynchus > Machaerirhynchus nigripectus. Next base: position 1,240,326 of record VZRQ01007229.1, read on the forward strand.
GCAGACTGAGGGAGATGAGGACACCCAGCCCTTCTAGTCTGCCCCTGTGAGACACCACCTGGAACACTGCATCCAGCTCTGGGGTCCCCAGCATGAGAACGACGTGGGCCTGCGTGAGAGACTCAAGGCGACTGCTGGCTCAAAACATTTCAGGGGGGTGTGTGGGTGTGTGTGTGGGGGGGAAAGGAGCAGGTTAGGCCTTCCCTTTGCTGAGGCAGTGCCCTGCCCTGCACCCCCCTTCCCTAGAGCCTGTATCCCAACCTGGCAGCAGCTGCCAATCACTGGCACAGCAAGGCAATGCTCCACTTCCCCACCTCTGGAGCCCCTAACCCAGATTGTAAGCGGCCAGATAACCATAGGTCCCACCTGAGGGTGGGGCCCAGGAAAGCCTAGTGGTATTTAATGCAGGACATGCAATAAATACATCTTGGCTCTTCCTCTTTTTGGAATTTCTATCAGCTGAACACCATTGGAACCAGGAGTGGTAGTTATGTTTGTTCTTTTTTATATCTCTTCTGTCTTTCTTCTAAATTATTCTTCTCAGAATTTTGAGTAACATTTTGAGAAACTTAAAGTCAGATGGGCATGGAGTTTGCTAAGTTGAATGGGCCAATCTAATGCTTTGTGGCATGTTCTAAGTTGATGGAATGTTGCTCAAAAGCTTTTGCCAAAGTTCTCTGATTTTCTAAGTTGCCAGTAAAGGGGTTTTTTTTGTTGTTGTTTTGGCCTCTTGAGAATATCTTGTTGGTGTTTCTCCCATGCATCTAACTTGGAGTATGTAAAGAAAAGGAAGCCCTTTTAAGTGTCTCATCAAGTGAGGTTTTAGTGGCGTTAACTGCCCGTTGGAACAAGTCCAGAACCAAGCTGATCACAGGGTTGGAGCACCTCTCCTGGGAGGACAGGCTGAGCAAGTTTGGGTTGTTCAGCCTGGTGAAGAGAAGGCTCCAAGGAGACCCTTATAGCACCTTCTAGTACTTCAAGGGGACCTGCAGGAAAGCTGGAGAGGGACTTTCTACAAGAACATGTAGTGATAGGACTGGGGGAAATGGCTTTAAATTAAAAGAGGGTAGGTTTAGATGAGATATTGAGGAGAATTTTTTCACTGTGTGGATGGTGAGGCACTGGAACAGGTTGCCCAGAGAAGCTTTGGATGTCCCACTGCTGGAAGTGTTCAAGACCAGACTGGACAGGACTTAAAGCAACCTGGTCTAGTGAAAGGTGTCCCTGCCCATTAAGGTCACTTCCAGTGCAAATCATTCTGTAATGGCAAGAGAGGAAAAGAAGCAATATATATCCAAGTAAGGGAGAGGAGGCAAAAATCAAGAAGACAGCAGGAGTACTTAATGAGTATTTTGCAACAGTATCTGACAAGAAAAGCCATTCAAGATTGAATTTATTATTAAGATGCTTTTCGGAAGTCCAGTGAGTCAGAAGGATATCTTCCAGGCAATAGGTGGAGTAATTCTAGTGGAGTAATTCAACTTGACCAAGATGATGGCATAAAAGCTGAAATGAGGAGTGCTAACGTTAATTTGGCAAGAGTGGCAGCTCTCTTGTTCCTGTGGTGAAGTTACATTTTTAGAATCAGAAGGAGGCCAACAAAATAATGGGGAGGGGAAGCAGCAGTACAAACCCATAAGCAGCACTAGGTAAAGAGAACACCTTGAATGTTTACTTCATGAATGCCAGATTATCAAAACTGGGCAGACTTGGCATTTTGTTTGGGTTTGTTTTTCGGGAACACAGCCAGAGTAAAGCCAAGAAAACAATCTAGAAGAGCACAATGATTTTTTTAGGAAATATAAGTTTGAATTAGAGGTGTTTACATATAACAAGGGTAATCCTTATGCTTACAAAATCCAGTTCTTGAAGACAAACCTCCTGCTCTCAATTAAATAATGTATATGAGTAAAGAAAAGTCATTTGGGTGGTTTGATGTATCCTGGCATTCATTTGTTCTTCAGATTCAATCAGAACACATGAGCAAGACAAAAATCTTCTATTATAGTGAGCTTCTCTCAGCTCGCATGAACAGAAAAAAAAAAAGCGTTCCTTTAGTTTTGCAAAGTGCTGGGCATGGCTGATTAAAAAAAAAGGGAAAACGTCTACAGAATGGCTACAGGTATCCCGTGGGCCTCCCTATCTCTGAATACTCTCTGTAATCCACTCTGGAAAACTGTATGCTCTGCAAGACTGAAAATCCTTGTACCAAGGGAAAATGATGGTTTTACCATCCACCACAAGATGAAAGAGAACCAAACCACGACCGAACACAAAAACAATCAACAAGTAACATCTCCAAGTTCAAATTTCTGCATAATACTGTCCATATAAATCATTTTTCTCAAACAACTGTGTCATTCTTTCTACTGATGTGAAGAAGCATAATTGAAAGGCAAGCTTCTGTTTTATGGAAATCTCTAAGGGAAGATATTTATATTCAAATTCAGAAAGAAAAAAATCCGTGTTGCAAAATGAATAGATACATCCCTTGACAATATAACCTGGCAACTGGAAAACTCATCTCGGAGGTGGGAAGTCTACATTCAATCATTTGTTCTCTCTGATCTAAAGAACTGGCAACTTTTACCTCCCACATAACTGCCCCAAGACTGAGGCTTATTTTCCAGCCCCAAATCCCAAGTTAGAACCATTTGTTGCTTCCCCTAACTAGTAAGGAACCGTCTAAGCAGTACTATCAAATATAATTTGAATTGCATTTTTATAGTAAGCCATCTGCATCTTCTGCTCTTGCAGAGTTCTGTAATAAATTATAGACAGGACCATCACTTGCTGTGATATGCAAAAAATGACAGCAAATAGCAGCATATTTTGAAAAAATATTCCATTTCTGTGAATGCTGCAGTAGAAGACAGATAAACATTTATTTGGCCTGCCTTCCTTCCAGCAGTATTAATGACATTTCAGCTACTATGGCAGATCCAGTAAAAAAGTAAGAGAAAATTTGTTTTCCTGTATTTCAATTTGGTTTTATCCAGCTCATTCAGGAGGGATGTAGCAAAAAATAAAACTGAATAAATACGGCAGAAGCTGCATGCAGTGAGGTCCCAGGAGACACCAAGTTAAGTTAAATTTTCTTTAAGAAAATTTGTTCATGGCAGTATGCTTCCCAGCCTCAGGCCAGAGCCTTACAGGTTCTGGTATGTTGAACTCCAATGGAAAAGGTGAAGGTATTGCATGAAATTTACCTTTGTGAAGTATAAGTTGGACTGAGACTTGAAGCCATCTTATTTTTGAACAAACTATACAATTAGAATAGTGGTCATGAATTTTACAAAGAGAAAATGTCTTTGACAACTCTTGACTTTCTGATTTTTTGTGTTTTTTTCAGGTGCTTTTATACCTTCTTTCTTTCAGCTATTTCTCATACAGTCAATCAATCTTATGTCAGGTCTCTTTTTTTCTTTTTCCTACTATTACTTGTATTTTAAGGTATTTAATTTCTCACAATAATGACATGTCTATTTCTTTTGTCTTCACTGCAGAATCTATTGGTATTTATTGTTTTAAAAACTCCTGTCTCCTCCTTTCAGAGGATTAACTGGAGGTTTTCTTTCAAGATGGTTGAAAATATGAACAATAGAGACACCTGCTTGTTTTAATAACCCCCTGTTTTCAAGGACCTCATGCATAAATATTGAACATTGTTTCCTAATTTTAAGTTGAACTCCAACTACAAACTTTCAGCTTTTAGCTTTCACCTATTACTGCCACATTTACTCTTCCACAGCCCATTTGTTTCTAATCATGCTCTCCCCTCAGTCCTCATTCCACAGACCTTTTAGTTAAAATACTTCGAGTCCACAAACTTCCAGTCTTTCAACTAACATAAAATCCAGGATTGCATCCCAGCTCATAGGTGGATGTATGAGCCCCCGCTGTATTCCAGCACTAAAACAGCAATATCTAGGTGCACCCCAGCACATCTCAGCTCTACAGCACTTGGTTTTCCTGGAAAGAGGAGGAATCTGTGTTTTCTCTCACTGACTTCTCAGTATAGACAACATATGGCTCAGAACTGTGAGGCAATCTGCTCAGAGTCTGGCTGCACTCTCAGCTCTAACTCAATACAGCTTTTCACTTGAAGTTTCTATGAATGCAGTTCCTTGGGGACAGCACTGAAGGACAGCCCCAGTTCATCGCACATCCAGCCAATGCAAGCCTGGTTCAATCAGCTTGAATAGATTTCCATTTGTACAAATGAAAAGGGGAAAAAATTTGCATTTTTCTCTGCCCATTCATATGTGGCTCATCAAAATCCAGTCTCCCACCTGCAATTCTTTAAGCTATGTATGTAGAAGGAAACATGAAACAGAAGGATTTCTTCCCCCCTGCATAAATTAAATCAATTCCCCTGTCATGCACTAGTGCTAAGGCACTGCCATCTAGTGTGGAAAATCAATATAACAAAGAAAGAGGAAAAATAGGGAAAAAAAAAAGATAAAGAGCATTTACAAAAAGGCAGATGAAATTCTTTTGGCTTCCATCAATTTTGAATACCCACACATGATATTCATACCATTCATCATTTCACTTTATGGAAAATCACATAAGCCCTCCCTTTTAAGGAAAACCCCTGAGCTGATAGGCTGCGATGGATTCCATTAGATGTTACTGCATCATGTCAGACAAACTCAGCAGAGTCCTTAGTCCCAGTAGCCTCATGTGGTGTAACTCTGTGGAACTAAAATTCTACAGTATTTAGTGGTAGGAATAACTTGGTAGAAAAGAGCTTTTTCTTAACTGCCACGTATTTTACTGCAAATTTACAGTTTCAAGACTTGAGTCTCTAAATCATGTTATATGGAAAGCATTGCAAAATAGCCATCTGCAAGACCAGAAAATCAGAGATTTTTGGATTTTGACCCTTTGTGTACTAGCTGAAGATTTTCTCTTACCTTCCAAACATGTCCATGGAGCCCCAGTTTCCTTTGTTTTGTGTCCTGTGAAATTACCTACAACTGTTCAATGACCATGCAAAGGATTTGACCTGTTTCGCTCGGACCAGCTTTGTACAGATGAAGTTAAGTCCACATGACATGAGCCAATGGAGCATAGACAGGACAAATTTTAAAAACTGCAGAGTCTTCATAAAGACCAGTGATTATAAACACCTTACATTATTTAAAATTTCTACAACTTGTTGTAATCTCTATATTACCACTGTGATGATCAAGAATTTTAAACACTTGAGTAACACTATTGTCTGCTTCTTTCCAGAACTGTAGCACGACAGTTTTATGTTTGGCTGATGCAAATATTCTGTATCATCCTGAACAAAATGCTCTTTAGAAGACAAGCTCTACCAATGACTGAAAGTTCACACAAAACAAGTTTGTATAAAATAATTTAGGAATTCTTTTGTATTGCAAGCCATACAGCAAAACAAACATTGCAACACTATACACATTCTAATACTCACCACGGATCAAGGGGGTATTAATTTAACTTTCGTAAAATGTACAGACTAACAAAATTACATATCACGTGCCAATGCAGTTCTGAGCTATACTGGTACAACCTTCTATTTCATGCAGGTTGTAAAAAGAAATAAGGTATCCTGCCAATTATTCAAAGCCTGTCAATAACATTATAAGGAAAATGCTTTCCACAAAGAACTTAGTTATATGTCTCCCAAGCCCCCATAATATGACTCAGTTACAATATTGAGCCAGGATGTCACAATCTAGCTGTCTTTTCTTTAAATATTTAGACTGTTAAATATAGGTAGATAAATTTATATATGTGATGCATAGATTTAAGATTGCTATATTAGATTTAGGAAATTATCTGGGAATACTGTATTGCTACCTTACTATCATAGTTCCAGTGTTAGTCTACAAATAAGGGTGGAAAGAGGGCACTGAAAAGATAGTGAAACAGAGCACAGTAGACACTAGGCTGCTGATTCACATGATCATGTATGAGTTTGAGACTTTAAAAATATAAACCACTTATCTGGTCCTCAAGACTGTGACGAAAAGTTTGTAGCTCATGATGCAGACATAAGCAAAATTAAGAGACTAATTAAAGTCTAAAGATGAACCTGAGAAGTCCTGAAATAATGAGGCTGCCTGTGAAAATCCCTGAGGGACCAAGCTCCACGAGCCACTGCTTATAGGCCCCTGCCACCAGTCAGGAAGAGGAGAAGGGACATAGTGAAACCCTGTGGCTGCTGTTCCTCAGGATCCCTTCCTCCGCTCTCTAGGGAAGCCATCTGCACCAAGCAAAATACAGCCAAGCCAAAGGGTTTTAAATACCTTGTCACCTAGGTTTTGACTTCTATTTAATGTGGACACAGAGGGACAGAATAGCTGACACCATCAAGACAGACAAATGTTCTCTAAGTGGATGTAGATGAGCTCATAACAAGGGTATCTATACCAATCTGCCCAGTCCCTCCATCACAATAAATAGTGATGGAAATACACTGTACCTTAACAACACGTGCCGCACCTAGAGGAATAACTTTTGAGAAGAAAACATATAACTAGGCCTAACTGACACAATTTCATTCATATTGAAAGTGTTTTGACAACCTACAACTGACACAAGAACTTACTTAAAATCTTTTTATTATGGTGCTTCTCTATGACCATGTATCTATATGTATCTATTAGGTGTCAGTCAAAGCAAGCAATACTTCTGTTTTAGTTTGTTGACATAAGAGAATTTTTAACAGCACAAAGAACCTCCAGCTACATCATTTCAGCAATCTTTTCTGAAATGTGGGAAAAGAAAGAGGAATAGCCAACATTTTTTTTTATAATCCTAGTTACTAGGATAACTAGTATTAGTTATCCTCATGTTCTATTCTTACATTAAAATTTCCAGAAGGAAAAAATTCCAAGTGTTTAAATATCCTAATAATTAACTACCTTGTATGCATCCATTCAGCAACATATTACTAACAAGTAACTCTGTATTGTTCATATTTCCTTTGTATTTTTTTTTTTAAGTTTTTCAGGCTACCAAAATAATCCTCTTCAGCATTTTTGCAGTTGCTACCTAAATTGATTCAAGCTATGCTTGGAGAAAAATACAGAGGCTGAAAAACAGCAGCAAAAAAATATGTCACAATAAAGGAACTCAACACTGATTAAAACCGTCAAAATGGAGAGAAAACCAAAGAAATCCAAGGCAGTCTGTCACCTTTTTGAGAGATAGCACCAGAATCTCTGTAAAGAATGACAATAAAAATGATTAAAGGTTTAAATAGTGGTGATTTGCTAAATTTTTGAGAGTTCTTTCTTCAAGCAGCATGTGATCGACCACCACAGTGCTATTCAACATGCAATTTGGTTATTTTTTTCAGGTATTTTCTTAGCTGTGGCCTAATTAACATTCTATGGTTTTGAATTTGGGCCAGAAGATCCTGTAAGAAACTTTATCCTGGAGCAATTGTTTCCATTCTGATAGGACACACAGATGTAAGTAAAAAGACAACATAAAGCTAAAGGTTTGAAGTTTTTGACTTTGAGAATAATCAGAATTTATAGCTTTCTAGCGTCTACCTAATTTACCTGCAGCAGTTCACTTCTCCTTTCCTGAGAAGTGTTTTCAATAGCCAGTGCCAATGTAGATCACATCAGAGAAGAGAACCACAGGATAACTTAGGAGTAGTCCAACCTCCTGCTCAAAAGCACGGTCAATTATGAGGCTGGATCAGGTTAGCAGGGCTCGATCCAGACAAGGCCTGAAAGCCTCAAAGGATGCACAACATGCACAGCAGCACTGCACAGCCTGTTCCAACACCTGACGGCCGTAAGGGAGGAAATGTTTTGCCTTTTATCAAGGAACTTTAAAGTCTATTAAGAAGCTTGAAAGCTGAGTGTTATGTGCCTACCACATGTAATGCTTAACACTCTTATTTTCCTGATCCACCATAAAACCATATACCTTTTTGAGTAGAAATTATGGCAACGTGCTCTGGACCAGCAGTAATTATCTCGTAATTTGCAATATTCTTGCTATATGACTGCTTGATAATAAATAGCTTTTACTAGTATTGCTTTCACTGTTACAAACTGACTTAATTGAGCAAATTAATGAATGAGAGCTAACCACTGCTAGAAATCAAGGTGAACTTCAGTAAAATGTCAGTTTCTGGATTGCTAAACCTACGCTATAATCACAGGATAAGGAAGGAAAGAAGTAAGTGAGGTTTACTGCCAGTCACAGAGGTGATAAGAAAAACTAAATTTTCCAAACCAGCAGTCTAAATTCAAATTTTTCTATCCCTGCTGCTTGCCTGGTACTCAAAGTGCAGATGGAAATTTTCATTGAACTTGACTGGATTTTCTGAAATACATTCAAGATTGAAAGCATTGATTTGGAGGTCAATTTTAGTCTCATATTATTCTCAAATGTGATTCATTATATGGTTCATTAAGAAGGTTAACTATTTTTGCTAGTAATCTCACTATGATGACAGAGGATAATCCTGATTCCAAAATCATGTATTAAACTATTTTAAAAGAAACAAAGAATATCTTCTCAAAGTTCAGAATATTTTTATTGTGTTCAGAAAATGCAGCTAAGAAACCACCCCAGGTTCCTTTGTACCTTTATGCATCATATGTGACCATATAGAAAGTCTTGCATACATCATTAATATTAATTATAAATATTTTGCCATAGTCTAAAAAAGCAAATAATTTTTTCTATTTTTTTCTTATTCCAGGTTACCAATCGCTTGTAACAGCTGCTTTTGTCCCACCATACTTTGCAGACAAATAAAGAATATTTAGATTAACTATATTAAGTTTGAGGTTACTACAGAATTTAAGCTGCTTCAGCAGCATGGTTGCAGGAACACAAACAGTGTGCCATATCACTGCATAAATATTAGTTAGATGCAACACTGGTCTTACTGGTGCCTTTGAACAAGAACCCTTTGGTTTTCCTGCATAAAAATAACTCAAGGAGATATTTCTTTTGTGTTTTGTACTATAACAGGTTTTTGAAATTGTGTAATACCCCACCCTGACTCATTGCTCTGGCTGTGACGCACTGAAGCAGCCCTGTGATTATGGTGCCTGGCCAGAGATCCTTGGAGGATGCAGCTCTTGGCTTACGTGCTGGTATTCACAGAGTGCAGACATGGCCCCCAGGGGATGCCCCCAGGGCTGTACGAGCGCTGACAGACCCACTGGGTTTCCCCATCCCACCCAGGACCCATTCCAGCCGTCCCCCTTTGGGATGGCAGACCCCAAGGCAGCAGCACGGACACGCTCCAGTTCCCCATGGCCTTACACCCACCTTGCCAAGCCCACCCAAAAGCACCATGAGCTGCACACGTGCTTTTGGCAAGGGTGACCAGTGTTCAGCTTTGCTCCTAAGTCCATGTCAGGCCCCTCAAATCAGAAAAGCAAAACCATCTTCTGAAGACATGGACTTGCACAGGCCATACAGCTTTTATTCATGGCATCCCTAGAAATGGGATTTAGGAAGGAAACGCTGCCAGCAGACAGTCGCTGGGGATCTGATTAGACAGACAGCGTTTAACCTAATCTCCTCTGCCACAAGCACATTCTGCTTCCTGTAATCAAATGTGACCACAGATGCAATTATTTAGGGGCATAATTCCACCAATTTAGACACCAAACTAGTTCAGCTACAGGTGGAAAAAATAAACACTGAAAGCAGAGGAATAAAAATGTGAGTGTTGTTATGACTGGAGGCTGAACTACTAGACAGCTAAAAGCCATATGAAGATATAAACTTAGCAGGTTATGAGGTAAAGCTTCAAAAATCCCAATAATCTTCAAATATCTAAATAACAAGCATTTCTGCAAAGTTTGTCCCTTCTATCCTGAAGAATTACAGGGTTATTTTGACGCCAAAGGATATCATTATCTGGTACTCCACATGTTTTGGGGGGAGGAAAACCAAAGAGACTGTGTCTATCTCTGTCTATAAGATTTAGAGAGGTTACATTCATTTCCTGCATCCCCAGAAACAAACTGACAGTGTGTAGATGAGACATTTAGATTTGCAAGCTGTGACAACATTAAGATAGGTTAACAAGCACAGCTTTCTGAGGGATTGGTAACATAGAAAATTAAAGTCTATGGGTCCTGGGAAAGTAAAAATTCCAAGCAGGATTGCTAATTACAATGGTCTCAGCTCCATTTCTTAAAGAGTTTTCTTTTACTCTTTACATGTGATAACTACACATACAGATTCTGAAAATTCCTGCTCCAAAGAAGGGGTACTTCAAATGGGTAAGTCATGTAGAAAGGCAGGTGGGGGATTTGATGCCAAAATTCTGAAATCAAAAGAGGACAGAAACAACCTTGCTTGAACAACAGTCCCATTCTATCTTGAATCATAAATAGCTAAATTATTTTGTTCTTTCCTTTTTTCCCCTGAAGTCCATGTAGCTTCAGCAATATTGATCACACTTTTATAAAGCTGTATAATGGTATTTTTAGAAGGACAGAATGAGTGATATTTATATTACCAAACACTGGAAAGAGACAAAAATAAATGGAAAGGCAAGAGTAGCCATGCCTCTGCTTTGTTTCAGATCTGCTCAAAAGCCACAGTAGGCATTAACAACAGAAATAGTAACAGCTGTTTGAAAAGAACAATACTGAGGACTGACTGCCTATAAAAGGGTGACTGTGAAAAGAAAGGGAAAGAAAAAATGTGTTTACTAAGAAAAACTAGCAAGAAGTGTTGTTTAGTTTTAATCTTTCTCCACTGTATTATCTACACATTACACTGATTAAACTGTTGGCACTCAATTTTACTGATTTATTTTATCTGCCTTCCAGCCCTTCTGTAGTTGATTTTCATATTATTTTGTATTCATGAGTTTCAGTGAGAATGAAAAAGCTTGGATTAAGAACCAGAGTGTTAGAGAATAACACTTCCGTATACACAAAATGGACATTTGTCATTACTCTCATAGTTTTGCAGGTATGGAGGTTTTAATGATGATTTGAGTAACAAAAGAGGGGGAATCTCATTTAATTAAACTGTTAGTAAGAGGTTATGAAAGTAACCCTTTTGCAGAAAAATTATTTATATAATCATGAATATATGCAATTCTGGGCCTTTTTGCTCCTATGATTAAATCAGGAGTTTCGCAGATCCCTGTGACATATATAAAATATCCACTGACACAAAGCTTTTGGAATGATGGTACACTTTTAATAACTTATGTGGAATACACTGGCATAGTTGTAATCCTTAAAAGAACCTCTAAACATCTACATTTAATAAAATATCGAGCACTTTGACTATTAAACTTAAGTTGCAGGAGAATGTTTACAACAAAATGTGGCAAGAGTCCCTGAGCACTAGCACTTGTCTCTTTGGGAATATTTGTTAATACTAAAGGGTGAAACCCAGCAAGGATGAAAGAGAAAAGACACAAACGCATCTGAAGATCACTGTTGTTTGCTTATTTTAAAAAAAAAAAAATATACTGACGGATTTAGTTTCTGAATAGTATCTTTCTGCTAATGCAAAGAGAACATCTCTGTAAGTATTAAATACAATACAATTGAAAGTATGCTAGGGAAAGACTTGGAATATTTACTGTCATTTGTAAAAGTCAATGATGATGTTGATTTTTCCCCTCAGTTTCCCAGCCCACACTTTTTACCCCTGAAGAGGTGTGCAGAATACCTATTTCAGTGCACTAGTTGCAATGTGTAGTTGCACTTATAATTGAATTGTTGTCTCTGGATTGAGTTATTCACAGCATTGTTTTTTAAAGTGTTGTACCATTCCCTTCAAAAGGAATTGGTATTATTTTTTATTCTATAAACTACTCTGGTTTTCTTTATTTGCTAAGTGCCTGTAATTGGGACAGAAAACAGGTCAGGTACAGGGTACAGGACTGGAGCAGTACAAAGCTAACCCAGAGGCAGTGGCAATCCCCAGAGGCAGCAGCCCCTGTCTCTGCACCTCTTTTGCTCCAAGCCTCTGCCTCAGGGTTCAGGCATACTGGGAACAATGAGAAAGGGCACAACTACATTTTGACCTAGCTACTCTCAGCTGCAAGATATTGATGAAGGAATCATTGCACTAGCTGTAACAGAGAGCAGCCTTCACACTGCTTAAGGGCCAGGCAGACCCCATAGCACAAAGAATGGGGAAACACACTGTTCCCTATCTTTGAAGCTGTATCTCCTCTTTTGAGCAACTCTGGGAAAGACAAGATACAAGTAATTTCACAAAAAAATATTTGCATAAAATTTTTTTAAAGCATTGTATTCAGCTTGTTGCTAGAAACATGAAGCTCATTAACACCACTGTGATTTTTCCTGGTGAAGTCCCCATAATATTTAGAGATGTGATGATATGAATGGAGTTGCACCTGGCAGCAAAATGCACTCTTTAGTTTAAGAATGTCTTCTGAAGCTACACTGCCAAAATGTAACAAACATGACAAGTTTAGCTACCACAATTTGATAAAATGCAACCAAAATAGAATGGCATTAGTTTCTAAATTTGCCATAAAAATTACAACTCATCAGTGCTTAACTCTTGACAAGATTTTGTGTATTAAAAACAGTTATGAAACCAAATAACCACTCATGTAGTTGAATTTCATTTTTATGTGAGGGACCAGCACAAGACTATTTGTTGCTTCAGTCCCACTGAAGCTGCAACTTTGAATGGAACTTGATTCAGAGTTTCATACACTGTTGTCCTTATATATATGATTAGTCCCATTTAGGTAAAAAAAAAAAAAGGAATTAATTCACAGAATATTCTTGAATTTATATGAGGTAAAAGCTAAATGTGCAATGGCCATTACTGGCTTAAAAATAAAAAATAAAAATAATACATTTTATTTTCATTTAAATGAAAGTATGTCATCTCTGCTGAGAATGATATTTTACACATAGCACTTTTTTCTCCTAACGTTTATTTAATATATGAATTTTAAGTAGAGTATAAATTACTTCTTCTGAAAAAGAACATGCAGTTTGATCAAGCTGGAGTGAACAAGCTCCCCAGGAAATCCATCATGAAGCATATGATTTGCTAGAGCAAAATGAAATTTGCCTAGTAATTTTTTTTTAAGAATTTTTCACTGGACTTCCAGTGGCTCAGTTTATAAAAGAGCTGTGATTTGAGTGGCATTAGTACTCCACATGGCTCTAAGAAATAAAAGTCTTGTAAGGAGAAATGAAAGAAAATCATCCTTGGATATAAAAATAACATCAGTTTGTTAGGTTAGGATCTTAGCTGGTATAGTGCCTCCAGCTTTTTTCAATCATAGTCAAATAACCGCCAACCAAATAACCAGTCTGAGTGTGAAAAAGCCCTGCAAACATGACCCTGGCCAGCTTAACTCTGTTACAGACGTCCTACGTGACTCTAGCGGTAAAGTACTCCAAAACTGGAGACAGAAAATCTGAAGAAAAATCTGAGAGCAAACGCAGAGCAGGGCTGTGCCGTTCGTCCCTCCCGCAGTGGGTGACACCCAGGAGCTGCCGAGGTGCTGAGACAGTGTGGGGCAATGCTGAGCTGGCTGCAAGCTCCTCTAAGCACCACACCGGTCTCGAGCTGCTCAGGACCCCAGTGGGGCGAGATAGATGCACACCACCCTGTGCACTTTCCTTCTTGTCCCGTGTGGGTATTCTGAGCTCCTCTTTACACCGGGAACACGCCAAAACATGACCAAATACTTCTGGCCACTTTGTCCAGGCCATGCTGGTGTTTGGCTGGACCAAGAAGAGCCCTTCCTGCGCCTCTTCTGTCCTCGCACCCACAGAATCTTGCTTTTGACCTCCGAGAGAGCTGCCTGAGCAGTTTTTCTTTTCTGGAGACCTGTGTTTAAATGTAGAACTATGGCAGGAAAGGGGATAATGTGACAATCAATGAACTCCCTCTTGGTGCAAATCTTAGTGAATTTTTGTTTGCCACACAAATTCTCACCACAGTATATTGAATGTGGTATTTGCAGCAAAGGAGAAGACCAGCCATAGTGAAATACCAGTCATATCATACTGAGAAAGCAAACATATTGCAAAATATATTTTATTAGCAGTAATGTTTTAATTTTAAATCATCTGCCTGGAACAGTATTAAAAGGAAAGCTTTTGTACGCATAACTTCTGTGCTTGTACAGTTGATAACTAGAATTTCATGTTGACACTAAAGAAAAAATAAAATATGATTTGCTCATCTTACTGTGGAAAAATAAACATTTCCCTGCAACTACTGTCATAAATCCTTGAAAATCTATGAAATGATCTGACACCAAGAAGTGGTTTTCCTGGAAAATATTACAGATCCAGCATCTAACTCTGTCACTTTTTTCCCCAAGTAATCCACAAGAAGTACCAGTCTGTGATAATATCAAAACCAGTGTGTTTCCATTTTCTGACATCAGAAGTAACAGCTGCTTCCATCAATTCTCGCTTATTCCTTATCTGTCACTGATCCTGGTATATAATAACCAGGATAGTTGATTTTCTTAGTTAATCTCTAATTTTATTTTTAAAATACCAGACAAGATTTTCAACACTCAGCTCTAAATATTAAAAAAAAGGTATAATTTTACTGTAGCAAGACCAGAAACTGGAGACAATTGATAAAATGGGATCACAAATCATTGTATTGAATTATGCATATTTTGATTGAAGTGTAAAAAAAAAAAAAAATCAAAGGTTCCTGGCATAGTTTTTCAATGCAGCATTGTCTTTATAGCAGCTGTAGAGGAATGCAGGTTATTTTCATTGTTTATTAAAAAGTCAAATTTGTTAAAAATTCTTTTTAATCTCCTATTTTAAAGTAATTCTGAAATAAAGTCTATTGGTTGAGATGATGACTAACATCAGAATACCAGTTTCAGTAGACTAGATTATCACACATTATATCAAGTGGCAGCGTAAGAGTAATATTCTTATATTAGTAATTATGACTGCATACTTTGATTCATCCCTTTGCATTCAGGAACATATATTTTGAGAGAATGACAAGATAAGAAGCAGTCTATTATTTATTTTTAAGCAGTATTAAGAGTTGAGCTGGAATCATAAGACAGAATATCCTAAAGTTCTGTATCAGTTTTCCAAAGTCAAAGGACTGCCTACAAAATCTCTCTTTAAAGCTCAATAGTCCTGTCTGAAACAACATTTCTAGATCTTGATACTGTTAGAAATTTGAAGCTTTTCTACACTGTGCTTGTGATACTGATTTAATCCTTCACGTCATCCTGCCCAACCAAAAATTTGTACTCTAATCTTTGAGGCTCTGGTTCAGGTTCAAAGTAAATTGCCCAAATTTATCTCCATGTGTCACAGAGAAGTAATATCCTTCTCCTTTTTGTCTTGGTCTCCTTTTTCTCCTCAATGTCTTACATATATTTAACCCAGATTAAAAAATACAGCACAGATACACTCCACATATTAAAAACTCTACCAAAGATGCAGCGATTGATGGAGAACAGCTTGACATGCTCACAGTAACCACTTTCAGGACGGCTCTTACCACACTCTGCCCTCCAAAGAGCAGTTTAGGGTTATCTGCCAACCCACCAACCTCTCACTATCCCAGTGGGATACTGAACTGGATTTGGCACTTACAGAGCAACGAGCACCTCAAAGTATTTCACATGCAGTGACACAAACAATGTCAGTTAGGTTTCATTGTTGTTGTTGGGTGGGGTTTTTTGGGGGGGTTGGTGGTATCATTTTGTTTGAGTTTGGGGCTTTTTTTCAAAATACCATATTGCCTAGTAAACATCATTGCTTCCAACTGCTTATTCCCCATCTGATTACAAAATTATCACTTGTTTATGACAATTTCCACAGCATCCAGTGTAATCTCAGAGTGCTGTGACTTCAAGTGGAAAATAAGCACCATAAATCCATGCTAATGTCACCTTTTACAAAACAAAAACGAAAAAAGGAAAACAGAAACTAATAAGTGAAACAGGACTGTCAACATAGAAAGAATGTCAGAGTTTTCAGGAAATATTACTGTATTCTTCTTATAACAAAGATGTCAGTTCAGCACAGTAAGCTTTCAGCTGAGCACAATAACACCCTTAAGTCACATTTCATAGCAGATGTTAAATGTAAAATCCATTAGGACCAATTATATTCTAAAGAAGGAAAAAACTAGAAATAGCATGCACAGGCAATCTTGCACTACACAACAGTACTGAGAGATACTGTGAACCACAAAAAAAATCACCCCAAAAACATTAAACATGTAAATTTCACCCTTTTCTCACAAAGACATCAGCTAACAGAAGACGTTACAGTGCTTGCAGCCACAGGAAAAAGCAAGGTGTCCCATTTCCAGTTAGAAGCAACTTTTGTGAAGGCCATAACCTATTGCATATCAACAGTTATTAATTAATCTGTCATCTTCTATGGCCGTGTGAAACTAAGCAGCAGAAGAGCTTGAGCATCTTTCCCAAACTGCATGTGCATTTCATGTTACACTAACCGGACCCAAGTCATCCTCAGGTACTGAGGTGAGTCTGTTAACAGCATGGAGCCAAAAAAACCAGTTTGTGGTACTCTCTGATAGAGCCTTTTCACTACCATGTAGAAGTTTACTCCTTAACTCCTTAACCGACCATTAAGAGACAGAGACAGGATTTTTAATGGACATTAATGGAACATTAATGGACATTTAATGGACATTAGTGGAACAAATCTATGAGCACTTTTCAGAATTAAGCCACCAATGCAAGGTACAGGCTAAATTCTGGCCATGTACTAACTGTGTAGGCAAATGAATCTATCATTGCATACATGCTAGCTTGAACACCACTGGGGGCAAAGAACTTAATATTTCTTTTATAGGATTTATACGTACTAAGAAGGAAAGTCTATTTTTTTATTTGTCATGACATGTTGCCAAAGGCTTAAACATTATTTCCTGCTAAGCAATTTCAAACAACCTCTGGTTCTTCAATCAGAATTAGTCTGCAACAACTCATCCATCCCTAGATGTTAAGCAGTTCATAAATAAGTTAAATGTATATGCAGTATCCCAGGTGAATTTGATCTTCCAGAATCTTTAAGAATATAAAGTAATTTCCATTTTTTTAGAGAAGTGATAGATAATCATTTCAACTCAAAAAACCTACCAAAGTTTGAAAGATCCTAGAAACAGACCTGAAATATGCTTCACAAACCTCAGATTAAACCTTTGTCTTTCTTTAGTAGCTCTTGGGGAGAAAGTCGTTCAGCTACTTATGACCTAAGAAAATGGACAGAATGAATATATCCTCCTGTATGTTTCCAATCACTTTCCTATCTACCATTACTAGGAAACAGAATTGTCCACAGTCCTCAGGAGAAATGATGAAAAAGAAGTTTATGTGACTGCTACAGACTTACAGACCAACAAATAATACAGTTGTTGTTGGTTTGTAGATGCTCATGCTGTGAATAAAAAATGCAAATGCAGGTACAGCTTTTTCTGGTGGGATATAAAACTAGGTTTTTTCTTTGCTAGCACCAAATTAAGTCTCAGGCACTGTACAAAACTGGAATAGGCTTCCTAAAGTCTTTTGTCTTTACATTTTTTTGCCTGTATGACACAGTCCAGGGTTGGACATGAGAGCTCTTGAAATCAGCAACTTCCCATCTAAAACTACTTCCTTTTTGGGGTTCATGGGGACATTTGGCAAGGAATAAATTGAAAAGCACCTGCTCTTTTCTTTGTGTATTAAGCTCTGCTTGTGAGCAAGGAAGGAACACAGCCCTGGCTAATGCTGTTGGAGAGCCTACAGCCAGTAGCCCCGATCCCTCTTCCCACTCCTGGTGCAGAGCACTAAGGCTTCCAAGGTTTGCTCTCCCTTTGCTGGATTCTTGTGCAGCTCTCAGGCAAGGCAACAGCACACACACAATCCATCCAGGGCATACTGTAATTATTATTATAGTAAAGTGTTTTATCAACAGTCTCCCTCAATTGGACATCTAATCAGACTAAAAAAAAAAGACAACAAAAAACCTAAAGCATTTACTTCAGGCACTGTTTCACATGTTTCTCTTCCCACTTCAGTGATTTTCTTAAGTGTTGTTTCCATCTTGCTGTATTTTAGAGAAATGTATCTGATCATACAACAATGTATAAAGTCGTTACACAAAAAGGTTTCTAATGCATAACAAGCATCAAAAACTAAAATACGCTCAACATCTTTTTAGCCTACTTTTATCTTAGTCATTTTTTGCACTCAGAAGTAAAACAAAACAAAACCCCACCCAAAAAATGAAGCAAAACCATAAATTTTCAGTAAATGGTATCAATTTAAGTAATTAACAAACTAACTTTTCACAACATTAGAAGCTTGAACACTAAGAACCAAAACAAAAACCATGATGTACAACATCCAGTTCGTCCCTGGCATTATTCCACATAAATCAGTGGTATTACACTGGGGATTAATTTGGAACACTGATGTGAATTGGAGGACTGTTCTATACAGCAACCTCATCATAACATACACACAAAAAAGATAACCAAAACACAATGAGTATCGCAAATGCACAGAAAAAATTACGCACCTTCAAATCTATTTCTAAGCAAACAGTACATACTATTTCAATACAAAATTTTTACTATTTAGAAAATAATTATGCCAAATTTTCTGAGAAAGAAGGTTTAATAATTATGTAAAATACTTGATAGAATTCCACCCAGGAGAATGTGAAGCTCCTCTAGAGCTCAGTTTTCACATATCCTATTGAAATATGACCAGTGGTAAGTTATGCAATGAATCTTCAAAAACTGTTTTCATCCAGTTTCAAAGATTGATCTAAGTACTCAAGTCTGCTCAGCAAAGGGTAGTCACCACCTACACAGCAATGTAAAGTAATGAATTTCTCCTCCCAGTAGAAAACCATCCACCTTTCCCTCCACTATTAAATACTGTGCCTAAGTTCAGTTTTGCAGGGCAAACAGGTTGCTTCTGTTCAGCTACCTTAGTAGTGAAGTTAGTTAGAGGCTGCATCTCCCACCTCACCACAGAGGCAGGCAGATGCTCTGCCAATTCATCCCTTCTTTGCTCAGGGAGCGTGAGACCACACAGAGGGAGGAGAAGAAATAAGTGAATGCAGAACACCACCTCTCTTCCGCCGGCTCGCTGACTCTCAAACATATCTGTAATATTTAAGGATGCCTCTGCCTTTCAAAGACAAGTCTCTGCCAGGAGATGGTGTTCTCCATCCAGCTGCGGTTTCATGACCTGAACCCGCTGTTCAGCCAGTGCCCTACATAGCACTACATACTTTGCCAGATGGAAACTCATTCGTCATCGCTCGGTTTTCCTATCTTCGAGTGACCCGAAACCCTTAAGGCTACCTACAGCCAACCAGAGAAGTTGCTTAGGAGCTGTGTACTGGCTATGGAGTGGTTCTCTTTTGCAATTTTCGTCCACCTTGGAGCCAGACTCTTGCTCTTTGGGAAGTTGGCTGTGCCTTCCCTGCCCCTTCCCTCACGGGGACCGTGCCCAGGCGCAGTGCGCTCACTTGAAGGAAACGCAGCGATAAAATATTAAAACCCTTCCTTGCTCGGGGATCTCTGCGCCGCCTCGCTGGCGGGGAGAACCGCAAACCCTCCGCGCCGGAGCCGGAGCCGGAGCCGCACCCGCTCCGCTCCGCACCGCGCACCGCGCCCACCCAGCATGGACACCCCGCCGGGACCGTAGCCCCCCGATCCGTAACCAGGGACACTTCCCCCGGGACACCCCGACACGTGGGGGCTGGCTCTCCCCTCGGCACTGAAAGGCGGGAGCAGCCCAGGCAGCCCCACGGAGTGTGTGTGAGGAAATGCTCCCACGCCGCGCTCCGGACGGGGCATTTTAGGCAGTCTTATCCCGCCCCCACAACGCACAAAATGAAATTTGAACTATGGCGGTGACAGAGCGGAGTGAGGGGAAAGGGGGCAGCCCCCACCTCTCTCCAGCTACATGTTGCTTTGGGACATCAAGAGCTGTGGAGTGTAGCTGTACTTTAAGGGCACACCGCCATGTACCCGCCGGGGACGGGGACCAGGGGAACGACACCGGGGCGCGGGCAGCACTTACTGAAGAAGATGTACTCGGTGTAGCTGCTCCAGATCTTGTCGTCCCTATACTGGTTGATGAAGGCGGCGGTGCCGGTGGAGTTGCAAGCCACCATGTGGAAGCCCGCCTCGGAGAGCCGGTCGAAGGCTTGTTCCAGGTAGGTGAATTTGAGGTAGAAGCGGGAGGTGTACTTCTCGGGGGGCCGGTCGGGGTCACGGCTCTCGTTGAGGGTCTCTCCGAAGACCTCCTTGGCCAGGGCGATCCTACCGCACACCATGATGCGGGCGACGCGGCGGAACTTGGCGTCCGCCTGGTTGTCCCGAACCGTGGTGTAGGAGCCGCGGTAGCCCACGGTGAGGAAGCCCGAGCGCTTGTCCAGCGCCGCCCGCTGAAGCCGGTCGCTGCTGCCCTGCGAGTTGCTATCCTCCAGGTCGCTCTGGCAGCCCTCGTCGTTGAGCGAGCTCTGCTTGGTGACCTTGGGCGACAGCAGCTTCACCAGGTCGCCCAGCTGGAAGTACTCGGCCTCCCGCAGGAGTCGTTCCTTCTCGGGGAAGTGCTCGGGCAGCGCCAGCTGCTTGTCCCGCAGGTAATCCAGCACGTACCTGAAGAGGAAGCCGTCGCGGTCGATGAAGAAGCGCGCCCGGCTGTCCCTGGGCAGCTGGCGGGCCGCTGCCGGGCCGCCCCGGCACGGGGAGAACATGGTGGCCAGCGTGCTGTCCGGGACGCTGAGCAGCGTGGAGTGCCTCGTCACGTACACCTGGCCCCCCACGTTCAGCTCCACCACCTCGGGGAACGGCGAGCCCGACGGCCCCGATACCATGTCGCTGATGGGCAGGATGCTGCCGCCCGCCTCCTTCAAAGCCATGGCTGCGAGCGGGCGGCCGCGAAGGAGGGTCTCCCTCCTAAAAAAGCCGGCCTCCCTCCACCCCTCCTTCCCTCCCCTCCCCTCCACCCACACCTCCCTTCCTCCTCCTCCTCCTCCTCCTCCTCCTTCTTCTCCTCCTTCCCGCTCCACCGTATTTTTTCGNACCCGACCCGAGCGCCCCCCGGCTCTGCCTGCTCCGCCCGGCGGGGCGCGGGGCCCGCAGCCGCGCTGGCCTCGGAACCGAGCGGCCGCCGGAGCCGGCTGCCACTTGGCAAAGCGCTGCCGCGCTGCCAGGCTCGGCCCAGGGAAGAGCCAAGCCCCTACCCGGCTCCTCCCCTCGCTTCGGCTGGCTGGCTTCGGTTTGAAATTATTTTTTCCCCCCCTTTGAAAATCTCCCAGCCTCCCCCAAATGCCTCTGCCTCTCTTACACTGTCGCTCCGGTCGACACTTGCAGTGCTAGAATGATGGTCGTCCTTCCAAGAGTAGCATCTATCAGGATGCATATGACAGCATTTTTCCCCATCTTCCCTCTATCAGCATGCCTTTAATATGAGTGAAGAGGGCATTTAATTGAGGGCACAGAAGAAACCACCGTTCAGCTGTGCTGGTGGCACAAATGTAATGGGTCCTGGTGGGACACAAATGCTGTATTTGATGTGAGGCTTCACTGTGCCAGGGCACACTGGGATCTTGATTTTCAGAGAAGCTAAACATGCTCTCTATCTGGATGATGGAACTGGGGTGATTCAGAGCAGAAAAAAAAGTCAGCTGCCTTTAGGATCCAGATGACAGACACTGATTTGGAACACATTAGTGTCTGGATTCTTGGCTGTGAAGCACCTCAATTTGTACTCTATTTAAGCAGTAGAGTTTTTAATTTTTATTTATTCATTTCTAGTGAGAGCCACAGCTCACCTGCATCCAGATTTCTGATGCATGTATTTCCAGGCTGTGCTGCTGGAGTATATTAGAGGCCAGATTTGTGCTCCTGCGTTGGCTGAGAGATGTACAATTGAGTTTGCCAGTAAAAACCAAGGCCTAAACCTTACTGCATTTCTCTGACTACCAGTGCCAGGTCTAAGTGTGACTGTTAAGCTGGGCGGTTCATACATGGGAACATTTTAGCTTTGTTTTTTTATAATCCTTTGAATGTTAAGGGTTCAACCATTAATTGTGCCACATAGGCAGGAGCCCAACTTGTTCTTCATTTAAACAAGAGTGACTTCGGGCCTGGGGGTAAAAGTCATCAGTTTGCAGGTAGATAGCTGCAGTCTGTCACTTCCTCACTAGTGTGCTGTGATCAAGATGACCAGTCATGCAAAGCTTGGTCAGGCTCTTTAAACATCTAGTGAAGACTTCTCTGCTTTAAAGCAGTAACATACACATGTCTACAGCACTTCATCTGACCTGTCTTTGATATCTCTTTCAGGGTGGAATGATTCTGTCCATGGTGCTACTTTCCTCACTCCATTTGCTATAGACTAACCCTAAATCTGTGTTTAGAGAGGATGCCTTTAGCTTCAACATGGCTAGTGCTAGGGGAGGCCCATCTACCACCCACCCATTGGGTGGAGGGTGTTGTTCAGACTGAGAAAAGACTAGAAAACTAGATGTGTTGTGCTTCAAATGTAAGAATTTTGGGGAAGTTAAGGGTCATGCAAACAAATGTGCAGGAAAGATTTCAGGAAAGATTTCTGCAGTGCCCCCCCCCTTGACCACTTAACCACTAACTGAAACCAATTAATAGTTTTGAAAAAATAAGTAGCTGTAAAAAACTAAGTAAAATTTTGTCTTTTTCCTTGTTTGTTTTGTTTGAAATGGTCTTAAAGACCAGAAAAAACATGCAAACTGCTGGGCAAGAAAGCAGGGCACCATTGGTTATTGACAATTTTGCTGTATATTTCTGTAGTTTAATTCCTTGGGATATGAGACATTTTTTATTGTCTTGTTCATTTCTGTAGGGGATATTGTTTCTCCTGAGGACTCAGATGAGGTGTTTCTGCTGATTTCTAAGAAGACAGGTTTCATGTCCACTGTCTTCTGTGTTTTATAGAATAATAGTTTGCCCACGTCTAAGACAACTCATGCCAGAGCATTGCATGGCTATGATGCGGCAGCACCACACTGATGAGCATCACTGAGTTGTTCCTATGGCCAGTGTGGTGCCATTAGCAAAAGGATAATTGCATTTCTTTCTCCCCTCCAGAAGCCCACAGCTGCGGCAGAACTGTATCTTAAACATTCTCTCTCATGACTTGTGTTTGGAAGGATGTGTAATATAAGGATACATAGTTTGACAAGATAGAGTGAGATCATTTGCCGCACAGAATTACCAGAGTTTGTCACTTTGCATAGAAGTCATGCATAAAAATAATATTAATGTATTACCTATGGAAGTAAGAAGTTTCTTCTCAGGATTATCAGCGAAAGAAGGGAGAATCTGTGCTACATTCTCCCTAGGCTCAGCAGCCACTGTGACACTTGAAAAATCCTTATACCTATTGCTTGCAGTCACTTCTATACTAAGCTCCTGTATGCTGCCTATTATTTGGTTAGCTCATGCTTTCCTCTGTAAATCTGCTAGGCCCAACAATGTCTTTGTCTGAGTTGATGAAAATAGCCTATATAAACTCCAAAGGTAATTTTTTGTGAGAATGGATAGAGAGAACTTATTTATTCCATGTGGAGTAAGAACGATCTTCTTACAGGTTTACATTATGTATTGCAGCAGCCTTCTGCAGTGCTATTTGAGTGAAGTCTAAGGGCAGTACAATGGAAAAGAGTAAATCTTTAAGTACGTAAGTAAATATGCTTAAGATATGTAATGGTTTCTTAAAGCTTCAGATATGTAATAGTTTCTGATGCTCAAAGCAAAGAAAAAAAAATGCAGGTGAAAATTTGTCATGGTCTGTTTCCTGATCTGCCAGGAGTGTTTTGCGATAGGGCTGAAGAATTGATGTTAGTTGGAGATTCCCCCAGGTAGGCACACTGGTGCAAGCAGCAGGCAGCAACAACAACAACCCTTCTGGAAGTAGCCTAGAGGGGCACAGTCAGGACAAGTTCCTCAGATAAAAAGCTTCTTTTCACTGTAGTCCTGCCCTGGAGTCGGTTGGTGTGCTGGTTTGACCAGTCTGCATGATAAATCTTGACTTACCTGAGAGGATCATGCTGAGAGAGAGGGAAACAACAGAAGAGAGGGTCAGGAAGATCATCTAGACTATATCATGTAGATCAACCAGGTCATTCTAATGAAACATGCATGTAGATAAAAGTATGCATTTACTGCTGCTCAGACAGTTCTGAAATGGAAATTAGGATATCTGGAATTAATAAATTTACATAGCTTATTGCTCAGTCAGGTTTTGAACTGATTTACCCAGTTAAAGGTAACTTTTTTACATATTAAAAATGCTACACTAATCCCTTGTGAACCTGTATTTGGTAAAGTTGTTAAATAAAACATTAGCGTTTCTGAGAAGGAGAGAGGTGAGAGTTTTCTTCAAAAGAGACTTTTTTTAAAGACACACTTGTGTATGATTTAAAAAAAAAAAGTCATTCACTAATACAATACAAGGTGATTGGATAACATGAAATGAAGGATACATAACTGCTTTTCAAATTAAATTGTAAAAAAAAAAATCTTATTTCTCTCTGAAAATGAACAACCAAATAGAGGATAATGTGTAGTAAAAGAATAAATACTCCCTTAGAGAGAGAATTATAAAAAATTCTGTAGTCCCAGCAAGGGAATAAATTAGGTGAACTTTTTTATTAAGGAGAAAATTCTTCTGTTAGGCTGCTAGGGAAGTCAAAGGGACTTGGTCCTTTTTCCTGAGTTGCAGGATCAGACAGGAAGAGTAGTTCATGATGCAAAAGAAGTTCCAGATGATTACTATGAGCAGGTCTGCAATAATTACAGAAACCACCTAATAAGCACTTAAGATCATTATGTGTTCTTTCAAACAGTCATCAGTGCAAAAAATGATATTTTAAAATTGTAGATAAGAGTGTGACGAACGGCCAGCAGAATCATACTTCCAACACTGCTGTACTCTGGCTCAGTAAGCCTAGAAGTCTTGGCCACTTTCAAAATTCCTGCTTTCCTTTTGGTTGTCATTTCTGTCATTTTCACATTTACTAATATTTTCCTGTTAAGGATTCTTAGGTCTTACTTGTTTCTCTGTTGGCAAAAAAGCATCATTTCAAAGCACTGATTTTTCTAAAGACTTTGAGCTTGTCCATTTTCCATCCACCTACCAGTCAACACTTCAACATAATGTTGTTTGTTCCTTATTAGCTCATTCGTCACATTTTCCTTCCAGTCCCAAAATTCATCTTTTTTAAACCTTAGATATATTTATATGTAACATTTCATTATTCCAAAATGATTGGAATTCTGTCCTACAAGAATTTAAAAATGTGTGTATTTATATAGGTAATTCTCAGAGTTAAACAGAAGCATTCATACATGTAAATGTGCTGTGGGAATTTGTATATTCGGAACCTAAACACCACTGTATACAGTTAGGTTAGGACTATAGATTATTTAGTTGCAGTACGGGGACTTAAATCAGAAGAAATTAGCCTTCAGGCCTGATTCTGGGAATTTGGGGACTTTCTTTACAGTGCATAGTAATTAATACTAATTTAAGTTGCATTTGAAACATAGCAAGTAGTTACTAAGGTTTTAAAAATGATGCATTCTCAGGAAAAAAAAAAAAGGCCTGGTGAGAAGTTTTGTTAGCCAGGTTAATCAAGAAAGAATTTAGCAACTTTTGCTTCCCAAGGACTGGAAGTTTCACTCACTAACAGTTAATGTATCTGTTTTCTGACAGTATTTACGGAGATTACCACTGTGGAGTCAACGCCGTCATACTGTGGTTGAAGTGATTTGTTTGAATTATTCATGACAACAACAGCATTAGCTTTACCTGACAAGTTCTTCGGGTCTAGAGTCACTTTTCACTTACGAAAGTTAAAATGATGCCTGTGCTTTCATACTGTAGCACTTTGGAGTATTCCCTACACTGTGCTAACAATACCAAGGTGCAACCAAATGAAAGAACAGCCCCAGGAATTATAAACCAGTCTAACTTTGTTAGAATATTTCAATTGTGTTTTTTTACCCCAACTTAGATGAGAATAATTTGATTATTTATATTATTAGATTTATTCCATTAAAAGTACACAATTTCTTTTTCACCATTGAGATTAGCACTCAGAATTAGCATTCCAAAAGTACTCAGTTCATAGTTCCTTTTCAGAGCAGAAATGTGTCTTCTATGTAAATTTACACTAGCCTAAATCTGACTAAATTCTACCTTCATTGTGTCAAACTCTACATTTAACATATTCTGCCTATAAACACCCCCATAGCAAGAATCTGTTCACTTGCTGTTAATTAGGCCTAATAGCCTGAACAGTTATGCAAGTGTATTCCAAGTATGACAATGACATTTTTCTCACTTTTCTCAGTGTAGGCTGTATTTAGCATTTGAATGTACTATTTTTTTCCTTCTTCATTCATTTATCTCTTTTAAAAAACCATCTTTTAAATGTTGATCAATGTGAAGTCGTTTCCATAGAAGTACTGCTTATTGATGTTCTGCTCAGCTGCTCATTTCTTTCTTATTCTCAAGCAGCAATTTCCCAGAGCCTGAAAATGAACAGCTTGACAGAACAAACATATGTATCTGGTATCATATGGTTTCCTTATAGTGAAGTTAGGCTGCATTTCATAAATACTTGGCTCCTCAATATTAAGACATATAATATGATCACTTGCTATAGCAACAGTTTTTATGCAATTACACACCTTTTTGCTGCCATCAGAACAGGGAATCTCATACTCTCTTGCTGGCACGTTTTTGTGAACCTAAGTTGAATGAAATACAGAAACTTCAGGTACTGATAGGACATAGGTGTAGTGGTACACACTTGTGCTGGAGCAGCTACAGTCTTTATGCGAATAATGATTTTTATTTTCCTGTATTTTGATGGAGTCTACACAATCACAGCTCCTTTTGGTTTCAGCTTGTGTTTGCAGTGTTCAGGAGTTCTGACAAGTAGGCACTTAGTGTCTGAGTGGGTATGTATCTGCAGTCTAGCACACAGAAATGAATGCAGAGTGTTTATTTCAGGAACTCTCTACAGCACTGCAAATTATGGCATCTCTAAACTCAGTATAGATTTTTCCTGTTTGCTTTAGGTTATCTAATTTTGGAACAGATTATCATAACAATCTTTCCCTTCTTCATTAAGGGGGAAAATTTCAAAGAAAATGTAGTATACAATGTTTTTCCAGCTTAAGATTATGCTTGAGTTTCTAAATGCACAAAATCAGGAAAATTCATTGTTCTGGTAATATCCTAACTTGCCATATTGTATGTCAATGTTTCTGTTGGCTAAATGAAAAAGGAAGAGGACATGTCAGGCATGGCTCTAATTCTGCAAAACAATTAAGTTTATAACTTAAATTATAACTTAACTTTAACTTTATTTTTTAACTTAAAAAATAACTTAACTTTATAACAATTAAGTTTATAACCAGATTTATAACAGAATATTCAAAAACCTATGCTGATTCACAAAATTTAATACAACTGAAGTGCCTAAACAGGAGGTACTACTTTGGCACTGGACATATAAACATCTTTGCAATGTCTGAAAATCCCTGTTGCTTATGATGGGAGTACTGATTAATGTAAAAGTATTCACATGCAATGCAGGATCAGAAATTATACCAAGTCTTTGCTTCTGTGTCAGTTATACTGCTGTTTCTTTAGTATAAAATAATATTTCTATAAAGCATAAAACAATAATTCATAATGTTTTAGAGTTTACTGTCTACTCATGTCATTTGCAAGAGTCAAAATAGCATAATGAAATATGATTATTTGTTTGTAATTTCCATATACTTTTATTCTTTCTTTGTGCACTTCATATTTTCTTCCTGATATTCCCTTGTAAAACCAAATAAGAATACAAAGACAGAATTTCTTTGTCATGCAGGGGGCTGCATTCACAAAAGAAAGCTGCAGAAGGTGTTATAATGATAAATTAATGATAGCTTTAAAAGAAAAAGGTATGGAAGTAATAAGCTCCAAAGAATAGTACAGTAAATTAACACAGGAGAATGAAAAACTCAGTAGTACTAATAACAATGTGCATATGATTTTGCAGCCAACCAAATTGTTATCACTATCAAAATAATATTAAGCTGTAAGGAAAAAAATAATGAAGTAAAATCCATAGTAGTGGCTGCCTAAAAGGATTTAGAGGTGTCTGGCTCCCACGCTTTAGAAGACAATAAAATAAAGTCAGGAAAATAGACGAAAAACAGACTCATAACACAGTTAAAGACATTTTGGTTCAAATGCTGTACCTCATTGTTTTCCACTACTGTCATGTTGATAGTTTGTAACTCTTCTGCATTGTAATTGGCAGACCTTTTTAAAGATATAACTATATCTTAAAAGGAAAGAAGTCAAACCTAGAGAAGCTTGGCATACTTGGTCTCACAAAATGAAAGCTGAGAGGAGTACAATTACTGTACGTGACTACGGCATGAGTTTTGAAATCCTGAATGGCCAGGCTGGCCCAAGGCCAAATAAGTTGAAACTGATCCCAGATACATTTATGCTGGAGACAGGAAGGAGGTCATTTTCAGAAGAGGGGATTTCTGACCCTCATGCTTTATTGCTAGAGTCAAAAGGACAAAAAAAGAGAAAAAACGGAACCAAACAACAGCCTCAACAAAGCAGCCTAATTTGTTTCAAGATGTTTATTGGAAATAATGAAATAATATATTTGATCTGCTAGTCCTGTCTCATATTTCTGATTTCTCCATTTGAACTAGAGCACCATATGTGAATACAGAACTACTGTGTTCCTGGCACAGCCGAGTTTCTGGTCACTGGCACTGGTTCCCCTGGCACCTGCTGCAAAGGAAAGGGCATTGGGGAGTTTTCTGAAGGGTGTCAGGGATGACACAGGTGCTGGAAGGACCAGCCTGGGGTGATGCTGGCCTGGGTGTAAGAACAGGGAAGAACTGTCAGGGCTGGAACAGTGACTAAGATGCATCACTGGGTCTCTAGTCTTACTTTTATCACTGACATGCGTATAGAAACTTTTCTTGTTGCCCTTGATGTCCCTGGTCACATTTAATTCTGTCAGGGCATTATCTTTCCTTACCTCATAACTGGCTGGTAGGGAGGTCTCTCTATCCCTCCAAGGCTACCTGTCCTTGCTTCCAGCCTTTGCCCATGCAGCTATCTTAGCCCAGGAGGCCTGTAGCAGACTCCCGCTATAAAGTCACCTGTCCCTGCCCTTTATTTCATCCTGACCCATAAGCTTTTGTCTGGCTCCTCATCCACCCCCAGGTGAAGCTCCATGCACTCCAGCTAGTTATTGACAGAGAGTGTGACACCCCCTCTTGCCCTGCAAGATCGTGGAGCATATCCTCCTGGAAACTGTGCTAAGGCACTTGGAAAATAGCGAGGTGATTGGTCACAGCCAACATGGGCAAAAGGGCAAATTGTTCCTGACAAATCTGATGGCCTCCTACAACAGGGTAACAGTATTGGTGGATAAAGAAAGAGCAACTGGCATCATTTGCCTGGACTTGTGCAAAGCATTTGACACTGTCGTGCACGACATTCCTGTCTTTAAACTGAAGATGTGTGGATTTGATGGATGGACCACTTGGCTGACTAGGAATTGGTTGGATGGTTGTGCTCAAGGAGTTGCGGTAAAAGGCTCAAAGTCCAAGTGGAAACCAGTGATGTGTGCTGTTCCTTAGGAGTCAGCAATGGGACTAGCACTCCCTAACATCTTTGTTGGAGACATGGACCGTGGGATTGAGTGCACCCTCAGCAAGTTTGCTGAGAGCACCAAGATGAGTGGTGCAGTTGACATGCTGGAGGGAAGGGACCTTGACAGACTTATGAGGAAGTAGATGATCTTTAACGTCTCTTCCAGCCCAAACAATTCTATGTGATTCAACTTCCCTGTCTCTTGTGAGACTCTTCCAATAGCTGCTGACCCCTTCTGATTTAATATATTGAATGGGGAGGAAAGACTTCTAGAAACTATCTGAGTGCATCAGTAACTCAATTTTTTGGGTATTGTAAAGTTAGAAGAACATCTTATAGCCAGCTGACCATATTCAAGCAAACTGAAGTCTTACCTTAATGTGGCCTCTTTAACAAATACATACATAGAGAGGATGAAAACAGAAAGTGTAAATATTAACAAGGGTTTGGGTGGGTTTTTTTGTGATGGAAATGTGCTATATGACAGATAAATGTGGAATTTATAGACATTAATATACAACAATGTAAGCTCAGTAATAAAAGGATGTTAAAATTAATATATAAAAATGGAAAGATGTTTAACCAAGTAGATAGGAGAGTGAAAAAGCTAGTCAAATGAGGAGAAGTAGAATATTATGGACACAACTTAAACCTGGATTGAAGATTACATTAACTGGGCTATTAAAAATAACAGACACAGATTAGATGAAACCAGCAGAAATGTGAAATGAAAAGTCTGTGAAATGGGAAGCCTGGGCCTTCCTTATGAGCAGCAGCCATCAGGAATGAGACTACTTCATCCCTTTTTACTTTGGGGCAAAGGAGAAAGGTAAAAAACTGTTGTAATACCAACTTAAATGAGCCAGAAAACTCAAGGTGGAAAGGAAAAGTTTGGAGTTTCCTTCCAGCTGGTCCAATCCGTGCTATGAGAAAAGGCAGAGAGGAGTCAAAACATTCCCTGATGCATGCTCTCCCATGGCTGGTTTTTATACAGTCATTGATTTGCTTGTTACTTGAGTGAGAAACAACTGTGACCTGGTCATTCCTAAGGCTGCAGTGTCATTCAGTGTTGAATCTGAATTGGTCTCAGAGAATAAACTACTTACACCAATACGCTGTATTTTGCCTTCTCCCAAAACAAGAGCTCAAGTGTGAAATGACTGAGTAAATTAAAAGGCATATGGAAAGGTCAAGAGAGCTGTAGGAGTAATGAGAGATTTTCTTAACCTAGTCATAGATTTGAGAGACTCAAGTGGAAGAAATGAAGCTGGTAGTATATATGTGGAGATAAAACACAGTCACTCTTTTTCTACATCATAAGTTTCAAAATACTTTTTGCACAAATACTGCTGAGAGTGACAAATCCCACAAATATGGAGAAAGGAAGCATGGAAGATGTCAAGCATAAATGCAAAATTAAAAGAAAAAACTGAGTTGAAACCAAGATGAGTCCTATTAAGCATCAGACCAATGTGTTTCAGGAACTAATAATTAAAATCCAGTGGCTTGAGGTACTAGGGAATGCAAAGATATTTCAATTATTTAACATACTAAAGGTACTTAGTGCTTCAAGCAGGTAATAAATGTAATATAAATACCAACACTAATAAAGCATTAACACAGAATTAAGAACATGGCCAACTAATTTTGGATTTGACTAATAAACGTTGTCTTAACATTGGTTCCTGTTTTATGAAGCACACTTTGTGTTATAAATCATGAAAAACAAGTGTTGCTCATCTTTCCATCTGCTGGAAACTGGGATTTGAAGGATAACGTTTCTGAAGCCTTATTTTTTTTAATACTTTATCTATTTATTCTTTTTTGCATGTTGCAAATGCGTCTTAGACCTGTCATTGACAGCCTGTGTTCTGTCAGCTCCTGGGGTCAACACAGCAAAATTACTGCTATGAGGTTGACGTTTGCTAAATATTAGGACATAACCCCTTGCAGGTGATGCTAATCAAAAGAAATTGAAACCACCTTAGCTAAATATAAGACCTATGCTAATGAAAAAAGCTTGAAACCACCACCTTAGCTGAATATAAGATCTATCTTCCTCACAACAGTCACCTACTTTTATAATCTCAGAGCTTTTTATAATGAAAAATTATCAAGTAAGGCCCTCAGTTCTGTTGCAGTAACTGAATTGGGATGGAAGCAGGAAAAAGCTTTGGTACAATTTTGTGGATTAGTTTTTCAGACTGTGACCTGCATGAATAGTGACTTACATGAATATTTACATGCTTTTTCTTGGTTTAATTTGTATCTGCCTAGCTGATGACAGGTTTTGCTGGCATGCACAAGAGGACCAGCACCTTTCCAAAATGAAATATATCTTATTTCCAAGATGTAGGATAGAAAAAGGGATTTTTTCTAAGGCACAATATGGTAAAGGAGCATATTCTAACTATTTAGCCCAGAGAGTCTGCATCACATGTAAATCATAAGAGAATTTGGCCTATGGAACCATGTTTATCTCTGGGAGAAAAAGCACATTTTCATCCCTAATATCAAACAAGCAATGAGTGGGACCAAACTTTGCATGTGTGGAGGGTGTGTTCTCAGCCAGTTTACTCATCTTTTAGGCATTATGTTGTAACGCATAATTAGATTTCTACTACATAGGTCATCATAGAGGCTGGTTTCATATGAGGCAAAGAGGCTGGCTGCCATCCAAGAATTTTTACTGCATTAAAAGAAAATTTGATGATAGTGCTAAATTCATATTATCTATGTTTGCGAGCATCCTACCTAGAAGCACATGACACTACATTTTAACAATTATATCCAAAGGATCAGGACCTTTAAACTCTTTTGCTTGGAAAGAGGTAGAAACAAAGTACCTTTTTTCTTCTTGAAAGCTTTCCAGTTTAGTTTTCTTATGGTTATGTTTAGTGTTACCTGTATTAGTTCAGTGATGATAATGGGCTCAGGACATACAACTGAAAGGACATTAGCCAGAGCTTACTGTTGAGAAGAGGTAACAAATTATATGTTGGACCAGATATATTCCTAACAGAGCAGTATGCCAATATATTTTCATACTGATGGGTAGTAAAACTTCCTAAATAGTTGATTGAGACTCCCTGATCATTTGGAGGCATATTTATAGGGAAGAAAGTGCTTTTAATAGCATGGAAGTCACCTTGGAAGAAAGCACCTTTGTATTCCACTGATCTATACAAATAACTGTGTAAAATCAGAAAAGGAGAATGCAGCAAATGAGATCAAGAGAACAGAAGTTCGTATCTTAGAAACTTAAAAAACAAAGAAATTGAGTTTTCCTCAATTAGCTTTCCTGAATCAGTTGCAAAATTCTCATTTACCCTGATGGGATTTTGCCTGAGAAATCTAGAGGTTATCTCAACTAGAATTCTAATTTAAAAGAAAATAAATCTAAGTAGACAAATTCGTTGTTATTATAATGCAGAACAATAATCTTAAGTCTCTACCCTGTTATGAAATAACTTGCTTTCCCATGCTCAGCCTTTTCTAGACCAATGCTGGCTTGAGGGGATTTGTTACACTTGGATGAAATATGTGAGACAAAAAGCTCAATGAATCATGCAAAAAAGCAGTGAAAGTCCTAGGAGGTGCAGAGGGAAAGATTTCCTGTTAGAGAATTAAATAGAGAGTGGAAAGGAATAATTTTTTTTAACACATAAAAATATCACCTGAAACAAAAACCTCCAGTCTTACAAAAATGTACTCCAGAGACTTTAGGAAAAACTAGTTTTAAATGTAGTCTTTTTCATAACTTTTTTTTTTTTAGCAGAGGTTTTTATCTGATCTATAGGTATTAATGATTAAATTTTCCCATATTAAGAACCAGTACTGGGCCTGTGTATTCGTTAAATCTTACTTAAACCTTCCAAATTAGGTGTGAGACAATAAAATGCTGCACATTTTTGCGAATAATGCCAGAGAGCACATTTCCCAGTTTTTATAATGAGTTTGAAATACAGGCAATTTTTTTTCTTCAAATGAGCAGTGAAAAAGCTTTCTCCATGGGTCAGCAATGTCCCATTGTTTTGTTATCACCTGCATGCTTTAGGCAAATATTTAATTTCATATTCAGTTGCTATACTGCATAGACTCATTATACAGAGAGTTGTCTGAGGTTACATTTATATTCAAATGACAAGTTATGATTCATATTTAAAAAGATTGTTTGATAATGCTAAATAGCCTGATTAGAAATATATCATTATGGTACATTATGTCAAGCAGATCTTTATGAAGCAACGTTGAGACTGCCTTTAATGTTTATCTTCATTGATGTCCAGAAACAGAGACTGAAGCCAAGCATGATCATGCCGAGAATGGAAATTTGAGGAGTTGTCCTCATTTATAATAAACATGCCCAGCTGGGTGCACAGCTGCTAACCAAGGAGCCAAAGCTCTAGCTTCCTGCTACCTTGGAGGGTGTAATTACAAAACCCAACTAGCCTGGCTTTCAAAACTACAAACACGGGGTCAGGATTAATTTAAGCATGGTCTGGAATACTGGCAAGGTAAGACATCTAAAACAACATCATGTCACTAAGTGGGAATATTTTATACAGATCCAAAGGGCTATTAAATGAAAAGAAAGTACTACACTTCTTTGGGTACTTAACTTCAAAGACCTAACTGACCCAGTTTGCCTGATCTCTTTTTACAATACCATTTGGAAAAAAATAAAAATAAAAAAGAAGAAAAAGCACACCAAGCCAATACACAAGTTCTTCTTCAAAGTGGAAGTGCAACACCTAAACAGAAAAATTGCCCTTTTCAGTACAACTTATTTAGCACATCTCAATAAATGAAGATCTAGAAAATCAGATCGAAAAATACAATATATGGGTCCATCTTCCTTATTCTTGTTATGTAAACCAATGTTACGGTCAACTAGGAAGCAAAACTGTCTTCATTATATTTAGATACTACTGTAATTTCACCGCAATTTTCTGCAATTTCGAAGATCTTAAGATAATGCAGGAAAAGGATTTCATATTAATTTAAAACTGAATTTAATTAGTGTCTAGTGAGCTGCCAACAATCATGGGCCAGCCATTCCAATGGGAGGACCCTTAACTGTAGAAGTCTGCAAAAAATTTCTTTTGCTTTGTGTGCATCATAGTATTTTGGCATGGGGCTTAATATCTGGCAATAAATCTGTATTTTTGATAAAATTTGTCTTCCAGATTTGCTGATTAAATCACTTCATTTTACTTTTCCTCTTTCTGACCATTTATTATCTTTTTTTCCTTTTTCCCAATGTAGAATACCATTTTCCATAAACACTTTAAGAATGAAAAGTTCAGTTATTGTACATATGTTGTACTGTACATAAGAGTGGGCAAACCAATTAAAATCCAAATCTGTCACTTAAAGATAATATTATGAACTGAATATATTTTGTCCAAAGAACAGATCCTGCATGCATTCTTAATATATTGGTAAATATCAACTTTTCAATCAAGTTCAAAAATAAAATTCATCAATAAAGTGATGAATGAATGTCGTAAGATGGTAACATAACAGGAGGATATGTGAAATAAGGCACAAGAAAATTCTTTCTATGTTTTCCCTGGTATCTGCCTTACCTGTTCTCCCAGTCTGCAACTTTGCTGTCACTCTCTGTCTTCCCCGTTGCTATCTTCTCCTCTTAAAGTTTCAGGGACATCCTGATTTTCTGTGAAAGTGACAGGAGACATTCTTTAGAAGGAGCAGGTGAAAATGCTTCATCTTACTTCTTTGCTTAAAAAATTGGAGCAAGTTGTAAGAAGGGCAAATCCTTCCTCTGTCTCCCCACTTCCTTTTGCACCCACATAGAAAGGATGACTGTCTCAGGAGAAGAACTGTAGTTTCTCTTTTCTTAGCACAGACTGATAACTTCATGACCTATGCTCAGGAAGTCTGAAAAGCCAAAAGCCTTTTCAGATACCTTTTAATGCTCTTTGGGATTACTTTGTCTAGTATTTCACCAAAGAGTGAGGCATGCAAAATTTCATGGAAGGAGTGGGGAATTTTCTTATTTCTTTGTCCCTTGGAGCATTTTGTTCACCTCTGAGTTCTCTGACTTCAGCAGTCAGATGGTTCACCTGTACAAGACAGAAGTCCAGTAGGAATTCATGAAGTGCCATTGCCCACGCTGTCAAACTTTCACATGGCTTGTTGTAATGTGCTTTTCACGCATTCTGCTCTTGTGCAGCTGCAGAAGAACATCACATTCAGACAAACTAAGGTAATGTTTGCATGCTAGAGCTCTGTTTAAATGGGATTCATATACCCCCTATAACTACAAATCACTTCCAAAGGATAGCTTGATCCTCATGGATTTTGGGTATGGGGATTTATAGCCACCATGGTTTTGAAAAATGGACAGCACTAAGATAGTATGTCCAAAGTGCTTATGTTGTTTTCCTTCATGTTATATCATAAGGTCATGGCAGACAAAAGCAAAAGTTCAGGCATCTGTCTTTCAGACAATTTAAACCCTTTGCTGTAAACTGTCACTTTTAGCCTCTCCAATCACAAGTTTGTTTTCATTCCAAATCAGAGTTGAAGTCTGTGTACTTGTTTTGATTTGTGCAGCTCTCTTTAAAGGATACCATTTTTTCTTGCAGTCTGCTTCCCAGTGTGTTTTTCCTTTATTACAGTTACTGAGAACGTAATATTCTTAAACACTGTTTTAACTTCAGTTTTGCCCCATCTTCCTGTTCTTGCAGATACCCCCTGCACATTCTGGAGTGCATTCCTGCAGCTGCCTCCACTGCTCAGCACGGGACTCCTGGAGGCTGAACGTGGCTGAAGAACAGGTGGGGGAAGCACCTCCAGACTGGAGAAGCTGTTGTGAACAGCTTGAAAGGGAAAGAGCTAAATGGAGATCATTATTTACCCTTCTTCCTAGATTTCTGCCATTATATTACATTAAAAAAGGGTTCCGGACTCAGGAATAGATCCCGACCTGTGAGAAAGCAAGGCACAGACTGCATATGCATTTGCAAGTGTGTTGCATAAGATCAGAGGATAAAAGCAAATTTAATATTTTTTATTAATTAATCAGCTGCAAATCTGTTTTTTATAAGTGTGTAAGAGTTCTATTATCTGATCTCTAGGCATCAGTTTTAATGAGAATTATGTAAACATAGTTGGGATGACATTCATTTAGTTATAGAAAAACATTGTTTCAAGTAATCTAACTGTAGTTTTCTAGGATATGCATGTACCCTTTTTCATCAACAGATGTGCTTGTGGTTTACAGGAACACTAGCTAAATACCATATAGTATTTATTTCAACATACAACATGAAAAATCCTTTTTTCCTTAGTATTTTCATCACGTGGAAGAACTTAATTCTGATTATGTCGTACACCTGTACCTCATTGAAATGTACTCATGTTGAAAATTTCCTCCTACAGAAAACAGAACTACAGATGCAAAGTGGTTTTCTTCAGTGACTCATCTATGGCTGATTTCTAAAACTATTTGTTACTATCTGGAGTTATAATTCCTTAACCACACCTTATACCTATGTTGTCCCAAAGTTCTGCTAATTTAGAATCTTTATTTCTGCTATAGATGGATAACTGTGTTAATTGTGCAGCAGGCTCAGGTAAATTTCTACCTGTTGTTACCAGCATAGTAATGGTATTGGGGAACTCAGGATTGCACCAAATCCTAACCATCCAAGTGTTTCTTGCTTATTTAATGCAGGAAATAACATTCTCGTGGAATTCATTTTGTACCCATTGCCAGATGATATTCTCTGGTCCATGGAGGAAAGAAAAGCTCTTATGTTCCCTCTTTTATACCGGCACGTGTATGGCAATCTTCCATCTTGTTCTTCATCAGAGGAAAATTCAGGCAAAAAAATGCAAGACTAATTATATTTTTAATCACTACTGCAGTGATCAAAAGGCAAAGTTACAGTTAATGGTACTTTATCAGTTTTGAGGAAGGTTGTTACAGCAGCCAAAAGACACACACCTATATATCATAGAGCAGTGCCACATCTAGCAAAGAAAAAGCTTGATGCTGCCAGTTTCCTGGTAAAAATCCCTTTTAAATCACAATAAAAGACTAAATCCCTAGCATAATACTTTCTGAAAAGAAAAATACAGCCTGCCAGTATCCTGCCTTAGCTGGGAGGTAGGGAAGATTTCATTCACTGTTTATCAGTGTTTATGTCCATGCCCTTTCTGTACAGATGGAAATGTAGTGAAGCAGAAGCTATTTGGGAAATAGAAGCAGGCTAGCAAAGACTTACAGCAAGATATGAAAACAAAAGGCTCAGTCATATTTGTTAGAAATGGCAATGCAAACTAGCTCCATATCTGGAATGAATGCTTCACTTTTTCAAGTGCTGTTAGCTTGTTGGTTGTTTGCAGGTTTTTCCACAGTTCCTAGTCTTGAATACTTATTAATAAGTGTTCTTAATCAAATGGCTGGTTTATATTTAAATTACATAGGAAGGGATAGCTGACCAAGGAGGAAGAAAACTAAGGTGTCAAATTACTGTGTCTGAAGGTTTGTTGAACTTTTTTTAAAACTGTTTAATGTGCCAGGGTCAGTGCTGGCTTCTAGCATGTATTCTTCTGGCTCCTGTACTGATAAATGAGCTTGATGTCTCCTGAGGGATTGACACAGTATGACCTTGGATAAGAGGGGATATTTTGTTTTCTATTAAATATAGGCTATCTCTACAGTCTTTCATAAATACCTGTTTCAAAATATTGGAAACAATAATTGAAATAATTAAATACTCATACCCAAAAATACATAGGTACTTTTTCTTGAAGGCTAAACAAGTCATGGATCCATAAAACAA
Source organism: Machaerirhynchus nigripectus (assembly GCA_013397975.1). Lineage (NCBI taxonomy): Eukaryota > Metazoa > Chordata > Aves > Passeriformes > Dicruridae > Machaerirhynchus > Machaerirhynchus nigripectus. The sequence goes on from VZRQ01007229.1 coordinate 1,278,843, forward strand.
GGGCAAGAAGAAAACCCTCCAACTCCTCTACACAGGTCAACAGTCTTGAAGTCAGTGCTTAGAAAAGGAAGCTAAGGTTGACAGGAAAGCAAGAAATGAAAGTATGTGGACATGCTCCAATCCCCAAGGTGTTAACTTGTCTGCCCTTCCTCCACCTTACCTGTACTGCCAGAAGGCTTACCCTTGTGCACTGCACTGTAGTGCTGATCCAGGACTCACACTGCTTTTTCCCAGAGGAAAGCCTACTTAAGAGAGCCTGCCTTTGCCCCTGGCACAGAAACTCTTCTCATCCGCTTAGAAAAAGTGATGGGTTAAGCTGAAGTAGTTAAAGCAGTCATCTTATTTAATTTAAAACAAGATGAAAAGCAAAATGAACAGAGACTGAAGCATGTGGATCAGAGTAGAATATCTCCGGAGTCCTTTAAGCCCTTCACAATTAAAACATCATGGCAGATTTTAGTATTTTGGAATCTCTCCTTTTACTACTTCCAGAAAAACCTTGATGTTCAATACCAGAAAAAGTTTATAGGTCTAGTCTGTCCCATGCCAGGATTATGTTTACTGCTATTTTGCCAATTTTCTAGCCACCTCCAGAGCAGCAGCTTGTTTTTTCTCTTAGTCAAGGATAGTGTTTTACTGGCAAGAATAGTATGAAAAAAAATACTGCAGTATTTTCTGTGGAGGCCAGCCAAGAAAAAAAAAAAAAAAGAAGGATTGGAGTAAGAGAAAGAAATGGAGAGGTGAGTCAATGGAGAAAATAATGGAACAGAAATGAAGGAAAGAAATACAGCAACAGCACAGGAGACTAAATAAGACATTAAGATTAAGAAGCAAAAGGAAGATTAGCAGGGACTATAGCAAACATCCAAAACCAAAATTCTTGGTATTTTCTTGCCCTGTGCCAATTAAATTTTTGGCACACCTTTTTTTCCCCCCTTGAACAACTTATTTTTTACTTTTTAGCCAGGTATCTTAAGCATTATTTTCCTAGATTATTGGGGCATCCTCTCATTTCTACTTTTTTGCTGTGATGCATCAACCTTCACTATGCATCAGTGCAGTGTTTTATTCATAACACAATGGCCACAGTCTCTGGCTATCTACTAAGATCATTAGTTTTATTATATCTCTTTTAAGTGATTTCTTCTTCCTGATCAAATAGATGGGAAATAATAACAGAGACTCAAAATACAAAAACAATTGCAATCGGTATTTCAAATGAAATGAGAAATATTAGTAACGCACTTACTTTTGCATATCTGAAACTATAACAGTTTTCATTAACCTGGAAATATGAGGACAGCCAAGGATGAGCAATAATTCTGAATCAAACTTTTTCTATAAAAGTATTAATTATTGCAGGAGAGTATAAGTACAATCCAACTTTGTCAGTATATGCAAAGACATTACTAGGAAGAGTAAATATGCCAAGATATTCAAGACTAAATTTCCAAACGTTATTTCTCTTAGCTATCTTTAAGTACTCTCTGCTTTGTAGAAATATATTTTATGTATAATCCTATACACAAGAGTGACACTGAGGCCATGAAAATCTTGGTAATTCTTTTTCTCTTAGAAAACTTTGAAGAAACTACATTCTATTCAGAAGTGTACGTGTACATCTGTACTGTCCTTCACAGTATATATAGAAACTAAGAATTTTTATCTTAAAGGCTAAAACAGAATCCAGAGAATTACCAGTGTCCCAGAGTCATATAGTGACTTGGAATTTATCAGGTGAAAATTTCCAGGACATCAATTACAGTTGCTTGCTAATGCAGACAAACACACCACATCAAGTCTTTTAGAGTCCTCTCATAGGTAAATCTTCCATTTCTTTTTCATGGAACAATACATTGGCATCTTATCTGGTGGCATGCAGTGAGTTATTTAATATGAAAGCAATTACTACTACTCCTCCTCTTTCATTTTCAATGGAAAAGCCCACTGTTTGTAGAAGAAATTCTTGCTTTAAGCCACTAAGTTCATGCCCTCACCTTTAATATTGTAAATTTTCAGATTTGCTTTAGCCTAAGGCCAGGTTTTGAATATGATATTCCAGTCCTTCTCTAAACTGAAAATAGTCACATCTGATGTCCCTGCATTTTGTAGCAAAAATTGTGGAAGTACTATCAAAGTTGCAATACAATCAGTATGACTTTTCTAATACAGATGAGATCTTCAAATGGGGATTTTTTATTGCTGCTTGCTTAATTGCTGCAGGGTTCTTATTCTCTTCAAAAACAGTGGCAACTGAATTCAACAACAGTACAGAGTCTCACACATCAGGCTGATAGCTCTTTTCGAGGCTTCTTTCAAAAATTTTCCCTGCTTTATTTATCAAAATCGGTAAAACTTCAAGATGGGTCATCCAAATAACTTTCACAATAGATGGCTTGCTGAAAGGAGTCATTTTTTCCTACGTAACCCTTCTATGTGAGAAAGCCCAATCTGCCATAGTACTGAGTACCACACTGTCTCGGGTTTTGGTGGGGAATGGACACAAATAATCAGAAATTTTGAGAAGACTTTTAAGAAACAGTGACTTACAGGTGAAAAAATACAGCGAATCTTTAAAATATATAAAGTAATTCAAATAACGTCCTAAGCTCTCAAAAATTATTAGCCTTCTTTGAATATCTGAGAAGTAAATAGTGCTAAATCTCACATATGCCTGCAACCACATGCAGAGACTGTAACAGAGTATAACACTGATTCTTCAATTTTTTTTTCCCCAAGTTATTTTGCTTCTAGTATTATCTTTCTCCTAGCATTTCTTTAGGTTAGCACCTCTGGGGTAGTTCCTTTAGTGGTAACAACAGGGAGAGTGCTGTCTCAAAGTGGAAATAGTAGCCATTTAAATAATACACTGCTTACAGCTGCTTAGCACAAACTCAGGTAAGATAACATAGTGGTTAAATTCCCCATAGCTGTTACAACTTGCCTACATTTATGCCCCATTCTAAATGCTGAATAGAGTCCTCAGGACAAAGCTGAAATGTTCAGTCTGTTGCTTAGATACTACTTTCACAGGCTTCATACGAAAAAGCTGTGTATGCAGGCAAATAAACAGATGACTTAATAGGCTGAGCCCACAATGGACAAACATTAATCACTTCCTTTGTACTATATCTGGGTATGGGAGAAACAGGTGTGGAATACACACAACACTAACGCAATGCAAAATGAAAATATGAATTCTTTGCTGGGATGCCTCTTCTGTGCATAGATATTTGGGGCCACTCTACCCGAAATGAAACAACTTACATGAATCTGCATTCGCTTTGGTCACTTGACTTATCTTTGTGTATTCTTGCTGTATAGGACACAGAAATGAGTATCCCATTTGTTTACTTATGCAGGGGTCACTTATAATTTGTGACATTGCAACGACAGATCAAAACGAAGATCATATCCTAAAGTTAGAAACTCACCTTTGTTACATACACTATGGGCTTTATTCCATAACTGGGAGGAGTTAAATTTGCAATGGTTCAAATATTCTATTCAGAATGCCCAAATTATATCTAGTGAAAACTGCTTTACTAAAAATAGATGCTGTTCTGCATAAGTATTAGATTGGTTCCTGCTATGCCATTTCCTCAGTAGAAGAAAAGAAAAAAAAAAAAAGAAAAAAGAAAAAGCAATTTTGGTATGTGCTCTGCTCTGCTAATATTAAAAAATAATTTGTTAATTTTTTTTAGCACCAGTAATTTATGACTTGGAGCAACATGCTCAACAAACTGGGTGTTATGTAAAAGCTGACAGTTACAACATCACAATACAACAGCATTACCTATTATGTAGTTAGGGTGATAAAATACTACTCTTGTGAAACACACCACAAATTATAAAGGATTTTGGAGCAAGTCCATTCTGCTCTGCTCAGCAAAACGCAATGGCTACACAAATTACTGGGTTTTGCCTTTTGTTATATTTTTTTGTTAATCCCCTGCAAGATAAGTGTGTACTTTTATAGGCTTTGCATTAAGAAACAATTGTGAAAGCAACAGAAACAGAGCAGAATTCAATACCCAGATTCAATGCCCAGTACCTCTTTGCTGGAGGGAAGAATAGCTAGCAAAACAATTCTGAATTAGAAAACAGCTGTGTTTTGTAAATAAATTTTCACTCCTTGAACTAGACTTAATTGTTTATTTAGTTTCGCCTTAAGCATTTTTTTTTGTATCAGTTTGTCATTTAGTTCATATATTTACTGCAAAGATTAAGAAAATCAGTCAAGAAATTTAAAATGACAAATCAATCTAACTATCCACATTAAATGTACTTTCCATCAATTTCCACTACAAAAGAGTATAAACAGCTGCTACGTACCACTTCTGTTGCAACTTCAAGATGAATAATTATGTATATATACCATTTTTTATATTTCTGAACATGACTTTTTTATCTGGCAGGGACAGAGTAACTACTGAGAGAACTACTGATCTTTAAAATTCTTCTATAAAGAGTTATTGTAACAATAATGACATTCCTACATTATATACTGTCTACAAAATTATCCTACAGTAGATTAGAATTTTCCACCATGGTTTTTGGTGAGAGACTGAATTTTAAAGATTGGTTTCTATGTTTGCTTTTACGAAATGAGCCAAGCTAAAATATTATCAGTATAAATATCCTTATTTAAAAAAAAAGAACATCTTCGCACCAAGAATCGCATCTCAGTAGAGGTGATCAGTTGTTTGGGTTCATTTTTCTTTAAAAGAATATTATTAAATACTGTACTTTTATTAAATACCATGCTTGGTTTTTGTCTCAACTTTTCCCTAAAATAATGAAGTGTTTACAAGGGGTTTTTTTTGTCTACAGAAATTGGTGGTTATTTAACATATATTTTCCACTAAAAAACAAGAAAAAAAATTGTTTAAATAAGGAGAACAAAGAGACACAAGCACTTAATCTAATCTTTGGCAAGTTATAATTAAACAAATCAAAGTCATATTATAAATTTTCTACTATGAACCAGGTAACATTGTTTAGTTCCTTCCACCTGCATGACACAGTCTCTTCCTTCCTTTTGCGTCCCAGCAGCCCCTTACATTGTGCAAAGGGATGCACCTTGACAAAGGGATGAGGGAATGTTTGTACAGAAAACCAGTTCAACTATTTGATACCTATATGCTTTCCAGAATAGAGAGGAGTCATTTATGTACCTAAATTCCTTGCTGGAGGGGAGCACAGAAATGGGAGGGAAATGTCTAATCAGCCTTCAGGTCAGATGATCCTGATGTGCCATTGAGATCCTTTATGGTTTGGGTCAGGGTGAGTGGCGGCTCCCTCCTGGCCAGTCCCTGCAGAAATCATGGTATTCAAACGCAAGGAGCGTGTGCTCAGGTCTCATCCTGGCATGGAGTCAGAAATCCTGGAGGTCACCTCTGACAGCACGAGGGCTGGGCAGGGTTCCCATACCGCACAATGCAGCTACAGCCTGAGGCACCTACTTGAGTCTTCTGTCTTCTGAACTTTTCAACCACGGGCTGGATCTTGTTATACTATAAAAGCATATATTTTGTGATAAAAAGCGAGGAGAAGTAAAATAATCCTTATGGAAGTTAATTTGATGTTTAGAGTACCACAGTGAGAGGGAGCAAGCTCATTACAGCATGCTGTCCCAGTGCAGAAGAACCAGTATGGAGAGGAGGCCTTTGCAGAGGAGTGCATCATGACTTTACGCCTCTCAGTACACTGTTTTAGTGATGGTGTAGAGGTACAGCTGGACAGAGCTTTTGAGTGTTTGAAAGAATTATATCATATATAAGGCTGTGGTTCTCTTTACTGTTAATTAAAGTAGTTTGATGCCTCAGGGCTAGATGGTTCCTTTCTGGTTTTATTATAAATGATGCAATATATAATACTGGAACTATCATAAATACAGGAACTTCATCACTTATAATCAGAAAAGCTCTACTTGTATGAATCAAAGTGCCTGTCCTTCAACAGCTCATGAAATGGCCATGTAGACATAATGAGAGGCACTGCAGATTATTCTTTTATTTGAGCATTTATTCATTCATCTGTTCATTTACTTATTCATTCATGATTTTATTCTTATGATTGTTGCACTCATCATGAATAATGTAGGTACAGAAAGCTGCAGTTCAGCAAAAGTATGCCAACGTTTAAGCATATGAGTTGTCACTTGGAATTCTCATATACTATTGGTCAAACCACAAGGTAGTGCAAGTGGTCTCAGGAGAGCTTCACCACTGGTAGATTTTGCTTGAAATGGCTGGGTAGATTTTCAGTCAACCCTTTTTTGGCAGGACAATAAAAAGCTGACATGACATGTTTGATATAGTTTCTTTTGGCAAGTAATAAGAACTATTTGAAAATGAATTTGTTTTTATTGTCATGAACAATCTGTTCAGAAGCTCTCTGTCCTTGAAGACAGGAGTCTTAAGAATTCTCCATCTGGGCTGAATTAGCTGGATTCACATGGAATAATTCAAGTCATTTACATTAGTCATCTGCTACAGGAAAATATACATGTATGTATGACAGGGATATATACGTATCTTACCAGTGGAGCTAGGCATCAGGACTGCTTCTGAAGGGAATTCCAGCATTCAGGGAATATATTTTAGGGTGACAGAGTGTCAAGGCTTGAATGAATGCAAGCATAAAGTGGTGAGGAGCCATAGCCAGCAGCAGTAATTTCCCAAGCTGAGAGTGTTCAGTGAGGACAGAGACAGCTGCTAATATTTTTCTATTATTATTTATTTATTTTAAAAAACCTAACAAAACTGAAACAACAAAAACAAATCAAATAAAAACCCCAAAACAACCCCCAAAAAGAAAGAAACAAACAAAAAAACACCTAAATGCCAACCAACCAAAAAACAAAACAAGAAAAAACCACAAGGAAACAAGAAACTCATTATTTGCAACCAAACACAGGTCCTAGTTAATTTTTTTTAACTCCCCTAACTAACCTAAGAGCTTTTTTGTCAGTCTGGGGAAATATGGAGGAGATTAAGAAGCAAAGTCAATGAGCCTTTGAATATCATCTTCTGTTATATATGATTTAGTAGTCTGCCTCCATATGGAAAATCAACTTAATGTTAACTTAATTTCAGGATATCATTCCAAGTTGTCATGATAGAACCTTCTTGTCTCCATCAGAAGCTTCCTGATAATGTGTGCACTGACATCTCATGCCTGTGAGCTTGTATGGAGTCAATATTTCTGGTGTGCTGACCAACAGTGAGAGATAATAACTCTGTTCATGCAATAGGGATTAATCTTGCACTGCAGTAAGGAATGCAACTAAATTGTACAAGATTCATCATGCAGACCGGCCTAGCACTTACAGGAGTTACATGCAGGTAGGCAGCCCTGCCATGCAGCTACACTAACAAAACAACAACACAAGAAACTATAAGAGTTCTACAAAGAGCAAAAGGGGAGTAATGTGTATGTAGACATCTAATCCTGACAAGGCTACATTAACAAGATAGCCACATAAGAAGTACTAGAAATGAGAACTATGATTGATAGCAGAAGGGGGGGGGGTCACTAACTTAAAGGAATTAAGTAGAAATTACTCATGCAAACATATCAGAAATGCTGAAGAGGTATAAAATTGGGAACAACAGGAAAGAGTAAATACAAAAGGCTGTTTATTTGGGTGTGGATGAGAGTGGTAGAAGGAAAAAATTGAGAAGTTGAAAAGGGAGAAGAGGGGAATGTAAGCTGTACTGGTTTGAAAACAAACCAATGGGAGATCACAAGTAAGAATTATAGTTTAATAAGAAAATTAAAAATAAATGCAATAGTACAAGAACACTGAGAGAGTCAGGACAACCTGACACCCTGTTAGTCAGGGAGGTGGCAGCAGTCCAGGCAAAGTGCTTCTGTTGAAGCGGTGATCCTGTAGAAGGGTCTGGTCTTCACCTGAAGTGGTAGCTCTTGTCCTCTGGGAACCCAGTAGGTAGGGCTGCTTCTGCTGTTCCAAACCCCAGATCATATCCAGGTGGGAATTCTTGGCTCCTCCCCCCTGGAGCATCTCACAATGGGGTGATGTAATTCTATGAGTCATGTGGTGGGTCCTTGATGGGCCATTAAACAGAGATAAGCCCCGGAGGGAGTTATCAGGGATGTGTCATGGTAGGAGATAACGAGCACTGCCCCACCTGCTTTAACAGCTTGTGAAGATGATAATAGAATACATGCTTTTGGTTACATCTTACACTGTAATCTAGAACATAAGCAGAAATGTATCATTTAACTAGCAGTTTAGCAGTATCTGTTGGGTAGTCTTCTGTTGATCCCACTTGAAGAAGGCAAATAAATCTGTTATTGTTCTGATAATATGTGCCTGACTTTTTTCTGTGGTGAGTGGGAGTACTTGAGGAGTTTTCTCTAAAACTGGTGAGGGAATATGTGAAGGGGATGGACCAATCCTAGTAGTTGTGGTAACAAACTTTTAGCAGAATCCATATTCAGAGTTAGGCATTGAAGCTCAAAATAAATAGACTTACAAAGGCCAGCAAGGCAAACGATCCATTTCTAAATGCTGAGAAACACTCAGTTCCTTATGCTAAACTAAATCCAGTATTCAGTATGGCTGTTAGCTGCCAAAACAGCTTGCCACTTTCCTGTATTAGCATGGAAGTAAGTGAAGGCACATAGTTACCCAATCCTGTAGTGGTTATATGGGATGGGGAGACTCAGATTCAGTTCTTTTCCGTACCTGAATTAGACCCACATCTTCCTCAGCATAGTAAGAAATTATATTGCATGGAAGTCTCCTGGTCTCTTTTGCAATATTTTCTGAAAAATACTTCTAAAATTTCTGGATCAGAACTGATGTTTACCAGTCTTCTATTTATGCCTAGAGGATTGATAGCCTCACCAGGGTTATAAGGAAATCTGGAGTTCATAAGATCTGAATGTGCAAGTGCCATTGTCAAACCTCAAGCACATGTGTGGATTTTGTATGTGTTCCAGTTGTAATGTCAAAAACCCCAGATACCCTGTCTTGAGTACAGCTAACTTTTGGGTTAGGTTCATCATGTTTTGGAATCTGCAGGAATTTTGAAGTAATTTTATACTTTGCTGATTACAGCTGAATGTCTTGCAATAATTTTCTGAAACAGAAGACAATATACAACACAGAAGTTGCTGTACAATACAGAAGCTCAGCATATGCTCTTTACAGTTTTATATTACCTTCAGTATCATAAGGCTCCAGCGACTGGTATGTGCTTTAGAAGCACTGAGAATTCCTACAACTTGTGGTTTTAAGTGGTCTACGATGGTCCTGCTGTGAAATTACAGAAGCAGAATACTTTGTAGCTAATTCCATTTTAAGTTTCCCCCCTTCCCCTTGTAAAAGGAACCAAATATCACTTCATTTATTGTCTACTAAATTAAACAGTTGTAGAATTACTATAATGCTCCCAGTGGTTTCCATGTTGCTGTCTACAAGCTGAAAAAACTGAAATCTTCTCATAATGTCCTGCTGGGACAGAGGCTTGGGTTTTGTGTTGATCTGAACATTTTCTACATCTGCTATAATTTCTCTCTTGCTTTTTATTCTACCAGCAATCTTTTGTGCTGTATGACCACTTCCCATAAGAAAAGCAGACAATTTAATTTTAAGCTTTCACTTAAATGTGGTAATGCTAGACTCATTAAATCAGACTTCCTCGGATATTTCAGTGTACTGTACAGGCCTTGGTGTTAAACTCTTACGTCTCATCTCAGATATTTACTTTACTCAAGTTATTGCCAGTTTTGCCAATAAAAAAAATTTCACAGCAAAATGTTGAGAATTATCCTGACATTAGAAAACAGAAGATGTATTTGCAGGCATACAGTGTATGTATCATGAAGAGAAGTTGAGTCAGCATAGTCTCACAAAGAGAAGGTTAAGGAGTAACCTAATAGTAGCTTACAGCTTTCTGAAGAACAGACACAAAAATGCAAAGACAATCTCTCCTCAGCTGTGGCAAACGGCACAAGAGGCAATAACCAGGTTGGACATCAGGAGGAACTTCGCAAGGAGCTTGGTGCAACACTGGAACAGGTTGCCATGGATGATATGGACATTCTAGGGAGTTTCCAAGACCTGACTAGACAAACCAATGGCTGACATAGCTCAGTGCCGGGGGTACTAATGCTTTGACGGGGAGGCTGCACAGCGTGCCCCTCTGATGTTCCTTCCAAACAACATTTCTCTGTGATGTAATTCTGTCATTCTCCCTTCTTAATTTAGTGGAAATGCATGTGGAAAAGTTTTGTGGATTTTTTTTTCCTAAAAATGGATGAATATGCTAAAACAGTTTAACGGAACTGCATTTTTTTTTTTCCCAGAAAATAAGCACATACATGAAGTGCAACAGGGCCTCATAGTACAGTAAAGCTTCAATCAATTCCTTCCTTTTTCCTGTGAAAAACATGGTGATGATGGAAAGTCAGAGACTGTAAGTTACCTTCATGGAACCTTAGGTTCTAAAGGGGATATAGACTGCAACTCTTAAACTCTTGGACATTTATGAGAGATGTTTTATTCCCTACCCAAAAACCTCTTTTGCTTCTTATCCTTCCATTATCCAAGGATCATGGCTGAATTATTTGCCAATGATTATAATTCCTTTCTTATCTAAAACTGAAATCTTTATGGCCCCTATTAAGGAGTGCAGAGAGACAATACCAGTAAAGGAGCATTCAATTATATCCTTTTGTGCACTTTCACACCCAATACAAACTACTGCAGCAGTCAGAACATTTCCATGCGAATGTCTTCTCCCTCCTTTCTTGCATCCACTTCCTTCAGCCATGTAACGTAATATCTGATGGTTGGCCTTGAAGAGCTACCTGCAACAATGCAGCCAGGGGTATCCTAGAATTTAATGGCCAGTGTCTGAGCCCGCACTGATGGAAGCAGTGTATGTGTGCTGCTGTCTGTGTTGTACAGAGAAGGTGTGCATATGATGCATTATTTTTAAGAATTCATGTGAAAAATGAAATAAAACCCATGGGAAGAAATCATCTGGCATTTACCAACATAGCAAAAATTATCAGGTTGAATAATTAATTTTTCATTGGACTAAATCTATGCAGTTTGTGCATAAAACCTTGCTTGGGAAAATGATTTTACAGGCATGATTTATGGGATCGGTAAACAGAGATTACCTACCATGCTTGTCAATCTTTGCATTGCATTGATAGTTTACAAAAATAGCTTTAAAAGTAAATAAGGGTATACTTCATGCTTCCCTTAAGAATATGTATGAGCTTGCTATAGAGTAGACATCTCCAAGAGACCTTTCAGAGCTTTAGCAAGGAAAAGTTTTGGATCCCAGTTGAGTTCTTCAGTGTGTAAGTCTGCTGTGCTAAATATGCATCTCATGAAGAGAAAGTTGGGTACTGAATAATGAATTCTGCCCAAGCCACAAGCTTTGTTGGACTTTTCCCTATAAATTTCTGATGAATTGGTAATGCTGCACTAAAGAAATAGATTAGAAACTGACTGATCCCCTTCACAATAGTGACCTCAATTTTGTAGGTGCTAAGAATCACAAACTAATCAAACAGCCTCCTTCTTTTCATTAGAGACAAGCATTTTATTTTACTTCTGATTTGTATTTATTTTTTCCCAAGGACCTTTTTAGATTCTATCAACAAGTTAAGACCATTTTCCCTAAGGTATTTTGTGATTTCTCAGCTTTTGAAGCAAAAAAGGTATAGAGGAGGCTATGGCATGAGTTAATTTATTTACAAGTACCTGCTTCTACTGATTAATGTTTGTCTGAACCAGAAGGAATCTGCTTTCAAGTTTCATCATTAAAAATGTGAAAGCAATTCTGCTAATACAAACTTTTCTCTCTCAGGCATGTCACAGCTATTTTACAGTCCACTGAAAGTAGCAAACTGTCTATTTTTCTGTCCTTAAACCTAACCCCTGCTGTTGACCAGCAGTATGATGTTGGGCAGACATTTCAGGTCTTCATATTCCTACAATCTGCCCATCGATATTTGCTAATGATCTTACTCCAAATTTACTATGGTGCAACTCAGAGTAAAAGCCTATTTTTTTTTTGCACTTGTTTCCCATCGTGAGCACTAGAATGGTGTTGATCATCATCCTTGGACTTTCAAAGAGTAATTCCCTTTACTGGAAGGGCTTGTGGACAAAATTGTACATTCTTCATCAGCTTGGAGGACAGCCTACTCGATCAACACTCCCCATTACTCCAGAATATAAAAAATTATTTAATTTCCTTTGCATTCAGCAGCATCTGGTATTTTCAACTCTAGCATGCCCACCTCCCCACTAGTTTACCAGAACAATGCCAAGCTGAAGCCAACTTCAGTTTAGATGGTTGTAGAAATTCAACATTGTGAGAAAGCTGTGAGGAAGCCTATAGCAGAGTCATAAGGAAAAACATAGAAACATATAAAGGAAACACAAGGAGTTGGAGGACAGCAGGTGGAGACTGACAAAGACTGCCCAGCAGAAACTCATTGTGTGTCTCCTTGCTGTGGCCCAGCAGCTCACTGAAGCCCTTAGATATCTCTTACATCTGTTAGACAATGAAGGATTGCTTTATCCTTTGAAACCAGATATATTTTGACCACAGTATTTCTTTGTGCATGCCTAATTGTGCCTGAACAGTATGACAGAGTTACAAGAGCATCATGAACCATCACCATTCTAAAAATTCTAAGGACTGGTCCCAGCCTATCTGCCAACCCGACTGATTGGCAAGTGAGAGAAAAAAGAGAGACAAATCTCCCTTTGTCCCCTGTGTGCTTTTCTAAAAGTTTTAGTAATATAGGGATATGTGCTGATACCTGTTATACTTTATTTGGTGTACAATTTATGAGCACTTGAAATGGTATCCACCATCACTATCAGGAACTTATACATTCTCAGTTTTCATAGCGAACAATAAAATCTCTACCCCAATGCCAGTGAATCTAGTGAAAGGATTTCTATTGACTTGGATGGGGGTTGGAGCAGTATCCAAATGAGGCAGAAAATTATTTCCTCTCTTTGCTGTTTATTAGAAATTAATCTGAAGAACAGCTGACTTTAAAAGAAAATAATGAAAATAGTTCATTCAGTCTAATTGCTCTGCTGATATAGAAATATTCATCTAGGATCTGGCTAATTAGCGTGAAAGAAATATTTTGGACTGACTGAAAATCTTCTTTCCTTTTCCTTGCTATTGAATTTCAGTTCACATTCCTTAATAATGGAATGTAACTTTAGAAAATGCCCACTGCACGAGAAAAGGGATAAGCAAAACAATACAAGCACCTCTGAGATTAAGGCGTTGACCGAGTTCTCTGTGTTTGTATTCAAAAGTATAGAGAACAGTGCAATTTCCTCTTCTCTATATTTCTGACTAACAGTAAGCTATGCAATGCTCTTCCAGTGATCCAAGTTAACTGAAATCTGAGACAGCAGCTTAAGTCAGCTTTGTATTCCTGAAATTGAAAACAGCCCATCCTTGTTTGATTTTTTCTGGACATCTTATCTACTTGTGCCTATGCCTGCACCAAATTTGCATTCCACCAGTTATTTGTTTGTAAATGCAGTCCAGTTAAGCACATCCTAGGACATACTAAGGTAAAACAGAAAAACAATTTCTACTTCCTCAAAAGTTTTATGACTGTTGAGATCTAATTCTCCCTCAAATTTCCAGCACTAAGGTTGTACTGCTGTTCATTCAGATGGAATGGGACTTTGTATTTCTGTTTTGAACAAATACGCAGACTTGTAAAAAAAAAAGTTATCTCTGATGAAAACCTTACACCAGGTCTATTAAAAAAAATCACTTGGGCATCTTTTGCTAAAATGGAGTATGCCCTATCAAGGACAAAGAAGTTACTATAAATAGTCAATAATAAACAGAATATCAAGAGCATATGATGGATTGTAAAGAGTTACTGCTGATATGCATATTGCCTTGTCACACTGGACTGCAGAATATAGTGTTAGTGGAGTTTACTGCAAAAATATTTCTGGAATGCATTGGACTGATTACACAGTAACAGATTGACCAACAGAGTTAAAGATATTTGATTATTTAAAATATCGCATGCTATTTATAAAATGAAGCTTTTCATTGAGTTAGCTCACAACTAATGGACTAACATGTTGTTGAGGTCAAATAAGCAACTTACTGAGCTCCATCTAACAGGGAACAGTGTGTTTAATCTAGTTCTGCCAGCCAGGCTGATTCTGCATAGCTGTCACCCATTCCTGTGGACAGTGACTGTGAACTGAAAAGTCAGAAAACATGCAGAACATACTGAATTTTTTACAGGAATCTAGGGCCCATCACATATTGAGGATACTGAGTATCTGAGTAAGAGTCAGTCAGCAGCACAGACTGGGAGTCTGGATTTCAGCAGTACTGATTTTTGGTAGAGTCCTTTCTCTAACAGTTGTTGTGGGACAGAGGAGCTAAATCTTCCTGAAATGCATCCTAGCTGACAGTACATGGCCAATGTACACAGGTGTGAGTGCTGGGTTTAGATGTGGCTCGAGTACCTCTACTGCTCTGAGCTGCCTCACATAGGATGCATCCCTCATGTCAATAAACAGTGTAACTGTTTCCTGGTCCTGCTGTAGTTTATGTCTCTCATATTTTAAAACTAAGAATCCTAAGCAAGGAATGGAGTTCTCACATTTGCTCTTACTCATCTTGGCCTTGAGACATCCGTGTTTTCCACTCCTCTGGTTGCTCCCTGGAGGTTTTAATGAGGATCATCAAAGGAAGACAGACACTCTGCCTCAGGTCTTTTTTTGCCCTCCCCGCACTAGGGAGATGTGCTTACTGGGAAGATGGGAGGTGTTGTACAATGACACGGAAAAGGCAGAGGAGGAGAAAATCTTGCAGCAGGAGAGCAGGAGAACATCTTGCTGGCTGGAGGCTACCCATGTAGCTTCACCAGATTTTGTCATATTCCATCTTTTGTCATTAGGGCCACCCCATCTGATACAAAATCCACTATGTTTAAAAACTGGGGAACATGCATGTTGGGAGCTTGTGTCCCAGTGAAAAGAAAACTAGCTAATTTAGGAAAGGAGATTTTACCTGACTGTTTTGTGAGAATTCGCTGTAGGCTCCATCATCTGAGTGCCAGTATTTTTAAAGAAAATTTTTAAGAAACTAAATTCTTCTCACAGCATGTTTATGAAATGTGAAAATATCATTATCGTAGCTAAGAAGTCTCTGGGCCAGATGCTGAGAGATGCCTGAATCTAAAGGAAATCAGTAGGCTATGTCACTAAGCACCTTTAGGATTCAAAGCTCAAATGACTGCCCAGGGTCTGATAGGAAATCCAACATAGTACCCGAGGTGAACTGCTGTGGACTAACTCTCAACCCAGTGTATTACCCACAATTCCTTTTTTTAACAGGAAAAAACCTTATCCCCTCAACTCTTCGAACTGCTTGAATAATTTTGGTAAGCATATGTAAACAATTTATGTAACTGATGCTGTAGCTTCACACTGCCCAGTTCATTCACATCTGAACACTTGACATTGCATACATAGGGATTTGTGGGCACAAAGGATATTACTACTGTTGCCGTGCATTGTATTTGCATTGTGATTTTCCCTAAATGTGCAGCATTGTTTTGTTAAGCAATTAGGATGCAAATACCACTGGCACAGCTAGAAAACATTCAAGTGCCCAAGTACACAAAGAATGCAAACTGTGCAGTAAAGCACACAAAGCCCAACAAGCTCATTAGTACCATACTGCAGTGATTACAGAGCAAAGTGCCTTCTGAGGTGCAGTAGTCAGGCTGTACAGAGGGACAGCTTTGCAGTGTTCTAATGCAATGATATTTTTAATGCAATTGTGTGCTGCCACAGTAGTCATATTTCACCAGCATAAGCTGCTCTGGGAAAGAGGCACTATTCTCTGCCTGTACCTTGCCTAGGTATCATTCTTGATTAGCCATTAGGTACTGCATAATAGTCATGAGGATGAGGATAATAATTCTAAGGATAAGAATTATGGTCTTTAGTCAGACCAAATCCCCATCCAGCTCTGTATCCCTTTTCTGATAGAAGTCAGAAATATATTTTAAGCAAAAAATAAGAGAAAACAGGCATGTATAGAGTGGCTCTTTCCCTGGTATGGCCTTCGAGTTTCCAGCAGTCAGCAGTAATGGTGTGAAAACCGGAACTAGGCTCCATGGGGATCCTCTAGTGGTTTGATTTTCATGGTGGTCTCTGTTGTAACTTAAGGACTCAAAACCAGATAACCAACTGTCTATTGCCAGTGTACCTGCCTTCACCATCCTGCCAGTACATACATATTTCCATATATATACACACACACAGAAAAAACAACCATACACTGTCCTGTATGTGCCACCTACCGCTAAAAGAAGGGGCAGGCCTTCAGTATATTTGCAGGTCTTCAGCAGGTATTCAGTGATTTGAAAGATCTACTGAGAGAAAGGTTAAAGTTTTAAAGGAAAGTCACCGTGTGACTATCATGGTGTCAGACACCATATCAACTCTTCTTTGACATAGAGGATGGACTCAATGTCCTCTTGGTATTCTTTCCTGCACTGATTTTTTTTCATGAATCTATGATTATCCAGCTGCTATAACGGCTAGAAAGATCAGTTTTAATTGGTCTGAAATAGGAAAATGTCTTTCATTCTGCTTGAAAATGTAACACACATAATATTTCATCTGGTGGAACCAGATGAAGACCTGTAAAAGCTGTGGTCATGTAGGGACCATAGTTCTTCAGTAATCCCTAGCCATGGCCTAGGAGCTGAACAGCCATACATACATCTTCTGGCCAAGAGCAGCACAGAGAGGCATGATTTATCTTAGCAAAAGCATCTCTACAATATTCACCGAACAAAGGTTGTGGGTCCAGTGGATACTTTTGTGGAGATTCTTTCTGCACTTTGGGGTATTCTTAGCAACTGACCTTAGCAACTGATCTGAGCTTCCTCCTTTGCATCACGACCCAAGCAATAAATCAGACTGGTGTGCTGGAAAGAGACAATGTAAGTATATAGGCAGGGATGGTGGTGAAGCAAACTGCAAAGTGCTCCATTAAACGTATCACCTCAGTGTCTGCCCTCAGAAATTGACGTCTCCAGGGTGATCTTCTCTTTTGAGAAGTGTCCTTTTTATAAGGCAGGAAGCATTAGGTACACTCATATCTCAGTCAAAGAGTTTCCTACACAGTGCCAACAGTTATTCAGCAGTACTCATTATGCAGGTGAGCTACACCACAGTGCTGCTACTCTGCAACACTCTGCAGATCTCTATGCACCATGTGCACATTGTCTGAAATATAAGCAAATTTATGCTGCACTCATCCTTTTTGTGGTTATTAGTGTCACTTAGTATCATCTTCCTCCAGCAAATTGACTCACCAAGCAAAATGCACAAGTGCACTTTAAAGCGGATCACATTATCACGCCTACTTCTTCTGAAGAGCCAAGTGTCATTACTACTTTTCACAAGGAATAACTGCCTAAACTGTTTCACATTCTGCAGTGCATCAACAGTGCTCTTCCTCCACTCAGTTTGCAGTTCAGAAGAGTGATGGAACAGTAATGCATGTCTATCTCATTGTTCTACATGGAGAGATAAAATCTAGTGCTCACTTTATGCCTCTTTAAATGTTAGGGTATTTGTTTCTGGAGTTTTTTCATCAAGATATGCACTTGTATATCACCTCTAAGGCCTTGATCATATTTCAGGTGTCAACAGGGTATTTGCATTAAAATCACCATGTTTACTCAAAAAGCATATTAGAGGTTTCTCTCTCAACACTACTGATTAGATGACATATTCTAACTGCACAGTTAATTTCACAGTCAGGTGTAGACAAAAAGGACTAATGATGGCCAACTGCTGATAGGACTTTACTTCCAAAATATTTTCACATTATTCACTCGCACTCTTTCTTCCTCTGTGTGTATTTTCTAGAAGGTAGATGGAGTATCAAAGAAATACAAGGGTGCAGACTGTTAAATGGTAAGATTATGACTAAAACCAAGAACTTGGAAGCAGAAACCAGGAAATAAAACATCAGAAAGAAGAACTTTGGCTAAGAAACAGAGTGAGAAGAAGCGCCAAGGGTCAGAATTGAGAACAACCAGCAATTAACGATGCTGAAGAACAAAGGCAGTAAACACAGCCCAGTAAAACTCCGTATCATACATTCAGAGCTGAGATGAGACACTGCTAGCGCTTGAGCTAGACAAACTATGGCCACTCAATGTCCAGAGATGAGGGTTAAATAAACTAGAAAATAACCAAAGGAATAAAGTCGTAGCCAGGGATCACATTATGCCACCACACATTGAGAGAGCTTCTTATGCTTGATTGCTACAGCTGTGTCTACCCAGAATTTTATGTGGGTCACCAGCCTTCTGGGAGACTGCCTGTGGTAGCCTGGTGGCTTTTTGCACTTTGATTGCTCAGGAGTGCTTGTCAAGAGGCTGTCAGGAAAACCACCAAAGTAGACACCTGAGCTCAGATCTCAGTGACTTTTGATGGGACTGACTGACCTTTGTGCTTTTGAAAATCCACCCCTCATTCTCCACAAAGTGGTGGCTTCCCACGTGGTCTGTTACAAGTATGAGTCTTTGGTGTTTCGTGACCTCTTCTCACTCATTATTGCTTCACTTAATGTCATGGCAAAAGAAGGGTAATGATTCTTTTTTTGCAATTGTAACTGAAATGCTGCCAGAGCAGAGGGTACGTGTTGGCCAAGGTCTTTATTATGCAACTGTATGCAGATCACTGTGAATTGCATCGTCCATCTAGTTCAGTGATGCAGCACCAAGGTCACCGGGCAGTTTTAAGCTAATGATGCGACCATAAGTCTAATAAATGTGCTTGGTAATCACAGCAAACATATTGTCATTGTCGCAGATGTTATTCTTTCAAAAGCACTTGGCAAACAACTAAAACACAGCCCTTGCTTTTGCTTTGACCTCTCCTAAGAATGCACCATCAGGAACACTGACGAGATGAGATTGTTTAAGAAAACAAGTCATGGCCTACAGCTACAGAATTGGTACTCCTCATAGCACTCCTGCAGTTTGCTTAGAATAAACAGGTAAGAGGCTAACTGAACATGAATCAGTGAAATTTTGATAGAGAGTAGATTTTGGAAAGGAACATATCCATGAGTGATACCAACACAGGTAGAGATCAATTTTGTATTACAATGATCTAGGCAGATTGACATTAATTATGCAGTTGATTTTTCTAGCCATTATGCTGCAGTAACCCATTACTTGCTGATCCAGTAGCCTTTTGTTATCTTTCAGGAAATACATTAACCAGTAAATGCATTGTGTNCAATAGGAGCAACAGAGGGGCGTAGCTAATAACTGCAACCAACCATCTACCGAGGAACACAGAACTTTCCAGACCGGTATCGCATATGCATCAGCTGGGAGTGGAGGAAACCTTGGGGATTTACATGAGTAACAAGGGGAATTGTGGGGTACATGACACATCCTTAAGTTGGGGTGCATCAAAGGTACAGGGACTGATTACCAAAGCAAAACATCTCTCATGTAAGCGTCAGAGAGCCCATGCCTCCTTGGGCAAAGAGGAATAGGTCTCTCTAAATGAGGGAGTCTGGGGCGGTGGCCAGGTCTGCCAATGCACCTGTTTCTGGGTTTTGGGGTGACCCGCAGGCCAGGCGACTGACCACCATCACAATAGCACTCCTGCAGTTTGCTTAGAATAAACAGGTAAGAGGCTAACTGAACATGAATCAGTGAAATGTTGACAGAGAGTAGATTTTGGAAAGGAACATATCCATGAGTGATACGAACACAGGTAGAGATCAATTTTGTATTACAATGATCTAGGCAGATTGACATTAATTATGCAGTTGATTTTTCTAGCCATTATGCTGCAGTAACCCATTACTTGCTGATCCAGTAGCCTTTTGTTATCTTTCAGGAAATACATTAACCAGTAAATGCATTGTGTCACCGTGAACTTTGTCATTATGTGCAGTGATTCCCCACAGGGCTTATCAAATGTTGCAATTGCTGCTTCTTTGGAAGGATATACCTCATCTCTCAGGCTAGGTCAACAGATCGTTGATATTATGCCCTGAAAAAGTGGCAATCTAGTGTTCAGAACTTGTTGCATCTCCAGTGTCTTGCAACCTATCATATATATACATATCTCTATTTTTACATATGTATATCATATATTCTTATGTACCTCCTGTATTCTCATCTGCCAGGCATGAAGAAGCCCACAATAGCCCGACCATTAAATATGCTCTTGACAATTAGAGAGAAAAAGGAAATTTAAAACAGGCTCAGTGAATTCTTACTTCATTTATACCCATTATTGATAGGAATAAAGATGAGTAATTCAGCCTTACTGTGAAGTTCACTTAAGATCATTCCGTGGACAGAAAATGCTGGTATGTGAAGATGACTGTTTAGCAAGGCATTGAAATAAAGTGGTGGCAAGAGAGGTCTAAGTCAAGGCACAGAGCTGTCTTTTCTCGTTCTCAAATGACATAAACAGTACAGTCATGAAATGAGGTCACTGTTTTGTTTATAAGCCCTCTGTGGTTTCTAAGCTAAAAAACCTAGAAAAACATTACGCTTTGCTAATGGAGATTTTTCACGAGGAAGCACAGCATGTGTCCAGTTCAATGTGTCAGCAGCTTTCTGCCCTCAATTCAGCTTACCAACAGTTGAACCATTCAAGGTCTGTATTATAACCTATTAGAGATGACATGTGACAAGATGATTTTTGATAAAGAGTGGAACTTTGTTGCTATAGAAGTGGCCAGGGAGAGGAGGTCTCCAGATGCAACCTGACACTTTGTCAGCAGCTGCTAGTCAGATATAAAACCATTTTATAGCCCTTGCACAGTCAGCCACATGCTACAGCTTCCTCTCACTCAGAGTATGTTCACTTTCATACCCTCCTGCATTTAGTTGCAATAGAACAGCAAAATGTTTATATTACAGCAGAATGCTGCATGCTTGTTTCTGAGGGTGACCTTGAGTATGCCTGGCACACAAGAAGTGCAGTGGAAGGCAGGCAAATACTTTGCCTCCTACACCTCTGCCATACTGCCTGTGTCCATCACTTATATCACCCTCTGAATTAAAAGAAAGGACCTATGTAACTGCCCATTTTTGTGTGTGAATGCACATTCAGAACATTTCATGTGCATGCTACAAAGAACAAGAAACCAAAGACAGATTAGAAAATGTCACTTTCCAAAATCATAATTATTTTTCCCTTTATGCTCTGAATTTTATTTGTAAGTCTCATGAAGTTTTTTAACTCTTTGGAGTGGGAAGCATTAATTAAAAGTCAGTATGTGACCCATTACTGTTTTATAGTCCTCTCTCTTGCAAGTTGAAAGTAACGGTTTGCCAGGCTTGTATTTAAACAAGATGTGAGGGAGCTAAATATGATGGCCCAGGCAAGAGAAAATACTGGAGAGCTAGATGGTGTCAGGAAAGCCTGTCCAGGAGTCAGAACAAGAGTTTATTACCAAATATACATGTTTTAAACTGATCTTAGATCAAAATAACTTTTCTTTTCAATGAATTAATGGTTCGTAATAGTGACCATAATATTTTTAGATTTAGGAAGTACACGCAAGAATAACATGGTCAAAAGCATCACCATGGCTATGTTGACCTTCAGAAAGGAGAGCTGGGTAATAATGAGGAATCTTGTTTCAAAGAAGCAGAAGGACATCTAAGACAGTTAAACCCTCTCAGTCAGCATAGAGACTCCTGAAGGACACTATACTGGGAGCACAGCACCAGCATGTACCACTTACATGGGCATTTTACCGCTGGAAAGCCCTTGGGAACAGGTACAAGGAACTTGGCACAGAAAAACAGTAAAGCAAGGGCAGTTACTGGAATTAAGAACCTAGCATTCAACATTATGAAGATGGGTCTCAGTGAAGAAAAGAAAGACGTTACAAATTCTAAGAGAATAAACATAAAACTGTAATTAGACTACCATTTGCTTTGTAAAGGTTGTGGCAAAATTTCAAGGTGCTCATTTTCCCCATAAGTAATTTGACTTGTCTGTGACATCAAAAGACAAATTGACAGCTTGATTCACTACTTCCCCTGCCATTCATATCATGCAGATCAGGATGAGAATGAGCATAAACTGCTGCAGAATAGAGCCATTTTATACTTGTTTCAGACAGTATGAATGTTAATAGGAAGCATAGAACAAAAATGGATCTAAATGTTTCCAAACCATCTCTTCTGAACTCTACAACTAGTGCAACCATATGAATCTGTCCCCATTCTGACATGAGAATGCCAATAATGCATGGCAAATCAAAGCACCTGATTTTTATATCCATACCCTGCAGTCACTTGACATGTTTATCTGTGCCTTATTACTGTCAGATTTATTCCCTGATAGAGCAGGGCCAAATCTGTCATGTTTATAATTGCTGATTTTCCAAATTCACACAATTCCCACTTACATGCAACTAGATCCTGCCTAGTTATAGCCACAATTTGCTCCAGGGTCATGCCTCTAACTTGGCCTCTCTGTTCCTGTTTTCATAGCCTTGCAGTAAAGAAATGGATAAACACAGCATTTTTTCCATAAATGAGTTGTGAATTTTTAAGGAATTGGCTAAGTATACATTACCTTTTGTTTACTTCTCATGACCTGTACTCTGAACTAGTTCCATTGGAGTTCAGTAAATAAATTCCAGAATGGCTTGCATAAGAGTTCTTAAAAAAAAACACCCAAATATGACAGCAATGGGAAATATTTTTACCAAAGGTGCTTTCAACTCAAAAAGAAAGTCACTAGCTTGAGGACAAAGTGATCATATAATTTACCTCTGACCTGAGAAATATGAGGAACACAATTACTTTTGTGTATTCTTTAGCAGTTTTGCCATACTAAGGTTCTGCATAAGTGCTTGCAGCATCAGGACCCTCTTTCCCAGAATCACTGGCCCTCTGTCTAGGGAGAGAAATACTTTGTAAACAATTCACCAAAGAGTTCAAAACAATCAATAAATTGAAGATAATCAAGATCATAGGAATATGCATCAAGAAGAAAGACACCCTATAACACTGAAGAAATAATCCGCTGCCATTTATTTCCTTCACATTTCCATTTATTTAATCTATTTACTTTTCCTAGCTCTTTCTACACATACCATCATTTTCTCTTCCTCTTCATACTTAGATTTTTTTCATGTTTTTACTGCACACATCTCCAATTCCTCTTGATGGCTCGATATTTCTAATACTATATTTTAAAATATCATCTTGTGCATTCTGTGCTTTATTGCCACTACATAAATGTTTGGTTCTCCTAAAACTAAAAACAGCAAATAGATCTTTGAGGAGCAGATAAAATTATGCAGGTTTGTATTTTGCCCGTTCAGATACAGTTCAGCCTTTCAGGAGACATCTTTACGGATTACCTTTGCTTTGTGTGGTGCTTTCCTGCAGTTCCAGCAGGCAGTGGTTTAGTGGCAGTTTTAAAATATAACGTTACTATGCATTAAAAACAGTACAGTGGTGTTTTGGACAGCAACACCTCTAAAAAAAAAGAAAAAACAAGACGACATTCCCAGGTTCCCTCTGTTGTATCAGCCTGTTCCTGGCAATTCTTCAGTGTCACAAAGCATTGTCACATTGTCAGTCACTGTCACAGTGACTGAGGGTCACTCATTCCTCTGTCACAAAAAAACCCCCAAACCTAAACATATAAATTCTGGATATTAATTAGCAATTACATAAGATGGCAAGCTGGTTTTTTAAAAAGAAATAAATATACATTTTCACTTGATTTACTATGTCCATTAAATATTTACATAATTGCATTCTAGTTACTCTCTAGCATATGTATTATATTATAAATACTTAGAACAGAATTTTAATTTTAATTATAATTTATTTCTATTTTTTCACTTTTACTACCTTCTGAATACAATTTCTTTTCTTTAAGCTATAAGACTGACAAAACATCATTATTTTGAGGCCATCTACCTGTTAGCTTGATTTTTTATTTCATTATCAGCCATTAGGAAAAAACCAGGAAGTCATAGAATCTTAATGCAACCCTAGGCAATCTGAAAATAAGTAAATAACCCCTTGCCCCTCCGACAACCATGAACAGACTGTAAGAATACTACCAGAAAATACATCTCAGAAAACTGTTAGAAGTGCAAAAAGTCCATAAAGTAAAACACATGGGTATGCAATCAGGAGCTGCTGTCCTTCCATAGCCAATGCAGAGGTAAAAATTTTGGAGGCTGACAAACTGCACCATCCAATAATAAGCAGAGCTAACACAGTTCCTGGGATCCCCCTAGGAGGAAAAAAAACCACAAAAGAAACATGACAGAGTCCACATATTATTAAACATAGCATCAAGTCTTACCAAACTCAAGTTCATGTCTAGCAGCATGTTGTTGATAAGGTAACAGCCACTGGAAGAGCCAAGAACTAACTGACATAATGAAAGTCAAGCATGAGAGCAAATTAAAATTGTAACCATAAACAAAAAAGTAATTTGTTCAGCATGGATAAAAGCTTCATCAGAAGTACTGCTAAAAGGACTGTACATTTCCAAATAAATCTTCTGGGCTTTCAGCAGATACAGCTGCTAAATTTAATATTAAATTTAGCCAAGTTCCTATTTCAGCCAAAATCATCTTATAGAAACTGTTAGGTTCTAAAATGACACTACGGACCCACTCTTCCATCAGGAAGCCTGATGATTTGGAGGGGTTGCATTTTTGTAATACTGAGAACAGATTTTAAGTGTGCCTTAGACCCATGAGGAGGGGCTCTGAAAGACTCACTCCAGCTGGATGGGCAAAAAGGTCTCCCAGGAAAAAGCTTGACTAGCCTTTTAAAAAAGGGAGCATGCTGAGCACAAAGTAAGGAGTGGGAAAACAACCACCAAGGAAAAATATTTTGCTCATCTTGGCATCCTTGTCTGCACACTGAAAGGACTGTGACTTTCCACCCTACCTCTTGGTGACAGCTGGGCCCTTTTGAAGTTACACTGAGCCACCTTCCAGGAGCAGGGTGGCCTGGAGAACTGATGATTATGCGACTATGGTTAAAAGCCCACTGAAATACTCCTGCAGATTACAGAGGGCTCACTATTAAACCCTGTGGGAACAAAATCTTGCCAATAAATAATGTTTCACATATGCTGTATTTGCACTCTATTTGCAGCCTGCTTCTGTAAAATACATGAGATCATGTGCATAATACACTGCTGAAGTACATAATGAGATAGCTGCTTTATACACTTTTGTTGTGTCAGTCTCAAGGACTTCGAGAAAGAATAAACCTCTGCCACTCCTAAAGGCCTTCCTGCTGCCTCGCTCTTCCAAAGCATCAGCATAACAGAACTAAAAGGGGAAAAGAGACTTCATACTTCCTTTTATCATACTTCCTTTTATCAGAAATCATCTCCACTAATATCACTTTTCCAATTAAACCATGATGAATAAAGCTGTCCTTATGTAATTTACTTAGTTTACTTAATGCAATCACACCACATAAAATAGTTCATTTCCTAGCAATCCAGTCACCAGGCCAGTAAGGTTCTTGGTGTTGTCAGCTCTTGGACCATTGAGGGAGGAAGGAAAGAATCGATTTTACAGTGACTCTGCACCTCATTGCAACTTAACAAGTTAAAAATAAAACATTAAACACCATGTGATTTAATATCCTCAGTTTAAGTGCTCTTTAAACCTATATAGTGGCATTCAGGAAAATTCCACTGGGCTTTGTAAAGCAAGTTCCTGGCCCCTTCTCCAAGTAGAGATGCTAAGTTGTTGACCTAAACAGTGAGCCAGAAATTCAGAGCTGGAATGGACGGCTCTTTGAGCAGGTACCCATGCTGGCAGAGGGATGGGATGCAATAGGAACATATTGTGCAATGACAATTTTCAGCTAGCATAATGACTCTTTAGGGGGCTATGACAAGGTAGCACAATTTCGAGCTGTGGCTGCTCTGCTTTGCACTGAAGTCCAATGGCCTCTCATGGTTTGTGCCAGGACTGGCAGAGAGCAGGATGGAAAGGTGACATAAAAATCATATTGGAATCAAGAGGTAACGCTGTGCACTTACAAATTCAGTCCTCGATCTAATGTGTTACTGCCAAAAGGAATGGTTTGGCAGAGAGCTTGTGTCTGGCACATCCATGAGGGTCAAATCCTCTGGCATGGGAGAAGGGCAAAAAGCAGATGTCATGCTTACAGTGACCGAGAGGACTGGGGATGTACTGGTGAGAGATTGAGATGGAGGGACACATGTGAGTGGATCCTTTCCACTACTCTCTCTCTCACATCCTGCAGATGCTGTCACCAAATGTGTCCTTTATATCAGCTGGGTCTAATAATTCCTTTCTCCATGCTTACATTCATTTCCCTCACAGTTTACTTAGGGAAGTAATTTTACCACCCTGTTTGGGGATTTGATATTAAAGAATTGTTATTGCTTTCTGCAGGACAAAAGTCTATTGACGTTTCTCCCAGAAAGATGACCTAATAAATTTGGGCTCACACATGATAACAGCATAGATGGGCACAAACAAATCCAGTTCCATGCAGGTTTGAGTAAGAGAAGTGGTTTTCTTCTTGGTACTATTTGCTACCCCAAATGTTCCATATTTTGCTTTATTTAGTTACAGGGAAATAGCTAATCCTGAAAACTGAAAATTATTTGATTACTATGTATCTTTGCCATAGATGATGCATAAGGTGCATTGATGAAGATGACCATAAGGTGCATTAATTTCTGTATATTTTTGGCAAAAAAAATTCAGATTATTTCTTTGAACTTTGAAATAGAAATAATGGTTTTTTAGAAATATTTTTTAAAAATCATGAATGTATTTCTCTTTCTTTTACTATTTTGAATATTTTTTTAAATTAAAAATAATTAAATGTATCTTGGATTTGAAAGTTGCCACTTAATTTTAATAGCATGTTTGCAATAGTTAACCTTGGTACTTGCTGTGCTTAAGCAGTTTCATACAGCATGCGAGAAAGGACTGAAGAATCCTGTCAATAGGTACTTAATGTTATCAATTTATGTTAGAAATAACAGTTTAATTTTTTAAAGGCTATCACACTTCAGTATTTATAGATTTTCAAAAGATGTGCTTTCTATAAATTCACAGCATTTTACAATTGTGTGGTGTGTGCTTGGGGATTCCTTGTACAGAAAACAGTACCCTGCACAATTTTAACAGCTGGTTTGGAATTCACCCCATCTGTCTTACAATTATGTATCTGCACACTTTGTTAGGCTGGATTATTACACAGGTTAATCAAGAAAATATGGGAAGTGTAGGAGAACAGAGAATAAACAGCTTCTTCAGGGTCACTATCATCCATCTTATCAAGGACAGCTCAGAAACACTTTAATATGGAATATGGTCAGGTTAAGCCATCATAGCTCCACAGAAACATGCAACAATAATTTTGCCAAAACTTCATTCCACCGCATAATTTCCTTAAAAAAAATTATATATATAGAGTATATACATAATA
>VZRQ01007229.1:1306460-1347743 GCA_013397975.1 Machaerirhynchus nigripectus
ACACACATATGAAAGAATGCTGCTTTTCCAAAGAAAACAAACAGGGGCACTTTCTTCTTCATCAGCTGCTGAGTTCCATATGTTACAGATTGGAGAGTTAAAATTATGAGAGAACAAAAAAGACTAAGGAGGGAAACCATCATTAATAACATGTTAACAATAGGTGAAAGCACTGCTCAAGGTCTTCAGGCAAGATCTTGGACTTGCTTGTACTTCGCTGTGAGTGAACAGGGAGATAAACACTGTGTCTCAAAGGGCTTACTGAAAAAAAAACCAGGAATGAGAGGCTTGCCAAAAATTTTCCTATTCACAGATTATGACTGAACAACCCCCCACATATGCACAGATACATACACCACTACACATTTGAGTTTTCAAAGTATTCAGTTCTTTTTAGGTTTGCAATTGCACCACAACTACACCTCAGAATATACAACTGTACTATATTTTAAACACTTGTTCTAATTCTCCACATATTAAAGGTTACTTGGCTATTTCATTCTGTCCCACAGAAGTCAGTAAGAAAGGAAACATAAAGATGGGAGGCCTGATGATATGAACAAAAAAGAAACAGGGGAACCAGCTATATAAACCCAAAGTTCAGCAGTTGCTTTTAAAATTGTTACCTGAGTTTGGCCATTGTTGGCTCTGCAAAAACAAAAATCCTATCTGAGGCTGCTGCAAAAATCAACAGCACTCTCAGTCCAAGTGGAAAGCAGTGGAATTAAAGACTCATATCAAAATGAATGTATTCTCTCAAATACAGTCTGGTTTTGTCTGTTTCCATCCACGCATACAAAAGAAATGGTATCAGAGTTTCAGGAGCCAAAATTCACTATGTGACCATTTATAAAATGTTTTGCACAACACCGGCCACCTGACTTACTGTCCTTCATAGGTTTTCTGTTGCCACGGACTGGTACTTACTGCAGTGAGAAGACAACTGCAGAAGAGGAGAGGATCACCATGGGCAGCAGGCAGTAGCCCAGGACACTTGCAACGCAGCCGTGCGAGACTCCTGAGACGCTCATCAGGTTCAGCAGGGCATGCATGGCAAGGCACCCGATGGCACTCATCCCATACACGTAGCCAAAATGAACTTTTCCCGCCTGGAATAAACACGAGTAAGCATGAGGTGTCGGAAGTGAGCAGTGATCACAAAGTGCTTGCAGAAGACAGATCTAGGTTTAAGTTGGTTGCTTCTTGTAGTTGGCACTGTCTCACTGCTTCACCTACATCAGTTCAGTATCACCACAGCTGATACTTCTGGATGATTTTTGCATAAAAATAGTTCCAAGGTGCAATTGAGAAAATGTGCTTGTCTCTAACTTAAAGTTACAAGGCTGATTCTCAGTCTTACTGTCACTGGGCTCTGAACACAACTGGAATTGATTGGGAGACTTCAGAAAGTTTAACTGGCAACTAACTAAGAAGAAATTATGGAAAGCATATTTTAGTCATTAAAAATCAGTTTAGTCTCAGAAAACATCTCAATAAGTTTATATGGGGCTGTGAAAAAATGCCCTAAGTAATATGATGACCCAGCTTACTTGATATGCTTCATATTTTATTACAAACCTTCAGCTTTAAGCAGGTCTGCAAAAATTAGTAAAATTTTGCTTAAACTATGCTGGTTTCCTGGGTAAATGTGACCATTCTTCCCCTTGACTACCATGAGAAAGACACATCTCTGTGTTTAGACCAGTACAACACGTTCATTCAACATAAAACTCAGTAGTAACTGTCAGCTTGTGTTCTTTTTTTGTTCTAACGAATGAAAAGAGTCCCAGATTTTTTTTTTCTAGGTTTTATTCCTTTGTTTGAATTTATTGCCTATGAAAGGTACCAGCCTGGCAGCCTGGAGCTTGATGTTTTCTAATTTATACACAAAGCTGGTAAAACAGGCAACTGTGGCCACAGCACCACCAATTCCTTCATCTCCTGCCATCATTTTGAAGGATCACCTCCAGGCATAAGGGCATTGTTTACTCCCCAAAATAAAGTCACAAAAGACTGTTAAATATTTTTTCTCTCTCTTCAAGCTTCTAACAAATTAAATACTGAATTTTGGCTATGCAATACTGTCATTTTCACATCTGTACCTCAGAAAAACATTCATAAATCAGACATCTGTTTTTTTCTTGGAACTTTGTATCCTAATGATAGAATGCACCTGTGAAGGAGAATGTTCAGACCTGGAACTTAACCATCAACTCAGAACCATGGAGTAAACTTCTCAAATGAACGGCCACGATGCATCAACTTCCTGACACATAACAAGGTTTATGTACATACGTAGAACGCCAGTGTGTTTGTTCACACACACACACACACACACACACACACACACACACACACACATCTATATGTTGCACACACTATATATTACATATTGCACATGATAAACCACATAAGACTCAAAACTAATAGATGTTCTCTCCTAATAATGTTCTGGCTTATGGTTGGATTCTGTTGTGATGGATTAGGTAGAAACATTGAAATGTTGAAGCTTTTATCGTGTTTTGTGATATTTGTTAGTTTATCTCCCATGATGGCTAAGGAGGATTGAGAAGACCTCCTCCTTTACTTATCCACACATTTTAGTGAAGTCTGGGGGAAATCAACTTTGAGGACCCTTCTCTGCCCTCTCTTTCTGTATCCATGTGTGTGGAAACTGATCACTGGATGCCAGCAGTATTTGAGCTGGACAGACATGAAGAGCACTGTGGAAAGGCCTTGCCTAGTGATGACACAGCTTGGAAGTCCTGATGCTGCAGGCTGGTGGCAGCTCACCAGCTCTCATTGGAGAGCAGTGCATGCTTACGTGAAAGGCAACCTGAGTTAATAAGACCTGACTTTACATAAGCAACACTATCCTGTCTGCAGATTGACCCGGCTCACTGCTGAGCTCTCCTCTCAAGGGTCCCAGTCCTCAAGGTTAAGTCAGGTACAGCCAGGTTGCCTATACCCTTCCAGCATCCTGGCCTTTTCCCCATTACTGTCTTCCACCATAAGGAACAATCTGTTCCTGAAATAACAGCATAAGAAATCTTCCTATTTAGGTACAGACTCCTTTGCTGGCATTTGCACATTAGTGGTATAAAATAATCAGGAAAAATTGCTCGAACAAATAAAATTAATGATAGCTAGAAATAGTGTGGGAGAGCAATACTAGCTCAGATGATTATCAATCAAAATTTCAGTCATTAAGGATATGTAGTAAGTTTAACACCCACAATGGTTTGGGGCAGCCTTTGCTATAGACCAAGTAAGCAAAGTTCTGTCTCAAAACAGATGCATCACCTACAAGCTATATTTTAGACTGCTTGTTTCAGTGCATTTAACTGTTCTACACAGCACTATATATTAGCTTCATTTACGACTGAGAAATTCCTCAGCCAGAGATGAAGGGAGCACGAGCACCAGCAGCTAGATGAGATCTCCATTTGGTGAAATGTTGGATTTGTGGTGCAAGGATATGAGAGAAGAAAAAAAAAAAAAGCAGCTGAACATGTTGATTCTGATTTTAGTCTTACTTAACATATGTAAATATATTGACTCACACACGCGGGAATACTCCCAGTTCACAGTGATGTAAGCAAAACCAGAATCAGGCTTGATTAGTCTGACAGGCTTTGATGAATGGAAAGAGCTAAATTTGTCCTGCAGAAGGAGCAAGGTTAGGAGAAAGTCAGACTCTGTGTTCTTTTTTGCATCCTCCTGGAGTGGGTACTACTACCTTTAGCTGCAGTGGATGGGGAAGTCTGATTTCATACAAATGACAGTGTAAAATGCAAAGCAGCTGAGAGTCGGGCTTCAGCTAAATTTTGTGCTGCTGTTGTTTCTCTATCTACAATGGAACTGCCCTGTTTTACACTAACATGAGGAAGACCAAGGCCTGCTGCCAGACTAGCATCCTTTTCTTCTTTTTCTCTGAAAGAAGTACTACCCTTTGAAGAATATCTTTGCATAATTTTCCATAGTTAAAAAGCTGAAACTAAAGAAAATGTATACATTATTTTTAGAAACAAGCTCTCAACCAAATTATGTTCCTGGTGCTATCAGAAGATACTTATTTAAGTACAGAAGGATATCACAGTTTACACAGCTGAAGACACACGTTAGTATTCAAATACATCTGAGATAAAATGGTAGCCTGAATTTCTAAGCTAAACCCATAGACTTACTGCTGTGAAGTTATGGAACAAAAATACTGGATTGTATCAGAGGTGTTCTGCTGCCCTAGAACTGGGGCATTGAAAATACTTGATTTTCTAATGACACCTAAAATGCATAACATCCAGAAAAAGTATGATAATTAAAGTAAATTATTTCAATAATAATAATTTAATATTCATTATAAGTGTTAGGTATTCAGTGAGAAAAATCAACAGAAAACATTTTTTTCCATTCTTTCTTTTAGCTTGCTTTCCTTCCATTTTCTTCATTATAATTAATTCAACTTTCTCTTTTTACTACCCTCATACAATTATTTCTCCAGGTGGAAAATAGCCTGTCTTCTCTAGCTTCCCACCTTCTTTTCCTTTTATTCCCTTTCCTCCTGCCTCTTCTACCCTTTTAAAATATTTTTATTTTTATAGGGACATAAATAATAATACTACTTGCCATTTATATTGCAGTTTGCACATTCAAGGTACTGCACTGACATTACAAATTGAGTAAGAACTTTCAAGAATCTTCTGATTCAGCACTATTTATCACAGAGGAAATGGAGAATTAGAGCCCCTTTCCTCTCATCTCAGTTGCAGGGCAGTAAAGCCCTTCCCAGAATGGTCCCACCTTATCCCTGTCTGATGAATTGCTGCCAGAAATAAGAGCTGTACTTCAGCAACAGTGGAGAGCCCCTGCTGCCAGTGATATATAGACGAATCTGCAGTTCTCTACAACCCTGTTAAACTTTCCTCCAGTAGGAAAGCTATATTCATAAAGAAGAAGGGGGTCAAATACAGGCTACTATATTTTGTTAAGCAGACAATATAGAACAAAGAATATAAAATAAGAAAGTACTAGCAAAATTTATAGGAAAGTACCGCAAATTTAAGGGAGGGGAAAGACTGTTTCCATTTCTTTTTTTCCAATTATTCTAGGTGTATAAATATTTTTATTTTTTTAATGTATATGTCTCTGCACTCTCTAAAATAACATTGAAAGAAGATAATTTCAAAACAGTAGCAAAAGTATTAGAAAAACTGGGCTGGCCTGCTATTCCTTTTTATTCCCTCCTTTAAAACCTGTTCAGAGCTTCTCCAGATTATATATGGCACAGGTCTGTCGTTTGTTCATATTAAATCCCACCCCAAAAATGGTGTGGTCTCTTCTTTCCACTGGAAGTAGCAAGTACATCATTTTACCTGTGTCACCTTTACTTGCATTTAAACTTTAAGCAGGTACTTTCAAAGTAGGGAGAATTTTTAATACATAATCCCAGAAAAACTGGCAGCAAATGACTCATTTTATGCCAGTACTACATCTTCTGTTACTTCACACTCATTATCACCTAGGCATTAGCTTGTTAGAAGAGAAATTCCTGAAGATTTCTACCACATCCTACCATCAGCAATGTTGCTCCAAGGGCCAAGCAGAAAACCATGGGTCCAGTGAGGTCTGTCTCATTCATAATGCTGCCATCTGCAGGCTTCATTGGATTTAGAACTGTTAATGTTTTTTGCCATATATGGTCAAAATTGATCCCAAGTTCTGCAACAAGAAATTTTAGGATTTTGTTAATTGCTCACAAGAAAACAACGCTTTTACAAAAACCCATTAGATACCACAAAACTACAAACAAATACTTCAGTGAAGATCATATTGTAGGATGACATATTCTGTAATAGGAACATAATGTCCCTGCTATATACACAGTATATTTGAGAGTCAGCTTTGATTCTAAATTGGAATATTAATTTGTTAAATCCCATTTTAGGCAGTGAACCAAAAAATGCCCCCAGCACTTTTGAGTTAATATTTGGTTTTCCTGTATTTAAAACAGATGTATTTAAAGCCACACTAACTTAGATGTTGAAAAATATGGTAATTAACAGTAACTGCAGAATTTAAGATACTCTAGAACACTGAGGACAGAAATACATGCTTTAATTGTGGCAAATCTGACAAGAAATGCGTCTTAAGTCTGAACTGCCAAAAGCACTTAAAAATCACATTTGTTCCTTCAAGCCAAGTTAATACTACTTTGTACAGTGCTTTATAAGCTTGGGGGTTTGTGGGGGGTGGTGGTGGTGTTTGCATTTAAAAAATAATTAGTGAGACCCCTGGAAAGAGAACAAAATCCTTTCCCATTAAAGTTGATGGGAGTTCTGCCATTAACTTTGTTAGGGCAAAGCTTTATCTTATTTATAACTACTGAAGAAACACTTAAGCTTCCATGAGTAATCATTTTCCCTGAGATTCTCCGGTAAGGGCAAAGTTAGGTTCAGGTTTGCTGCCAGAGTGACTGAGACTGACAATGTCTTAGATCTGCTTGGAAAGCCAAGTCTTCACCTTGTTGCACCTCTTCATCATATTGAGCTCAGCCAAAACATTGTATATTTAAAGCTATTCTGCACTAATATGTGTGGTTTTGGTCAGAGTTATGTGGTACACAGACAGGAATATCTCTGAAGCCTTGATCGCAAGCAGTCATATTACATCATCCTTTTCCCAGGATGAACTGCATGGGGAGTTAAATGGTTGGAGGTCTTAGAGGTAGAGCTCTAGCAATTATCTATATCAAACAGAGTGATCTGCCTGGCTTTAAGTCAGTAGTAGTCCCTTTTAAGTAGTAAAAGCTCCAGTATGCCAGTATTGCTTCCAGTATGCCAAACTAGCAGGCTGAATATGCTACTTTTACATTATGCTGAAATAATTGCAGACAAATTCTCCTTTTTTTTACTAATGTAGCACAAGTATTTTTCAAGCGACAAAATCAGCCACTAGCATTAGAACGGTCAATCATCATAAAGAATGACATTGCTCATATGGTTAAATGATTAACTAATTGAAACTGAAAGCAACTTTCTCAATTCTTCCCACTGAAACAAGCAACTTAGCATCTGCAAACTACTAAATTTATTACTACACACGCAAAAAAGATGATTACCCATCTTTATTAATTATAGATTTTCCAATATGCATGCAGGATAAACAGAGTGGGAAAAAATTTTGGAAACGTGAATGCAAAACCTATTGTTTTGCTGCCATCTCGTGGTGGCACAGTATATCTGCTCTGCGCCGTAAAACTGGAACAACCCACGGCGAATTCGACGAAGATGTAGGTTTGGAGAAAATGTAGGTTTGGGGGCCAGGAGCTGCTGGCTGAAGCTCACATAGCGAGGCTTGGCAGCTCTGCTGCAGTTTCTCTAGTGAGTTCCACGAGCTGGCAAAGAAAGATTAGAGGCACCCTCAGGAATCATGCACGTTGCCTGTGGGATTATTTTTACCTTCTAGCAAAGGAGGTTCCTCGTCAAACCCGTCAACATAACCTAGCTGAGAAAGACTGTCGGGACTGTACGCTGGCTGCAAAATCTGACCCGTGTAGCTCTGAGGGGACAGAAGCATGTCTGATGGGACAAAAGCTCCAGCTGGAGATGGCTTTTCTGTCTGGCCTCTAGGACAAGAAGCAAAGCACAGCAAAACTCATGACTACGATGAGAAACATCTTAGAGCTACTCACAGCGTACCACCTGCTTTTCACCTACTTTCAGTTTGGGGAAACTGGAAGTTTTCTCTCTGTGGGTAATGAGTGCTGAGCTGCTGACCGTGCCTTTGCTGTCCTTCCCTGCAGCTCCCTCTGCACCCAGGCAGAGCTCCTTGCCAGCCTGCCAGCAGCCCGCAGCCCAGCGTACCCACTTCCATGCCCACCCAGCACAGACACCAGCACAGTACAGAAACCCAGGCTGGATGAGGGGGAAAGGGAGTTCAGGAGCTGTGAGGGCACCCACTGATTCAGGCAGTTCTGACTTTTTTGCCCAGCAGCCTGGTGACATTCCTCATATACGCCCATACTGCTAACGAAAGAACCACATATTTAGACTTTTTCCTTGAATCTGAGAAGTATCCTAAAGAATTTCTTGCAATATGCGCCTTAAATTTCACATTAATGAGATGAAGCTCAGTTACTGCTATTAGGTAAACAACCTGTAATACCTATACTGATAAAAGTAGCATGAAATCAAATCCTTTAAAAAGGAAAGTACAGTTATAAGCATTCTACCTTTCGGAAAGTCTAGATGATGTCTTAAACCCCTTTCCTGCTCCTGCAAGCCCCAAAGCCAGCCCCGGAGCCATCATCTGCTGAAAAGGGAAGCTGAAACAACACCCGTACTTACTTTCTGCTTTCACAGAGGTTTTTGTCTGAGCCATAGCTGTTGCAACCTTCTTCCTGGTCGTCTATGGTGTAATTAGACTGGTAAAAGTCGAAGTGAAAATGCTCAAAATTTGACATTCTGGTTGGAAAAATGATTGGAAATATCAATAAACTTAAATTAAAATAGCAAACTGTAAAGCCACACCCTCTAAAGAATCTTTCTGTAGAAGGTCATGATAATTTGTAATTGAAAAAAAAAGACCATTTACTTTCTTCAGCTGTAATGCGAGTAATTAATCTGCTCTTACTGTAAATTTCAGTGTATTAATTTACAAGTGGTATACGAGACTTCTTGTTACTGTTACCAAAAATAATTTAATTTTGAAAGAAGATATAGATGTAGAAAGTAAACTACTGTTTTAAAAAGTTCATTTTCCTATTTTCAATTAAAAATATTGTGACTATATCGCAGTGTTTAGAAATTAAGGTTTTAGGAAGTATT
Source organism: Machaerirhynchus nigripectus (assembly GCA_013397975.1). Taxonomy (NCBI): domain Eukaryota; kingdom Metazoa; phylum Chordata; class Aves; order Passeriformes; family Dicruridae; genus Machaerirhynchus; species Machaerirhynchus nigripectus. The sequence continues at coordinate 1,315,286 of VZRQ01007229.1, forward strand.
TTGGATTTCAAAAGCAATTATTTGTTTTTATTTTACAGCTATTAATGTTTTGCAATGCTTATTATACAACTATTTATGTTTTACAATATTATATATGACTCTCATAAAACAATAGAAAAAAACAGATTTGCCCACAAAATGTGTGATTTCTGTTCAAGGACACAGCTATAGCTGGCACATCAATAGTACCAGAGAAACATTCTCATTGGCTAGCAACAGGACTGGTAAAAGACAGCATACTGGATGATTAAATTGGATTGATGATTGAATGATTTCTTGGTGAAAGAAAACATGTTAAAGCATATCTTTCCTTCCTACTGCACGTGTTTCACCACTTGGCTAGCACTTAGGTAGTTAAACCCTTAAAACCCACAGAGAAGTTACATAACCTGGCTGATAACCATATCCATATCCAACTTACTTGGATTTTCATGTGAGATATTAATCTCTCCTAACATTTCCCATTTTTTTCACTTTTGTCCTCATTTCCAACTTTCCAAATGCCATTGGCAAAATATGCTTTGGACCTCACAGTTATTCTCAGAGTTATCTCAATATTTATCAAGCATACTCTGCTTATGGGAAAGATCTTTGCAAATCTTTTTGTAAGATAAAAGTCATAAAGATTAGTATTTCATCAGGGCCCTTGAAAGGCTGCATATTAGATTTCCTGTTTTTTTTCCTGTTACCAGACTAATATTTGGGGACCTATTTCCTTATTTTACCTACAGTTCAAAGTAGAAATTTTTCTTATACTATTTTCTTAACTGCTGATCAATTGTGCAGATTTTCCAAATTTAGAAGAGAAATAATTTTTACATTTTAAATATGAATTAATATAAATTAATTACACCAAGATATTTACTGTGGCATTATTTGGAATTGCACACCACTTAGGCATTCATTCAATGAAGATTTCACATGGAGTATGTTTTAAGAAACTTTAGTTGGTAGCTCTACTTCAATAGTTCTATTCCAGTAAGTATTTAACGTCCTTTGCTGTCACTGTACAGAATGAAATAATTGCTTAACCAGATATAGTTAACTCTGTATGACAGAGTTCAGAAGAGATAAATTTATTTTCCAAAAGAATTTGGAGTTAAGGTTACTTACTTTTTAAGATATTTGATGAAAACTCCAGTCTGTTGAACTTAGATGTTGGAGAAGACCTAAAATATCCTCTTGCTTCAACAGGGATGAGCTTAGTGCTATTTATAAGATTCTAAATTTGATATTTGAACAGATGCACATGAAGGAGAAAAAACCTGACAACCTGTCAATATCAGGGCCAGCATTTAACAAGAGCTAACGATGGGCAGAGAAGGGTAGGAACTTTTAAGGAAAAATGAACAAAATGAACAAATATTATTTTACATATTTCAACTCAATAATCTATATTCCTTCTTAAGTAGGTATTTATGAAGATCTTGGTGGAGCCCTCATTAGCTGAGCTGTTAGACATTAAAAAGTTTTAACAATGCGTAATAATGCATGTTAAATTAGTGGGGTGAATACACTTATGTGAGGGTGTGTTTCCAGCACAGAGCCCTAGAACTGCTGTGGGATGCTTCCTGGGAACACTGTGGCAGAGGGAGGGAGGGAGGCTGAACACACTGCTGGGCCAGTTTCCCAAAAAGCACTTGGGCTATAAAATTTAAGGAATTAAATTATGTCTATTATCAGGCAATAAATCTATACCTCAGGTGCATATTCAATCCTGTGATGTTGAAGGCCAAATAATTGCATTTCATTAGCAGAATAATAATGCGCTGTTAGCACATGACCTACAATGCAATGGAAGAGTTATAATATAGACACATTCTAAAATAACTTAAAATGAAGTTTCCCAAGTTTTGCTCAGTAAGTATGTCCAAGAAAGAGTCCAGAAGTAAAGAATGGTGAGAAGCAAAGAGTGTAACATTTGATTCTGCAAATTACAGGTAATCTAACTATGGTATTTATCACAGCTATTGTTAAGTCTCCCTTACATCCTCCTGTATCTAGAGTAACAGTTCATGCTGCTACATTCACCAAGGTGAATTTTCATTTTCAACTCTTAGCAAACTGCTAATCTCTGTAATGTCTAATCATCTCAGATAATCATCTTGGATAATATGGTTTCATCTTGTTTATACCAAATCAGTGGGGGGACTGATACAGGATTAACTTCTGTCCCTCAGGAAGGTTATTAAAAAATTTCTTTTTCGGAACAGAAAGATCCTGATTTTCTAGGGTTTTGCTTGTTTGTTTAAATAATAAAAGTGATTTGATTGCTTTTGCTACTTTCTGTTAAAAAAAGTTTTATATATATATATTTAATCACTACATACAAATACATATACATCTATACAAAAACTGGGAATAACTATCAGATAAAACACTTCAGAGAAGGAATTTAAATAGAAAAAATACAATGAATAGTAGTGGAACATGGTCGAATAATACATTAACAGCCATTTATTATACCACAGTTAGACAAGAAAGCCACCTGTAAATTAAAAAAAGAGAAAAAAAAATGGAACTTAAAACTGAGCCATTTATTTTTCTCTCCTCATATAAAATTATTGTATACCTTATGATATGTATTATACATAAATTATACATATATATTACATTAATATATCCCTGTGTATATACACATATAAATGGACTCATAAAATACAAAAATGGAAAATAATACTAGTTGGAAATCAGAAGTAAATGATTACAAAATAAAAAGAGGGTAAGTTTAAGTAGTTGATAGGAAAGTGACTGATAGAAATAACGACTGCCCAAGTGCATTAAAAGCAGACAAAATCATACTATTACTGCCATGTTCCTATCAAATGTAAAAGTATCAATAAAACAAAAAGACAGATGTATTTAATTAGAAATGCTAAAATCATCATTTTCAAATTCTTCATCTAAAATTTTTAGAAGATATGGTTAATAACTTTCTATGTTGCTGAGTAACAAAACAACAGGAAAGTTTGGGAAGATCAAAACTAAATAAATATGCTATCTTGTAAAAAATTAGATAAGATGCCTTGAGTAATTACTGGCCTGTCCCCATGAGATTGATCCAAACAAATTATGGGCTCAGATAATAACTAACTGCATTGATGAATCTAATCAACACGGGCTTTTGTAAACTAGCTCATTTCAAACTAATTTATTTCCTAACAAGATCTGCAGTTGGGAAAGGTTATCACTGATGACCCATACTTATACAAGGCCTTTTACTTTATTTTGGTTCAATAAGTATATAACCATCACTGCTTAATGTGACAACTGTTGTACTGATTAAATAAGTGCTGTCTGGTGCATCTGGAATGTAATTGAGAAAGAGGGGAAGATTTCCATCAATGCCTTACAGGACAGAAGCTTTGCAAAGCTCATCCAGCAGGCCCTACAGGTACGTTACAGGTACCTGATGTTCAGTCCAGCACTGAGAGACCACCTAGACAAGGCTGTCACAGAAACATTAACATACAGGAAAAAGAAATTATTGCACTTGAAGGCTTTAGAACAGAGTTTGAATATTACCTTACTTTCTCTGAATGGCAGGTACAGAGGATGCTGATAATATATGGAGAAGATAGTTTGGATGAGGTCTAATCTTCAGAGATGAAAATGAGAATTGAAGCTGGTGAATACAAAAAAGATGAAGAGACTTAATGAAAAATGTGAGAATTTCTACAAGAAATTCAAAACTTTTCCTTAAAGTGAACTCCTAGGCTTTTGTTTAACTACTTTTTTTCCATCTTTCCTGAAAAGGAAAAAAGATGTGGGGAAAAGTGAAATGTCATCAGTTTTCATAAGCTTACATTTTCATTTTCAGCTTTTTTTTTTAATGAAATGGAATGATGCTTAAACTGTTTTAAACTTTCAGGTGAGCATTTTTTGGAAAAAACAATAGCACTAAATGAGATTACATGGGAAAAGATAGAAAAGAATATAGAAGTCTGGCTTTAGATTCAGCTATGTAACCCTACATTTATTACTCAAACTGATGAGTATGGCAAATCCATTATAATAATTAGTCAATTATTCTATAGTTTTTTGAAATGTAAAAATTGATCACATTAAGGATTAATTCAGCAAGCTTTAAGCTTAATTACCTACATTTACAGGCCCCATTAATAATTTTGTAATTGGACATTATTAAAATGTGCTCCTAAAGAAGAGAGGAAAAATTAATTGCAAAGAAATATACCATTTACTATGAAATAGGGATTTTTTTTACCAAATTAATTACTTACATTATATAAACTGTCTGCTAAATGAATTTTACGTCTCAGACACATCTATTGTAAGACCTGAATTCTCTCCTGTAACCAGTCTTCAGAGGGTAGGTGGGTAAGATCCAAATAAAACTTTTAAAAAGAGTGAAATTAGAAGCTTATTACTGTTTTCTTTTTTATGGTGAATGAGTTTGTTAGACTTCAACAAACAAGTGAGAAGTTTTGGGTTCCTGCATGAATTTTACTTATCAATACTAAACAGAAGTGAAACACACAATTCTGCAGCTAGACATTATGAGGAAAAGACAGTTAAACAGAGAGCATCATTATATCACTGCCCATATCTGATTCACTGACAAGTCAAATATTGTGAGCAGTTCTAGCTCAGCTCCCTCAGAAAGTATTTAGGAGGATGGTGACAGGCTGAGAGAAGAGCAGGAGAGGTGTGTGTGTGGAACAGGCTCCCTGTAACAACAACCAGGTCAGGTCCTCAGGCTGGAGAAGCAATGATCAGTAGGGGTTTATGAAACTGAGTGACAGGGACTGGTGGGTAGGGAAAAACTGTTGCCTCTTTCTTACATAAGAGAGACAAAATTCACAAGGTGTTCAAAACTAGGGAAAAAAGGGTTTATGTGTGACAGACTGGTGGAACTCCACGTCAAAGGAAGTTATACATGTTAAATATTTATATGGATCTGGAATAAGTCCATGAAAGTTAAAACAACCAAGAATTACTAAATGCACAGGAACAGTATACAGTTCAAGAAGCCCATAAACTACAATTACTGGAAGACTAGAAAATTATTAATGGGAAGGAGTCATGATCATCCTCGTATGTTCAATCTTCGTCATTGCTAAACAGAGAGTTCCTGTTTTCACTCATATGACCATTCAAATCATTTATGTTTGTGAAGGAGGAAAGCAACACAAAAGATTATAGATTCAAATCTAAGAAAAGGGAAGAAACTCACCGTGCAAGGCCAAAACATCCTTAACTCTACATGGGCTGGATTTGTTGACTTCCAACAGTTGCCAAAACACTGCTTTGTATGACTTCAGCAATGCCTTTCCTGCCACTCAGCTTTTACTTCTGATTGGAGTTCTTGTTCTCCTGCCCCTGTTGCGAATTAGCTGACTTTCAGCTTCTGATTCATAACATGTATCTTCCCCATCCAGACCTTTTTTCTGTTGGAAGCACCAAAAAACAAACTAAACCAACCAACCAACCAACTTATGAATCCAGAAAAAAAAAACAAAACAAAAAATCCCGTTCAGCTGAAGCTTTTTTTGATGTCTGAATCACTCATAATAGGTGGTTCTCAGGTTGATTCTTTGGTGTCTAGTAACCATGAGTGATGTTTTCATTTTTTGCTCAATGCAGGTACTAACACAATTTCTTACCTCCTAGTAGTTGCCTGTTTTCATGAAATTTGTAGAAACTGAATTAGCATTAACAGCTCTGCTCCTCTGTTCAACATACTCAGAATTACCCAACAAATTCAAAGTAGTTGTGGAGCATGCCAAAATAGGTAGATAGGGAGCAGATTGCAGCAGTATTTTATATTTAAGAAATAAAGGTTTGTATGTAATAGAAAATATAGCAATGAATAAATCTTCATTTTTGTTGTTGTTGTTGTGTTCTTGTATCTTTTTTGTTGTGTCACACTAGTGCAGTTTCTTTCAAATCTTCCTTTTCTTGTGGAGAATCAAAATACAGAGGCATATAAAGTACCGCATATATTTACACTCCATGAGACCTCAGTTTGAAAAAAATTACAATTAAGGATGAAGAATAGAAAACTTGTTTCTTGAGGTACACTTGTTTGAAGTGTAGGTATCTAATTATATTGGCTTATCCTTGTATTAAATAAATTTTCAGGAATATTGAACCACTAGTCAATGTATAGAAAATGCAATTTTTAATTTTTTTTTTTGATAGGGCTTTTCCTCAATTGAATGTGAAGGGTTTTATGAAGGAAGTAGATATCATCACTGGTATACAACTGAAAAGGGAGTTTAGGCAACCTTACTAACTTAACTATTTATTTAAACACCACAGTAAAGATATTCAACATTTGAGAAATGGTTGCATAATACCTGATTTTCATGGGCCTCTTGAAGTAAGAAAACTGGAACACTGTATACTGCATAAGCGTAATGATTATTCCAAAATTGAACTGGGAACAGGAGATATGGCAACATTTAAGAAAAATATTTTTTCTCTGTGGAGGTCACAAAGCTCCTAAGGGCAGCTGTAATTATTTCTTTAGAATAAGCAGATACAGACTGTGTAAATTATAAAGGTTTCAAAAGTGCAGTTACAGAACCTATGGATCACAAATTGCCTAAAGGGAATGTTAACTCCAGAAAGTGAGTTTTACTTTTTTGGAAAAACACATAAATTATTCTGGCATCCTTAAAGGGCTTCTCAGGCAAAACTTCAGCCTCCTGTCTGTGCCCAGAGTAATTATGTACATAGCAATACAGCCAGGCTTGGAGCCAGACGAAGAGCAGAAAAAAGGTGTTGGTGATTTGTAAAATTTGCAGTAGACCTCTGGATATATTTGCTGCTTTGTATGATTTTATATATATGTAGTGTTCTCATAGGACAGAAATGTTAGACTATGAGAAAACCATAGACTGTTTCTATTTTGCTCTGACAGAAGGGGAGGAAAGGGAAGAGGAAATAAATCCAAAGCTTGGAAATAAACCTAAATCACCAGAGAAAAACTTCCTATTAGTTAAACTGGGCATCCTGATGAATTTCTATTTAGCCAAATATATTTTGACCTTGCCCAACATCAGACAGATGCCACACATATCCCACAGACTACTAATAGGAAGGAAGGGGATAGAGGTACAGGTTCTATTCCCTTGAGCAGCAAAATCTGTTATTGGAGGTGGGCCTTTCCTGGGTCCAGCCCAATTTGAATAGGAAAAAGATATATGAGCCACATTTGTTTAGAAGCAAGTTCCACACACTCTTAGAATGCTGGATGCCAAAATGGAGTGACAGGGATCTGTGAATCCAGGATTCATCCCAGCCAAGGTCATCCAGGGTGCAGGCTTGTTATGACACAGTGTACACTCAGTTGTAATCCAAGCAACAGATTAGTGCCACAGTCCATACTGTGATTAAAGACCTTATATAAAGACCTTGCTGCTTATAAATTTGCAAAGTCTTAAGTATCTGAGATGAGACTCTCCATACGTTTTATTTTCAAGGTGAACCAAATTCAGAGAAAAAAAATGCTCACTGTTTTCTAATAACTAAAAAAAATATGGTTTATAAAATTAGAAGTACTTGATCAAGAATGAAAACGAATGAGCAGTATAATTCAATTTATATTTGTAAATAGAATCTCACTTCCAATGTTTTCAAACTTGTCAGACTTCATAGACAGCATTTCCTTAGCCCAGGTTTTATGTGTTGTTACTCTATATCACAGCAGCCCTTGTAAGACACAGATACAGAAGCTAAAAGCCAACAGCAGACATTCCACCAACAAGGAGCCAAGGTAATATTTTTCCTCTCAACATAGAAAAGACTGTCAGTGAATACATAAAAGAAAGTAAGCACTACAACTATAGGTGTAGAAACATGAGAGTCAAAATTCAAAAAGGTGAATTGTTTTCGAAAATGCTTATTAAAATGATCACTCTACTGTTATCTTTATTTTAACATTAAGATGAATAAAGAAAAAATAAATTAAAAACCAGTTCTGCTGAGATAACTAAGAAAGGAAAAAATGTAAACATTGTCTGACAAGATTTGTCTGACAAGATTTACTAAAGTTTGCAGCATTCCAGTCTACTCCTTTTAAAACTCCTTTCTGAAAGATAAAAAGGAAAAGTCTCTCAAATATTGTACTATTAAGCAATTCTTATTTATTGATACAGAATGAGGAAATACCCAGAAATATATCATGTAATTTTCAAACAGAGAGACTAATTTATTGAGCTGGACAAGTCATAGAATACAGATACTGCTAGCTCACAGGAAACATATAGACCAAAAAGTTAAGCACAATGGTTTAGAAGCTGTGTATCCTTCTATTGCCATTGAAAATAAAAATCAGGAATACAATTATCATTCACAAGATACTGTGTTTTCAAAATCAAATCCTCAAAGCTTTCCTTTTGGAATACCTTTAATACACATGTCCAATATGAACAATCCTTTCTCTTCTGCTCAGAAATATTTTCTTCACTTGGAACTCTTTTCAAGCAATAACCATCAAAAAGATTGTAATTGTCCCTTCTCTACAGCTGGATAGATCTAGCTTTCTAACACAGTCAACTTAATGAGAGAGAAAAGCAATTAAAATTGGGATTAATGGCCTTGGCCTGATCTATGTCTGGAGGGAACTGAATTACAGCAAGGTACGTGGATTGTGTTCCTCCAGACATGGTTCACATGCCTAAATGAATTCTGCTGTCATCCTCAGGACTGTCCCGGTCATTGGGACCTCATTTTTAAACAAGAAAGTGCTGAATTTTCTTTTTTGTTTCCAAAACCAAGATCTTAAGAAGAAATGGCAAGTCAATGGAGTTAAAGAGGATATAACAAATGTCAAGAAAAATTATGAAAAGGATGGAGGCTGGAATTCTTCTCGCTGGAAAAAATGAAAGGAGAGACATGATTGAGGGCAAGAGGAATGCACTGGAGGCCTTGGCCAAGCCTGCATGTTCCCACTAAGTAGCACCTCCTCTATGGCTGCTGAAGGAAAAATACTGTTCTGGGCAAAGCATTCATCTAACCCAAAAAGGTATTTCTTATGCTCTTACTGTTTTCAGCTACAGTTGTAAGTTATCCTAAAGTATACATTTAATCAATGGAAAGATAGAGGTGAGTAAGGTCTGCAGAGTTTTTTAAGACCTTTTTCTATTTTTAAGTGAGGCCATTTTTCTTAATGGATAATGAAATTAGCCATATTAAGCTGTATATACCCTCCTTGATTTTTTCGACTTTAAGAAAGGCTGGTGTTCCCATCAATCTCCATGCCCTGCTATCCCTGTACAATGTATTGCTAAGTATGCATTGGGCTGCCAAATGTGATCAATGCTTTCTTGTGAGAAAAACCTAGCAGCTCCCAGTCCACTAAGGTGCTGAGAAGTATGATATGGTTGTGAGGGCAGCTGAGATGGTGGGAAGTTGATGATGAAACACGGCTTTTGCGCCACGCAAACCTGTCAGATATGGGTTCTGCATGGGCAACTACACTGCTAAGTACACAGGCCATGCAGTCACAGGCTGGCTAGCTTTCCTTTTTCTAGGAAACTAGAAAATTTTAAACTCATTCTTTCAACATTTTGGAAAAATTATTTTCTAAATCTCTTATTGTTCCTATACTCTGGAGTTCCTATATTTAGTCAGAAACTTTTTGAAGCTGGCTGCACCAAACTGAACACTAGTTTTAAGACAATGTTATTTTTTTGCTAGGCTGTCATGGGAAGGTACTGAGTCCCTGAGACATCCTTACTGAGGGAAGGAGAACAACTGCGGTATCACATTCCCAAAATTATTCCCAGTTAATGCAATTGTTTTATTACTAAATGCAAAGAAAGGGTTAACCTCAGGTAGAAAATGGGCAGGAGGATGGAATGGATTCAACCACAGAAGAGGGAAGACCTTAGGGTGGGGAAAAAGAGGGATGTTACATTATGCCATAGCACTCCACACTTCATGTGGCACACAAGACATTTTGTTACAGCACACACGGAACTCCTGAAATGGGGACAGCCAGCAGACATCTGCCTGGGAAGGAAGCCCAGTGGACTAGATACTGCAGCAGACAGCGACTGACTTATTTACAGCAACAACAAAAGATATAACTATTTCCTTAAAGAGCTTAGAAGCAGGATTTGCTCAGACTTCAAACAAGTCAGTCCAAAAGGCCTTGGTCTTAAAGAAGACAAAAAGATGCCAAATGCTCAACAGGCTGGAGTAGTTCAGAAATTGTCTTTTGAAGGTGGAGCTTAACCAGGAATATTTCACAGGATTGCTGTTGATACTAACTCTAAATACACAAGCTCATAGAAACGGGAAGTAATTCTCCACCTGCTTTCAAACCTGAGCTTGGGAATTGCTGCTTTTAATAATGTAGCTGCAGCTTCTTACAAGAAGCTGGGATTGTCAAAAACCTTGCTGAAGTTGAAAGTAAGCTGCATCCTTTGTTTTTTTTCTTCTGTATTCATCAGGTCAAGTTTTCTAAGCTGACATAGTTTTCTCCATGAATCCATCCTCTTTTTTTTTTTTTTTTTGGACATTATAAATTAATAGCTAGCACTAATGTTTTTCTGACTATCAAAGTAAGTGGTAACTAGGCCTTCCTCTTCTTGCTGTTAGGCCTGTCCTTCTCTAAGGAGAACTGCCTGTCTCCTATGACATCTCAAGGACAAATAATACTGCAAATGAGTTATCTTCTCCATAGACTCTCGCCCTTCATAACCTTATTCTTTTAGTGCCATGGAAAAGGAGCTTTAGGAATAGGTAAAATGGATTGATCAACACATCACTGAGCAGACCTCTGGCATCCTGAAAATGCATCTCCAGGCCTTGCATATAGTAGACATGGCATACAGCATAATACAGTTTAGCAGCAATCTATTCTCACTGAAGCAGAGGTAATTAAAATCACCACATCTACAAAGGCACTTGCAATTTTCTGCCAAAGGCAAACTGGGGACACACATACCCCACACCCCTCCCCTCTCCAGATTTAGAATGAAATTAAAAAAAAAAAAGTGGAAATAATCATCACTTTGATGCTGCAGGTGCTGTACTGCTCAAAACATCTATAACTAGTAGGTACTCATTCTCATGTACTGCTGGTTGCTGAAAGATATTGCTGCTTCAGTGACTTACCCTCTCTGTCTGACTGAAGCTGTATTTTTTAACAGAATTCTTTATCTGCCTTTTCATACATACAGCATTGTTTTGATTGCTTAAATAATTTTTTTTGCTGCTTTCTATTAATCATTGAATCACTTGATTTCGAGGCGTCTATTGTGATGGTACAGATGTAAAATAGGTTTCATACAAAGAACTGAATTTTGTTCAAGTTAGCTCACACTGACTTAAATTTGTTGAAAGTCCCCATGAAAAAGCAGAATCAGAGCCACTAATTGGGGAAAAGTCAGGTCCATTGCAAGTAGTCTAAAAATGTTTCCACTTTCTCCACCCTGGTCGGTGGTTAAGTAAAATATGTGAACTATGAAAAAGAGTGTTTTTTAATGTTTATGAGTCCCATTCTTAAAAATGTAGCTATTATTTTTTTAAAAGTTCAAGCAGCATATTTATTAAATGGTTAAAAAAACAATTGTGATAGACCAAGGCACATTTTTATGTTCTACAAACCAGGTATCTATGAACAGAAAGTCAATCTTCTACAGTAACAAGCCAATCAGTTGCCTTTCCTAACTCTGCTTACTCATGCCTAATTACCGAATGTCTCTTGCAGTATTCCTATTAAATATTAATTCAGATAAATAATGGCTGAATTATAGAAGGAGCACAACATTAACTGAAACAGGACAGATTTTACCAAGGGAAAGAGCAGAAATGGTCCTATACTAAACAAGCTACAGAACTTTGATCAGTATCATATAGAAGGAAGAAAATACAAGGTAAATAATATTCAATTAATTGTTTTGTCATTTACCCAATCAAGACCTCCTAAACCATAACAATCTTGCAATTACTCATTTGCCTGCTAGGATTTTTAACTAGTTTTCTTTCACCACACCTGTAGTTTATGTAACTCATGGCCATACCACTATTAATGGCTTTTTAAAAACAAAACAAGCTGTAGAGACACTGTTTTCATGAGGTATTTTAAGATGTTCTTGAAAAGTACTTTGCTGACCTTCATCTACTTACACTAACAGAAGACAGAACTACAAAGTTAATCAAACTGTATCTTCTTCAAACTATATCAAACTATATATTCTTCAACATGACTCATTTACTAGTGGTCCACATGGTGAATCTGGGTTCATTAATTCTGTCAATACCACTGATGTTTCGCTGGAGGAAAAACAGTAAGGCTTTTGGGGAAACAAAAAGTATTTTTATATCTTTTTGGAAAGGATGGGAAAACGAACAAATGCAGAGTAGCATCCTACAACTGGGATTCCTTGAAGAATGGCTAAGGCTGCGCTGTCTTGACATGGAAATTTCATAAATTTGATTTGGTTTTGAGAGAAGACAACTGTTAACATTTTAAAACAAAGCAACTTATAGGGTACTCTGCCTTTAACACCTCTTAAAAAGAAAAGGACAAAAGTATGGGCCTAGGTAACAGAGCTCCAACTGCAGTCCACAACAGTGGCAATAGCTAGTGCCCAAAGAGCCACAGGGCAGTCAGCAAAGACAGAGGCCACACTGGTTCAACAAACCATTAATCTTAGACAGGGAGAAGAGGTGTAAGAAAAAAATAATCAAGAAATGAAAGAAGGTGTAAGGTGGTAATAATTACTGTAAATAAGGAGATGAGAACTAGAGATTCTTGGTATGAGAGTTCTTTAGGAAATTTGAAGATGATTCATTGCTGACTCAAATATTTTCAGGGAACAAAATCCATTCCTCAGGAGAAAAAACCTCCAATCATATTTAGGCATTAGTTGATTCACTTTTTACAGAGAACACTTCCTTTTTGTCAAAATCCTATCCAGCAACCTTTATATATGTATGTCACACAATAAGGAGTGACATAAATTTGTTACTTTCTAATAACAGTACCAGAAAATATTGTGAGGCTCGATTTTAAAATAGCTGTATCCAGATAATTTGCATACAAAACTTTTAATACTGCTGCCTGACAAGCTCTGTGAACCATTAACATGGCTTTCCAGCAACTCTTGAAACACTGTCAGTTCAAGAACAGTGACAGGGAGGAAATGTGTTTCACTTTTTAAAGAGGGCAATTATAGACCTGTCAGCTAGATGCCAATCATATGCAAAATAATGGAATGAATGCTACAGGACTATAATTAAAAATTAAAGAAGGATAACATAATTAATGCCAGTCAACTTGGATTTGTGAAAAATATACTGCATGAAAGTAATTTGATTTCTTATTTAAAATAAGGTTACAAGTTAAGTTGACAGTGGTGGTAAATAACACACTCAATACAAAATATGTAGATTTCTATTTGGCATGTGACTTTAATTATATGCTCTTTTTTATTATAAAATTAAACCAAAGCTTAATTGCAATAAAACTTTTAAACTGAACATCAGATGGATTGGTGTACTTGCTAGGTCTCAAAGGTTTGGTGAGAGGAAATTATCATCATGTACTTGTGTGTCTAGTGGAAGTCTAGGAGAGCTTTTCCTTGCTTTTAAACATTTTAACGATTTGTTTCTTATCTCTAGGAAAGTAATTTCTAATACAATTAAAAATAACACAAAGATTGAGGATTATTTAGATAATGAGAAGCACAAATCACTGATACAAAGCAATCTGAATTGTACTGTAGTGTGGGCATTATCAAACCTGGCATTTGTGATGCGGCCAAATGTAGTTACCCATCTAGGTATACAGAAAGTGGTTTCTGCTTCTACGGCAGCAGCATCAGCCTCAGAAATTTTGTGGCAACACAATTAACCTTGAACACATAAATAGTTTAATAATGAGAAAGGGAAAGCTATGCTACTAGCCTTTTCTCATTAAAAATAATTTGTAGAGGACAATGCAAATGTGATAGGAAAATCGATTAACTGGGAAATAAAGGAAAACAATAAAAGAAATGTAATTCCTTCAATCAAAACCTTAAGGAACTTAGACTGACTTACAAAGAAGACTTTAAGGGGGGAATACTAATCAGGTAAGAACTTATACAAGAGAGAATCCTTCCTGATGGTCTTTCCAGTCCTGGCAACAGGCAGTTGAGTAATTCAGAATAGATATAAGTCCACTTTTTTAAAGATTTAAAACTAGGCAGCTGTTAGCCTAATCATCCAATATAAAGTATTCTGCATCACTAACAGCCTTCTAAATCAAGACTCTTTAGTTTTCATTAATAATTGTATTATAGTGCAAAGAAGAATTAAATCCAAAGTGTACTAGAAACTCTTATTATGTGCAGGTGAAACATGAAGGACTTTTTTTTTCCTTCTGTCCAGACACATGTGATGCTTCTTGAATATTTTGAAATGCCTAGAATGAACTTTGGATGAGTTCAATTCATTGCATTAACTTTATGTTTTCTCTATTCAGAATGCTATAATATATTCCTTACGAAGTATCCTCGAAGATTTAGAACATTCTCAGTAAAACTAACTGGATAATAGAAGGGTGAAAACACATTTTAAAATGCTGCATTTCTTTGAAAAAGCTATTTCATTAGACATAGAAAACCATTTTTCTCAACATGTAGTTTGTTAAAGCAATGATATAGACTAGTTTGGGTTGGAAGGGACCTTTAAAGGTCATCTACTCCAACCCTCCAACAATGAGCAGTGACATATTCAACTATATATGGTTGCTCAGAGCCTTGTTGAACCTGACTTTGACTGTTTCCAAGGATGGGGCATCTACCGTCTTTCTGGCTGACCTGTTCCAGTGTTTCACCACCCTCACTTAAAAACTTCTAATCTACGTTGGCCCTCTTTGATTTAACATCATTACCCTGATAAAAAGTTTGTCCCCATCTTTGTTTCAGACTGAAAGTACTGAAGTACTTTCAAGTACTGAAAGGCACATTGAGGTCTCCCCAGAGCCTTCTCTTCTCCAGGCTGAACAATCCCAGCTCTCTCAGCCTTTCCTCATAGGAAAGATGCTTCAGGGCTCTGATCATTTTCATGGCCTTTCTCCGGACCAGTTCCAACAGGTCCATGTCCTTCCTGTGCTGGGACCCCAGAGCTGGATGCAGCACTGCAGGTGGGGTCTCACCAGAGCAGAGCAGAGGGGCAGGATCCCCTCCCTGGCCCTGCTGCCTACGGTGCTCTGGATGCAGCCCAGGACACGTTTGGCTTTCTGAGCTGTGAGTGCCCATGGCTGGGTCATGTCCAGCCTCTCCCCCACCAGCACCCCCAAGTCCTTCTTGGCAGGGCTGCTCTCAAACTGTTCATCCCCAATCTCAGACCAACAGGGATGAACCTATTAAATATGTTCAAACTATTTTGTAAACACAAATCAAGCTAATAGGAACCCATCTAATATTCATTAAGCCTTCCAAGAAAATCTTAAAATAGGCAATTTTCCATTAGACTGGTAAACACATGCAAAGCTCTGTATACTAAGAATATAGGGGATAAGAAGGTGAAGAAACTTTCTTAATCACTGCTTATTAAAAATACATTCAAATTAAGAGCCCAAGGAAGTAAACAGATTATTATTTGGAAATATTGTCTTTCTGGTAAGTAGAAGATACATGTCTTAAATGAAAAAAGTTTCCAATATAAAGAAAAATAGTAATTAATCTCTTATGTATTTCACTATATACTCTTCTTCCTCTGTAGACTATGGCCTAGAAACACGCAATTTGTCATTATTTATGGAAACAAGGAAAAATTCGAATTTTTTTTTATTAGACAGACATCAATAATCTCAGATGCTTTCTTTCACAGACTAACACACTGCTGTTTCACTCAGTTTCTGCTGTGACTTTTGAAGATTCGACAGGAAGATGCTAACTACTGCTTTATTTTAAAGGCAAGAAGTATGTATGTGTCTGCTACTTTTGTCAGCTTGGCAACGATAGAAATATCTGGCCATCAGCATCAAGAGGTGCCAAGAAATAAAAGATTAAACTGCATTTTCAAGCATAATTGGAGAGGAACTTGATATATTCCAGCAGCCTGGCAAGTCAGTGTCAAGGAAAGGCTCCAAAATGGAAATTTTTCCTAAGAGGCAAAATATTAACCCCAGTCATTGCTGCCCCTTTGTCTCTCGTAACTTTGGTTAAGAAAAGGTGTAGAGCAGATCCAACGGCAAATGTAGACATTGCATGTGACACTTTTTGATGACAAAAAAAAGGAAGAAAGGATGAAAGGAAGAAAAGAAAGGAAGAAAGGAAGAAAGGAAGAAAGGAAGAAAGGAAGAAAGGAAGAAAGGAAAAGGATTTGCTAGTTTTTGTCCTCCCAAGAACAACAAGGGCCTGTCAAACTCAAATACCTGAGGAAAACTGAGTGACTACTCCAGTGAAAAAACTGGCAGACCAGGTTAGTTAATTCAGGTGTCTGTTCAGGTACCTCACTCTGCCACACAGACATTTATTTAGAAGATGAATGTTAATGACCTGTCTTGTAATGTGTTTAGTTTAGGACTTTAGGTTTTTTTCAGGGTAAACTTTGTCCTTTTAATTCAGGTCATTACTGTGCAATATAAAGTCTTTGAACTTGGCCTGGGAGAATGTATTTTACAGATGGGGAAATTTCTGCCAATATTATCTTCTGGTAGTAGTTTATTTTTAGCATCTGCTGGCAGCAGTGCTTCCCAGTGACAAGAAAGGGCTTTGTCACAGCTATTTCATTTGCACAGTAACTACTCACGGAAAATAGGAATCTTTTCTGTTGCAGAAATCCCCACCAACAAAATAAAGAAATATTCCTTTTTTTTTTTTTTCTACAGCTATTGAATATTGCTTTTTTCTTACTTCTACATTTCCACAATCTCACAATGCTACCAAAGATTGCTTCCAAATGAGGTGCACTGATGATTGAGTAGCAAGTGGTGCACTCTCTGCTGTTTCACAGATACCACTGATTATGGATCTGTTTGGTCTTCTGCATGCATACATATCTTACACTATGAAATCCTAGTTGCATTTTATCAGCTCATATTTCACTATCAGGGAAATGCTTCTTTACCTTTTCTATTATTCACTGTATTAGGGTGTGCTATTCCACCCTGTGTGACTGTCACACTTAACAGAAGTTTAGCAGATGACTCCCGATTCCTGACTGAGTGAATGCCTAATTTCGCAGTCTTTTCACTTTACAGGAAAACACAATTCCTTTTAAAACTCAGGCTATGACACCATGTCAATTAAGGAGCATATTTGTTTCTATTGAACACAACTGCCAAGAAATAACACATAATACTGACCGATTTGCATTTATGACAATCATATTATGTCTTCAACTTAAATGATTATTGATAGGACATTCAACACTGCATTCAAGTTTAGCTGAAACAAGATACTTGAGAATCAGAAAAGAAATTCATGCTAGTATTTCGTTTTCACCTTTTCAGTCATGAATCTGTAAATACCTGAATTTACCATTTATAAGGTTGGCTTCAGTATTAGTAAATGCAGCTAGTGACAGGTATATTTAATTTATCCTCATTACAACAAATTGCTTTTGAAGTTCAGGAAATGTGTGCATCCATCCATCATATTTTGACATGTAAATGATCACTTGAAAATTAATGTTTCTTGCTTCTGGCTTGCTGTCCCATAAATACTTTAGTATTTATCATTCTACTGAACAGTACATCTTTCTGTAATAGTTCCAGTGAATGTGTTCCACTGCATATAGAGCTCAAATCAAATTGAACAAAAATCTTAATATTTGCTTCATATATTTATCTGAGCTGAAAAGTGAAAATAAAGACAGATGACTGTAATTTTTACTGTGCTCTATTCTGGTTTATGATGGACCTCCAATATGAACCTCTAGTTAATATATTTTGTTCATATGATTAGGAGTCATGCTTGAAATTCAGTTCCATTCCTGCTTTTCTTCATTTGTCTCAGAACCCTAAAATACACGGGCCTGCAAACAGCTTTACATTAACGACTGCTGTCTCTCTGTGTGGACCAGCACTCACTCCATAGGTGTTCAGTCAATGACAATAGGACAAGTTCCAGGATGAAGATACAGCACATTAGCTCATTCAGTTACTCCAGCACAGCTCATTGAATCCAGCCAGCTTAGCGTGCATGTGGTGCAAACACAAATCTTTGTTCTCTAAGGTATAGATATGGAGTGCAAGTGCAACCTACTTGGTTTGAATTATGCTTTTTCAGGTATTTTTGAGGCTACGTGATTTCGGATGCCCCTACACATATCCTGATAGTGTGAACGTGTGGTTTAGCTACCCCTGCAGCTATTCTTCTGGAATGGCTGAAATCTGCCATCTATATGAATTGCTCACTCAGTGCAAGCGAGTGCTCTCTCTTTAATACAGTATGTAAAGCATATTAGTTTAATTCCTGCTAATGGAGCACTTTCTTAGACTTTTTGATACTGATGTACCTTAGGACAGTGAAGACAATTAGCCCTTTAGGAATGGCAGGATTGCTATGTATTTGTGTTCTCTGCTATTGCACACAGGTAAGCCAATACCTACAGTGCATCAAACTTAATCTGTGTGTAGCAGGGACAATGTTTTCCTCCAAATAAGGCTGCTATTACTCACATACCTGCTCTGCATCATGACTTTGGATTCTTGGTTCCTGTTGCATTCATTTGCTATTCGAGCACATACTTCTCCTTCCCTATACATTTTCAGCAATTTGCCAAAGGATTCTCTTTGTACTTTACTACCCGAATTCCATGGGTAGTAGCCCAGCAGTGAACTACATTAGCAAATTAACTACTGTACAATCCCAAGTCATTTTACATGGAACTCGTGCTGGCTGCACTATCTAGCACTTTTATGCAGCCTTTTGAGACCAAATCCTTGCAACTTAAAAAGGAGTATGAACTCTATACTGGTATCCTGAAATTAAACCTCCTTTAAATGATTTTACCCTCAAAACATAGTGTCTTGCTTTATTTGGCACATCTCCAGATTGTGAATCTGATTAAATATTTGCAGTTTTCTTAGCTAAGTGGTCTGCTGGCATTTCTGAAATATGTTACATAGCTACAGCTGAAATCTTAATTAGATTGAGCAAGAGAACGAAGGAGCCAATACATGTATCCAGAGCAGTGACTCTCGCCTGCATGTTTTCCCAGGTCTGTGAAACCTTAACGCAAAAATGTCAAGAAAAAACAAAGGAACACGCGGTCACTAATAGAAGCTAATCTAGGAAAGATATAAGCTAGAAAAGTATCTGGAAAATCCGTAAAGACTGTGATAAACCGAAACCGGATCTGAAAATACGACAACATTCTTCTGCTTCCAGAATTTACCAAAGCACAGCTCTGACGGCCACAACAGCCATATGCCAGCAGAGCGGTAGGCATGCCAGGCAATAATGCGCCTGAAATGGCAGTACTGCAATATTTCAGGGCAGCAGTGTCCCACTTCCGCCCCGCTGCACTTCCGCCGCGTCACAGCGCGGCCACCGCGTCCTTTCCGGGGCGCTGAGCCCGCTCTGCGGCGCGCCTGGCGCGGCCTGAGGGCAGCGGCCCATGGCGGGTTGAGCGGAGCGGAGCGGAGCGGAGCGGCTCCGCGCTTCCTCCCAGCGCCGGAACTGCGGCTNAGGCAGGCCACGTTGGCGTCCAGGTGTAAGAAGGACACGTTACTTGTTGGTAGAATTGTCTTGCTGAGGTTTAGTGCTTGACATGTTTCAGTGATCTCAGTTCCAGGGGCAGGTTTACAAAGCTTGGGGAGAGGGCTGTACCGCTGGTAGCGGACACAGAGAATACAGAATTCGCGGGCCAGGAGGGCATTGGCCAGAACTCCCAGGATAAGGAAGAAACTAACAAAGCCAACTCAGCAACTGTGTTGAAATCGTCTCTGACTGAGTAAAAAGGTTATTCTGGCAGGGGGAGATCATGACCACCAACCCAAGAATCCCACTGACTCATGAGAAAGAGACCATGCCGGCTAACTAGCATAAGAAGTGAGGGAATCATGTAACCAATAGAATACTGATTAATAAGACAACTATGTAACTTTTAGGCAGTGAACATTAATGCTGTTGTTTGCTAAAATGTATAAAGAGTATAAAGTTCTGATAGTTGTTTGCTGGCTTTGTGGATTTTCCACCCAGTGCCGCTTTCTGCACAGAACTGTAAATAAATCAAATACTTTGACTTTGTGTGTGCATTGGCCTCTTGCACACTGTGTGAAAGAATTGTGTTGGCACAACAGTGTCATCCTGGTGTAGGAATTTCCTGTTGCGGGGCCTTGTGTCCCTGTGGCAATAGCAGAGCTTGCCTTTCCAAGCCGAGACACCTATGAGGGACATGCCAGAAAACGCTGCTGAACGCTGTGTACTGATGCTAGCAAACAACACCAGGCTCACTAATTCCCTGCCGGTCCAGAGCTGTGTCCAGAGCCCGAATTAGAGATGAACTCTGTGTGTTGCTAAAATTGGTGGCCAGAGGTTTTCAGCAAAGTGTTGCTGATGGCCCTAAGGGGTTCCTGAAGCTCAAAGCTTTGAAAAGCAAGGAAGCCACTTTTCTTCAAAATGTCTTATTACTGGGAACAAGCATGAATAATGCAAATAAAAGTGAGTTGGTGTTGGACCCTTCTATGTCAGGCTGGTTTTCTGCATTTTTTAAAACCTAGCCAAGTTTAGTGTTAACCGTAGCATCCTTCTCCACAGTCTGCTTTCTCCTTATTATAAGGTCACTGCTCCCTCTATAATTGCTAATTGCTGTTATTGGTAATTGCTCTGTATTCGTATCATGCTTGTGAAGAATTGTGTCCTTAATGGCCCCTTGAATCCAGTTTTCTTAATCCTTAAGTTTATTAGTTTCACAAACGTGAAACTGTAAAACAAAGTTTTCCAGCTCCCTATGTATGTAAGAACATAGTACCTTTCACACACTTTCCAGCATGCTTCATGATTATTTAGTGATTAAAAAAGTATATGTCTGTATGACTAAAGTGAAATGCTGGCATTTTAAAGAATGGTGACAGTTTAAGTTTTTGTATCTCTGTTCAACCTGTGCTTCTTCTAGAGAAAAATTAATTTAAAGAATTCATTTGGTTTTTTAAAGGCCAGGTCATATTGTATATAGAGACTGTAACCTTGATTTATGAAAAGAAATTTCTGTTTTTCAGGAAAAATTAGATATGTCAATGTATCCTGTTGAAAGCATTAGAAACTTCAGTATTATAGCTCATGTAGATCATGGCAAAAGTACACTGGCAGACAGATTGCTGGAAATTACAGGTAAGTATTCTCATTTTAGACTATCTTTTTTTGACATGGAAGGTGGCATCTTAAGTTTCTGTACCTTTGATTATTACTAAAATTTCTAATATTTTTGGTCTTCTAGTGTCGCTTTTGTGCTTTTAGGCTCTCCATTGTGTAGTGTTACAGATATATGGACTTTGTGGTTGAGATCTGCCTACATGTAGGCATAAGGAAGTGTATAATTCATTTAAAGAAGTACATATTTTGGAAAGAGGCTGAAAAGGAGTTAACTTCCTTGTTCAGGAAGTTACTTCTCTCATTCCAACCAGTCATCCATTAGATCAGTACATGGCAAGTTTATGATGTTTACTGCCAGTGACTGGGGTGGACAGAAGGGGTGGGACTGTCAAGACCTGGGAATTCTGGACTCTCATTTAAGGGTGAATGAAACAAAACCAGGGAGAGGAGCTTTTGATCAAAGTTATTTTTAAGATTACCTCCCATGTATCACTGTGAGCATTTTTGTTTGATGCCTGTGATAGAACAGGATTTTGAATTCAGGTCTGTCACTCTGTGCTAATGTTCATCTTGCAGTTTGAGGTTGGTCTTAGAACTGTGGGCCACTCCTCTCCAGTGACAAGAGGTGAAGTTTCCTTAAATACCAAAATGATTTACAATTCAAAAAAATTTTGGTTCTTCTTAATTTCTTAGATGGTGTTTTTTATTCTGCTTATTCAGGATAGTATTTTATGTAACTTCATGTGTAAACTTTATTTGACAAATGTAAAGAGTCGATGCACAGTTTTGTTTTTGATTGGAAATCTTAGTTTAGCTTAATCATATAGGAAAGCTTCATTTGCTCCTGCTTAACTCTTGGTTAATGGCATTTTCAAGATTTATGTAGTAAATTAGGTAATAAAGGATTTTTTTTTTTTTTTGGTAGGAACAATTTCTAAAACTGACCATAATAAACAAGTGCTGGATAAACTGCAAGTGGAACGGGAAAGAGGAATTACAGTTAAAGCCCAATCTGCATCTCTCTTCTACAATCATGAAGGCATAAACTACCTCTTAAATCTTATTGACACGCCAGTAAGTTAAATATAAACAGTGTTGAAATCACACAAATCTAAATGTCTTTATATTTAAAAGCAGGAGATTTCTGGCTTCTTGTGTTTATTCAATTTTTCCTTTATAAGAATGTGAACATATATGCAAATGAATACAACATAGTCCAGAAATCTTTGCAAAAGACTCTAGAAATACCTGAAACTGTAAATAATTTGTTTTCTCCACAGGGCCACGTAGATTTCAGCTATGAAGTATCACGGTCACTATCTGCCTGTCAAGGTGTCATACTTGTAGTGGATGCAAATGAGGTAGTTCTTAATTCTTGTTTTCTATTTAGTTTTTCAGTATTTCCTTAAGCTGGAGGTAAAATAGGTGGTGAGTTTTTTAGTTTTTCGGCTAGTGTTTTTGCCCCTAGTCTATCTCCATGAAAGCATTAGGTTGCAGAAAAAGAGTAATGGGAGTTTAAAAATTATCTAGAGATAGATAGTTAATATATTGACAGATATCATGGCATAGCAATAATAGCACAGAATCGATCAGTGAAGAATCAGATCCTTTTTTTTAAAGAGTATGAATTTTGCAGATGGCAGTCTGGAGAGCTGCTAGCTATTGTACTAACAACCATTTAAGTACCCTCAGTTAACCGACTAGAATATGAGAACTATGAAACCATGATTTTAAATATGGGCACATTATCATCAAAATACTTGGTGAGAATTTTTTCTATCACATATTTATAGTTGTATTGTACAAGGGTCAAATGAATGCTACTGTTTCCCTTGTTATATCTAAAAACCCCAAACCCAGCTCACTTTCACGGATTATGAACACTTGCTCCTTCTTAGCTTGATGGGCACGTGGCCTTCTTAAGTAAGCTTCAGTAAAAAATATGTTCCCTAACTCTGCTAAAGTTTTTATATTTAATTTTTTTTAATGTCACTTCTAAATATTATGTGATTACGTGGTATTCTGTATTTGTCTTTCAGTCAGAATGCTTACAAACTCAACTTCTTTATTATAATTTTTTAATAAGGATTCTTTGTTGCTTCTTTATGTTGCCTAAAATGTTAGCCTGATATCCCTTATAGTGGATAACTCCATATAAGTAATCTTCCACTTGATCCATTCTGAGCAAAGCAAAGCAAACAAGTAGCTTCTGTTTTCCCCCTTCTCTTGCTCCCCATGTTTGCTTCTGCCCTCTCTGATCCAGCTCTGATATTATTGCTTTATAGTCTCATTCATTAGCATGATAAGTTGAAGGTATGTTCCTGCTCTGTGGAGTAACTATAGCCTTATCACCATCATAAACATCTCTTTTCTTTGTCAGAGTCCATTTGCAAATAGCTTTTTGAGAACTAAAAAGGCTATTCTTTGAGGTACCTGTTATTTATTTCTGAATAGCCAACATCCTAGCATGCAGAAAAATCTGTACTTGGCGCATAATGTATGCATAATACTGTGTTACCTATAAATAAGTCCATGAAAGTGGTCACAGATACAATATTATTGGTTTATTTACTTATATTCAGATTACAAGAAATTATAATTAAGAAAGTTGTTTTCTCAGCAGTTGCAGATTATCAAACACCTTTTACTTATCCATCTCCTAAATGAAAGAGTTGATAGAATAGCAAAGTCATCTTCAACTGTACAGTATGCCTAAAAATAATCCCCAAAACCACAGCAGAAGTGGGGAGGTTTCTGTGTTAAACCTTGTAATGTTATTTTCTAGGGTATTCAGGCTCAGACAGTGGCAAACTTCTATCTTGCCTTTGAAGCACAGCTTTCAATAATTCCTGTTATAAATAAGGTAATAAAGTTTCTAGTGTTTTCTATTAAATAGTTGGGTTGTTTAAATGTGTATAAGACTCATCAGAAATGTAACCTCAAATAGAATTATATAACAAAAAAAGTGATTTAGTATAATAGTTTTTGGATTTATATATAACATTGTTAGAATGTAAAAGGAATTTTCTGTATTTGTTGTCTGTAAATTTGTGTAAAATTTTATAGTAACTGCTATGAAATTTTCAATTTCATGAAATACATTTAGGTATTTAAAAAACGTAGCACTTAAGGACATGGCTTGGTGGATTTTGCAGTGCTGGGTTTACAGTTGGAATTGATGATGATAAAAGTTCATTGATACTGCGGAAATTATATGAGCAGGAGCTCAATATTTAAAAATTATAGGCTGAGTTTTAAATTAAGGTGTTATTTTCTACACAATTTTCTATACAATTTCTATACAAAATTTTTGTTACGAGTAACAATTTGTGTTACTGGAATCACAAGATTAATTACTGCTCAGCTTATGTTAATTGTTTTTTGTAGATTTATATTGTACTTAATATTTGATCCTATAAACAGTGTAGGTAGCACTTAATGATTTCAGATTATTTTGTAAACAAAAGGTTTTTACCAACTCTTGGACAACGGTGTTTCCCCTAATGAAACAAGCCAAAACTAGACTAGTTACAGATGGGATCCTTCCTGAAATCAAGGAAGGAATACTTTATAAAATGAATATTGATATTTTCCTAAAGACAGACAGTATTGCCTCATAAATACATTAAGGTTCTTTGTTGTACTTTTGAAAACTACAGTACTGGATGATGTGGGAGACATGATTGATTGTATATCTAGCAGTTTGTTGTTCTGCAGATTGACTTGAAAAATGCAGACCCTGAAAGAGTTGAAAAACAAATTGAGAAGCTGTTTGATATCCCTACAGATGAATGTATAAGGGTAAGAGCTCTAAGTTTTATAACATGGCTGATAATATATCTACTTTGTACCTAATGAGTGACATGTGCATGTTGTAAATTAAGAGGGTGCTATCCGTCTGCCTGTTTCTGTCTGACATATGAATTTCTTTAAAGTTTGTCTCCTGTAAGAGTGGAGAAAATACCTTTCAGCTAAAAATTCTAGTATTTTTTGAGGAATAGCACCAGAGATTTAAAATTATTTCTCTGTCAGTCCATAAATGGTTTTTGTTTCTACCATAACAATAATTGCCATTCACAAAAGAAAAAACACTATAATTTACAATCAAATAAACATTTCTTAGTAATAGCATTCTAGAGTGCTTTTATGGGTAATACTGTCTGGCCACCAAAACTGTCTAAGTAAACATGATACTATTTAATTAGTAAGTGTAAGATATGTCTTACAAAGTTTTTGTTGGATTTGTTTTAGATTTCTGCTAAACAAGGAACAAATGTTGAAAAAGTTCTTCAAAAGGTCATTGAGAAGATCCCGCCGTAAGTCTGTATTTAATTGTGTATCTAATTAACTTTGGAAGGTAATTAGGAAATCATGAGTTGCATTTATACAGTATTGGCAGTAGTTTTACACTTAATATGCATCTGATTTAAAGAAAATACTTTATAGAGAGATGCAGGAGAAGGAAAATAGTGACTTGTGCTTGAAGAGGAGAGGTGAATACACCAGCGAGGCTGAAGTGCAGAGGTACATTTTCTTCACCTTTGTCTTTACCAGCACTGTTGGGCTTTAGGCCTGGGGAGCAGAAATGCAGGTTGATGCACAGACGCACTGTCAGCAAAGAAAGAGTTGGTATGTGAACTACTTCAGGAGCCTGGCCCCTACACATTAATGGGCCCTGATAGTATCCACCTGAGGATTGTAGGAGAGCTGGCTGTGTCATCGCAAAGCTGTTCTTCATAATCTTTGAGAAGTCATGGAGATCAGGGGACATCCCAGAAGACGGGAAGAATGCTGACGTCCTATCTATCAGAAGAGCTTAAAGGAGGGTCCAGGAATTTATAGGCCCATAGTCTTACCACAGTCCCTGGGAATGGTATGGAACAAATCCTCCTGGGGGCTATCACAAGTGAGATGAAGTAAGTGATTGGGAAAAGCGAGCAGGGATTCACCAAGGCATAACTGTGCTTGACAAATAACCCGATCACCTTCTACAGCAGAGTAACCTGCTGTGTGGTGCCAGTGGTGGACCTGTATTTCCTGGACAGGACTGTCTACTTGTAGTTCTTTCTACCTGGATCTTTAAGGCTTTTGATAAGGTTTCTCACAGACTCCTGGAGAAACCACTGTGTTACAGTCTAGAGTGGTCTGTGTAGTGGGTGGGGAACTGACAGGCTGCACCCAGAGGGGGATAGTAAATAGCTCTTTTTCAGACTGGCCACAAATAGCGTCTACCAGGGATCAGTATTGGGCTCAATGCTGTTTCCTATCATCCTAAGTGAGCTGGAAGTTGGGATGTGTACCCTAGTGAAATTTGCCAGTGATACCAAACTGAGAGGGGAAGTAGACACTTCAGAAAGGGAGAGCCACTTTGAAGGAAGACCTAGGTAGGCTGGAAGAGTAGGCTACCAAGAACCTTATGAAATTCAACAGATGCAAAGGTCGTGCACCTGGGAATACATAATTCAGGAGTGCAGCACATGCTGGCATCTACCTAGCTGGGGAGCAGCTCTGTGGAAACGGACCCGGGGGTCCTTATGGACAACAAAGTCAATATGAGTGAAGAGTGTGCTGCTGCAGCAAGGAAAGACAACAGCATGCTGGGTTGCCTGTACAAGGACATCACTAGCAGAGATGAAGAAGTCGTTATCCCACTCTGCTCAGTGGTCAGTCCACACCTGGAGTACTGTGTTCCCTTTTGGTCCCTGCTATGCAGAAAATGTGGGCAGGCTGAGGAGAGGCCACAGAAGGGCCACAGAGATGATCAAAAGACTGGGTGGCTTGCCCTGTGAGGAAAGGCTGAGAAAACTGGACTTGTTCAGCCTTGAGAAAAGAAGGCTTAAGGGAGACCTTTTGCCATATTCTGGTATTTAAACAGTAGCTACAAAGAGCCACTGGAATAATCTCTCCAGGAAAGTGGTGGATTCCCCAGCATTGGACACTCTCTGATTTGTTTGGGCAGAGTGCTGGGCCATCTTGTTAAGACTGTGTTTTTGCCAAGAAAAGTTTTGCCACCCAAGTAGTGGGTGATCCTTGAAATCCCTTCCAACCTGGTACAAATCTATGTAAGTGTTTGAGGTGGGCGTGCTCGCTTGTTCAACATTGAATGAAAACACACTGCATAATCTATTAATTTTTTTTTTGGTGACAGACCCCAATGTAATACTGCTGATCCATTGAAAGCCTTAGTATTTGACTCTACCTTTGACCACTACCGAGGTGTCGTAGCTAACATTGCGCTCTTTGGTGGGGAGATTGCAAAAGGACATAAAATTGTGTCTGCACACACAAAGAAAAGATATGAAGTTAATGAAGTCGGAATTCTGACTCCAAATGAACAGCCAACACATAAGCTGTAAGTAAAAATTTCTTACAGTGGAACAAATCATATATTGGGGTAAGCTACAAAATTCTGCATTTCTGTTTGATTTTTGCTTTGAGAGGTAAAAACTGGGATATGTCTAGGTTTTTGTTCTTGTTCTTCAGTGGTGGGGTTTTTTACAATTATTATTTGCAGTTTAATGCTCTGTGTCAGTTTTATTTTGGGCATGCTGAGGCAGAAGGTTTTGGGGAGTGCTTTTTGGGCATTGTTGTGGGAGGAACCCATTATCTTGTATAGTATATGGAACATCTGGACAGCTAGGTGTTTAAAGGCTAGTGTTCGATATTCTTATTCAGCTGTCCAATTTATTTCTAGGAACTGCCTTGTTTGAGAGTGGAAGGGAATGGGGCTTCATCTTAGTTATTGCTGCAGCATATTTTGAGGGTGGAAAACTTTTAAGTCCATGAATACAACAGCTTCCAGAAACTGGCTTCTCATGGCAGCAGTGGGAAGAAAATCAGGTACTTAGAATTAGTGGAGAAGTTTTACCAGTTTGCATCCAAATATGTGTTAATGACTTTATTTGTGGGGGCTCTCAGATTACATTACTGTGTCTGGTGGGTTGAATCCAGCCAGCAACCCAGCCAGCCCATTGCTCACTTCCCCAGCCCTAGCAGGATGAGGATCAGAATTGAGGAGGTACTTGTGGATTGAGATAGAGACAGTTTAATAAATTGAGGAGAAAAGAAAAGAAATAAAAACAAGTGATGCAAAGACAGTCCATTATTCACCACCTCCCACAAGCAGACTGGTGTCCTGCTAGTCTACAAGTAACAGCTAGCTTGGAAAGATGCACTTCTTTTTTATTGCTGAACATGATGTTCTGTGGTATGGAATGGCCTTTTGGCCAGTTTGGATCTGCTGTCCTGGCTGTCTCTTGCCCACCCCCAGTCTTTCCCACCTCCCAGTCTCTTGCCCACGCCCAGTCTGTTCGCTTGCAGGGGCACAGAGTGAGACACCGAGAGGGCCTGTTCAGCAATACCTAGACATTGGTGTGTTATCAACACTTGTTTTAGTCACACGTCCAAAACACAGCTTCATACAGGCCTGCTTTGAAGAAAGGTACTCCATCCCAGCCAGAACCAGTACACTGTGTTTGACTCAATATTTACCACATGTTCCACTCCTAATAGCATAATGTGCTGATGGAAAGTGCTTGTCTAGTTTCATCCTATTGGTATATGAAACTTGCTGTGCTGGCAGCTGGGAACTGTTTTGGATTCTTTGTCTCAGAAGGAGCTTCTCAAGGGTCTAGCTCCAGCTTTTAAAGTGGGAGTAACACAGTATTCAAAATCCAGGATCATAAATGTACTGTTCATCTGTAACAGAAATAGAACTAGTTGAGACAGTTCACACCTCGGAGGTGAAACAACTTAAATCTCACTTCTGGACTTTGGATATGGGCTTTCAGGGGGGCGATTTATTTGAATTTCTGGCTGGGCTAAATCAAGTAGGAAAATAGTAGAAATACTGCTAATGCCAAGAATCATGTCCATATAATAACAATTTTATTTAGCTATGCAGGACAGGTGGGGTACCTGATTGCTGGAATGAAAGAAGTAGCAGAAGCCCAAATAGGAGACACACTGTTTTTGTATAAACAGCCAGTGGAGCCTTTGCCTGGCTTTAAGTCAGTGAAGCCAATGGTTTTTGCAGGTGAGGAGTAAATCAATATAAAGTGGAGTTACTTTTTTCCAGTAACAAGAGTAAGAGCTGTTAGAGCTTTTAAAAGAAGATGTATATATTAAGAGTTGGGAGGATTAGAATTTCAGCCAAGGTGTGTCATTTATGTAGCTTTGTGTGTTTTCCCTGTGACTTAACAGGATTAGTAATAATTGCTGACTGGTTTTATATGAACACAAGACAAACATGTATTTTTGCCCATGATTATTGTTTGTAATGCCAGTAAACTCTTGAAAGCTGGAAAAGAAGGGTTGAAATTTAAAAAGAAAATTGAGGGAATTCTTCGTCTTGCTAATCGGGTTTCTGTAATTACTGTGTTGATTTTTCTTCTTTGGTAAACTGACAGAGCTAATACTCAGAATGATCCTGTAAAATACTTGACTTTTTGAGCATGTATAGTTCTGTTGAGCTGTTGCCACTAGCTTCAGCAACTGCTACAAATGGTACAGAAGGTAGCTTTTGAAGGAAATTCTGTAAATAATTTTCTATATTTGTTGTGAAGCAGTGTGTAAAAACTCACTTGAAGTGTTTCTTGGGGACTCAGCAGTCACTCAGTGAGTGTCAAAAAGTGTAATCTTGTAAATAATGTTTTTGTGTGCATGTGTGTTGCTTCTTGATGTAATCTACATTTTCTGAACATACAAGGATGTGAAAAGTGATACAGTAGAATCTATTTCAGGCAGTAGTTATACAAACAGCTGTTTTATTAATTAAGAGAAACAGTTGCAACTTTGAAATGATACTTTTTATTTTTTACTCACTCTTGGCTTTGAGGGAACATCTCAGTGAAGTCTGTCTGCATATTCATGCATGCCTAAGCTATACATTTACACTACAAAACAGTGGTTATACTCAACTGTGAGTCTTCCACAAATGTGAAGGATTATTTGAGTACAGTGATCCTACCATTATGGTTTAGATGTTAATTCTGAGGTAATCTAAAATTTTCTTAGGTTTTGACTTAATTTTTTTGAAGACAAAGGAATCCTCATGTTTTTCACATTTAAAAGCAGACGGAGCAAAAAGTAAACTATTCCTGATTTTATTACTCTGTTAACTGTAAGTGGCATATTTGAAAGCTAAGTACACAGTAGTTAAAGCTGCCACATCACTTTTATCTAATATTTTTTGACAGGAATGTATCCTATAGATCAAACAGAATATAATAATCTCAGAAGTGCTTTGGAAAGGCTGACACTGAATGACTCCAGTGTAACTGTTCATCGTGACAGTAGCCTTGCCTTAGGAGCTGGATGGAGGTGAGGTTTTTGTGCTGCTTTCATTTTTGAAACTGTTCATAAATTGAGAATGGATGTTTAAGTAAACTGAAGGTAGAATTAAACATAGTCCAAAATTAGGAGCTGTAAATTAAAATAATGATAGATAACAATCAAAAGCATTTGATTTTCTTACATTCTCTGTTTGCACAGAGAGTGAATTTTTTTGTGATTAATAGTTTTTGTTCTCCATGTTATTCAACTGTAGGATTATTTGGTCCTTTGGAGGTTGTTTGTTCTGCCTGATATTGCCATACTAGCAGTGTGGACATGCTGGAGGGTGAAAAAGACCACTGTGAAATTCCAGAGGATACACAAATACTTTTGGCAACTGAGTATTTGTTTTCCAGGTTGGGTTTCCTTGGTCTTCTACATATGGAAGTTTTTCATCAACGTTTGGAGCAAGAGTATAATATGTCTGTTATTTTGACTGCACCTACAGTTCCATATAAAGCTGTTCTTTCCTCAGCAAAGTTGATAAAGGTATGTTAAATTCATTAAAAAACTATGTAAATAGCAGTTTAAAAGCCTCCTGTAATAAACATCTAAATCTCTTTTTAAATGTAAGCTAGTACTGTATTTTATAGTAAGCATCAGAAACACCAGTATATTACTTAAATAATTTGTATTTTTTTTTTTAAGGATGTTCTTTCCCCTTTCATTTCAAGCACTCTCTTTTTATATCTTATACTTCCCCTTGAAAATGGCAGTATAGGACACATATCTTGCTGTATTTTTTTAAGTGCTTCCTGACTGGACTGTGTTAAAAGCAGGTGAAATAATCTTCCAGGCTTTATCCATCAGAAAACATGAATATTTCTAGAAATAGCTTGTAATGCTACTGTAGATTGGCAGGGGCTGGTGAAAGAAAGTGAGATTTTTTGATCACATTTAAACAGGCACGTGCTAACTTCATTAAACTGGTTGCAGATAGAATTACTGTGTTTGAGTTTTATAGAAAGATAGAGGTGGACTTAGAGCATCTGCTGACAGAGGGGGCTGCAAGTTGACTGGCTGATTATTCTGTAAATTACTAAAATCTTGAATAAGAAAGGTTGCTGTACTTCTAGGGTGTGAGGCATAGACCTTTTATCTCTGTGGTTGTTTTGGTTTCTTAGGCAGTATAGCAGCTATGAATGAAGTAGTCGACACCTTTGGTGTGTAAGTGATTCTGGACTGTTGATGTGGGATTCTTTTCAAACAATGCTGGAAGTTGGGTCCCTGTCAGTAGAAATGATGTATTCACTTGGTTTGATGTGTGGAGGAGAAGGAAGTTGCATTTACATGATAAGCAGCATAACCCTCCTTTTACTGTAGAAGGGTAACTCCAGCCTTTACTGGGATGTTGGACTGGAAAAAGTAGGTAATGACTTACACAGGAATCAAAAACTTAATTTCTAAATCCACTTCAGCACGTGAGGGAGCCTGAACTCAAAGTTCTACTTAGAAAGAAAGTCCCCACCACTGAACTCTGAAGTATTCAGAGCAGGTCTTCTGTTGAAGCTGTGTCTCAGTAACTTAGAGGAGCAGGATGAAGTAGGAAGGAAGATCCTAAATTTACAGGGAGAGAGAGAGACCTGTAAAGATGGATAGAAAGGCTTTTTGTATTTCTGTCATTTCCCAAGGAAAACGTTAACCCTGTGTTACGATCTGGTTTATGCCCAGAAGAGCAGAGAAAACTTAAGTCTCTGTCCATAAACCGGAAAGAACTTAGAGAAGGTTCAAAATACTCCCAAAAACGAGACTAAAACCAAACGAGGTTAGATGTTGGTGCCGAAAAATCGATGTATTTTATTTAATAGGAAGAGGGAGGGAAGGAGGGAAAGAAGGTGGGAAGGAGGCAGGGAAGGAAGGGAGGAAGGAAGGAAGGGAGGGAGGGAGGAAGG
>VZRQ01007229.1:1357322-1373250 GCA_013397975.1 Machaerirhynchus nigripectus
TTTTTTTTTTTTGAAGCTGTTTCAGGTGCATTGAGAAACCAAAGCTCTGGATGTGAACATGGTATCTGTACCTCTAATAAAGGTACCTAAGCTGCTGCTACTGACCCTGAAGAAAGGAAGGATGCTGTGGATAAAGGCTTTCTAATGTATTTATTATTCCTCTCCTGTAAAAGCTAGCATTTAAGAAACTACAGATGCAGTGACATGCTAGGAGCAAAGGAACTAAAACAAGCTCCCCACCCCTTGAACTAGACCTAAAAGAAAGCACTGGTTCTGTATAAAGATAAGCTAGAGATTATCCAAGCAGTAAATCATATCCTTGCTGAGTGACACACCAAATGTATGTTACTTAATTAAATGAGTTGCATAGATGGATTAAGCTGCCTTAAGAATCTTTTTCAGCCTTACTATGGTTACCTGAGGCAGAAAAAAATACAAGTTGTAGTCATAAGTCTGAGAGAACTAGTACAGGTATCAGTTTTGAGAACAAGAACTTTAAATGAACTGGTTAGTACTCTTACAGTACATGAAGTATTAGTTTTTGACACTAAGTACCTGATTCTATCTAGCCACTTTTTCTTTTCCCCCTTTCCTTTGAAAATACCTTAAACTCTGAGAAAAAGAAAAATATGTAATGCTGATATGCTAGGCTAACTTAGAATTTACTCTTAAGGCCTACTGAACTTGAAAATGCTTGCTTTGCCATTACTGCAGAGTAACAGGTTAAACTTTATGCCACTTAAAAGGTTGACTTGCTCTTAGTAGTTGACAAGTTTGGAAGGTACCATCCTGAAAAAATGATATTTCATGAAATGACTGGAAGTATCTTCAGGGGTGAAATAACGGAAGCAGTGTGGTAGTACTTAAAAAAAAATTACATCCTATAGCACTCATAATTTAATTTCAAATAGTTTAACAAGAGAAACAAGCTGAAGAACAACCAAAAACTGTTGATGAAAAGAAGCAGAAACAGTCCCAGATCCACTCAAGGACAGACAGGTTCTACTGCACCAGTATTTAAACTGGCCTGTGTTTCACAGAAGGTCCAGGAGTTTAAAAGGGAGAAAAGACACAAAGGGCTTTAGTGGGTAAGGTTGCCAAGTGAGGCACATGACTGAAAGGTGTGGTGGAATAGAGAACAAGAATACTGTTTCCTCAATAGAATTCTCCATTTTGCCACAAGAAGGACAATGATCCTTAAGATAAAAAACATTATTCAATTCCTTCAACAGTAACCTAAATTCATGACTACTTTTAGTTTCATGCTTTGTGTAAAAGAATTGTTTATAAACTTGCTTAGCTGTAAAGGGTAAGAATGGCAAACCTAACACTGCATTTTGAATCATACACTACCTC
Source organism: Machaerirhynchus nigripectus (assembly GCA_013397975.1). Lineage (NCBI taxonomy): Eukaryota > Metazoa > Chordata > Aves > Passeriformes > Dicruridae > Machaerirhynchus > Machaerirhynchus nigripectus. The sequence continues at coordinate 1,358,679 of VZRQ01007229.1, forward strand.
TAACAGCATTCTCCTGCAAGGCAGTCTTTTCAGCTTTTTTCCCCACAATGTTGCATTATGCTTCAAAAATACAGGTGCATAAACTGAGCCTTAAAGCTGAAAGCCTGTTTTAAATGTGTGGATGTTCAGCGTACTGTTGAGAATTGAAACACTAGGCCTGGCTTCCTACGCTTCTATAGACAGACTCTTCCATGCTTTTGTAATCTCACAGGATTGGAGAACAGTCCCGATTTGAAAGGACCCTGTAAGACCATTTATGAGAAGGGTGAGCCTAGATGCAACTCTACCACCTCCCTGAGGAGATAATGTCACTTGTAATAAGGACTACGTGCCTGTCATTTAGGCAAAAAATTGTTGAAGTTACACTTAGCTGTACTTTCTTGCAGTGAGTATTTTACACAAGGGCTTTCCCAAAAAAAGGTCTTCATCAGTAAACTCTTATCTTCCTCTTCTGTTGCCTAATCACTCAGTGAAATTCTGACAATTTATATTAGAAATGAAACAATTTTGAAATTAATGAGATTTATATTTAAGTTTTACTTATATTCAAAGTAGGAAATAACATTCCTTGTAACAGCTCAATGTTTATAATGATACAATGAAAAAGTGATTAACAGTTGGCTTTAAATGATCACTTGCAGACATTATAGTCCTGTAAATTAACCTCTTTTCAGGCATTTAATTGTAACACCAGTTATATAATTGAACAGGTACCTCCAGGAAGGAACACTGACATTTTTCCTTATGTATAAAGCTTGATTACCAAAAATATAAAAATCCTAAAGTAATTTGAAATACATGAGAGGAAAAAGTGCTATGGTAGAAGTTTAATATTTTTATCCATGGAGCAAGTTGTAACTTTCAAGAATTTGGTGCATTTTTAGGCACTGTTTTTGTATTTTCATTTGCCTGGACTATACAGCAGGACTTGAGATGCCCAAAAACTGTTTAAGACAAATTTAAGGCAACCAAGTGCAAAAGCTCAGTGTACATTAGATGTATGTAAACAAAACATTTCAGAGTAGAAATATTACAAGTCCATAGTATTAACATAGGCCAAAACCATTCTGCCTAGAGACACAAGTGCAAAACGTAGTTATACTAACCAAGCCAAAAATTAAAAATTCTGGGAAATGAAGTGTCATCATCTCTAACACGAGGCAGATGCATTACATTGCTGTGCTAGAGTAAGTGCTCTCTGCTTTTCCCCTCTCTACATAACATGCAGTCTCTCCCAAGTTTGTTCTGTTCCATTTAGTGATGTACCAGCCAACAGCAGAGCTCCAAATGTTAAAGCAAAATGCACAACACAGCAAACAGATGGAATGTGAATGTACAGATATTGGACCTTTTTAAAAATACAGTACCTAGGATTTCCCATTTTAAACAGTTTTCAGCATATTGCATAGCAGTGAACTCATCTGCTACCTAAAACTGTTGCTGCTGACCCACATGGAGTTCCTCTTCAATCTTCTTTCAGTTTTCTTTCATACTGTACAGTGGGTCCACAAGCTTATTGTGCACATGCATTAAACCTTGGGGGGGAAAGCAACAATGCCAGCTTTACATTAGTTATACTTATGTTAACACATCCTTCTATCCACATTTTTATTTGGAGTTTATTTCAAAGTATACATTTTAAATAGTTCACTGAAGAGAACAACAATGGCTATTTAAAGTAGTTCAAAATCAGAGACAGAAGATATATTCCTGTATCACTTGCATACTAATGACATATTCAGTATCAGCTGAGCAGGGACCAGACAGTTCTCTGAGAACAGACCCAAAAAGCACATCTGGAATACTTCCAAATGAACTGAATACATCTTTTTTCTGTGTATTTAAAACTGCATAACCGCAACATAATTCCCTCACACCACCATTTGCCCTAAGAATCAGATGCACACATTTCACAGCTTGAGTGCTTTTGCAATGTTCTAGCATTGTGGTAATACTGTCATTGTAATGATCATGTACTTGTGGTCCTAGACAGGCAACACCAAATTAAATTATCCAGACTCTTAATGCAGATCAGTTTCAGCAGTTCAAATGTTTTCTGTTCTAGTTGGACTTTTTTTTGTCATATACAAGTAAGTCCTCCATAGCTGTGATTAGGGTTTTTTTTTTTTCCTTTTCAACTACTTTAATTCTGGAAAAGGCTGAAGTGCAATTAATATTAAAAAAAATCCCTCTTAACTTTGCTCTAACTTAGTAAAAATGTTACCTACATCTAGGTATGTATGACACTGGATCACTGGCAGGTTTTTAACCTCATTTCACCTTAAGGACTAATAACAGTAATGATCAGTGTTCACAATCTGCAAAGTAGAAGTCCATTTTAGCAATGAACTTAAGATTTAACTTCTAAAATTAAAATATGTAACATTAAAAGTAATTTTCTTAAAAACCATGGAAGAAATCTTGCAGTACTGCACATTTTAATGATTATCTGTGGCAAAGAATATTGAAATACCTTTGCTACATGATGCAGCTGATGGTAACCTTAGTGTCACTGCAGCAACATGAAATTGAGTAACTATACAACCTAAGGTCATAACTGTAGGTGACCACACAAAAAGGCAGCTTATGCAGCATCTATTACTAATCACTATGTGATTATTTAATATAAAATACAGATGTTAGATCAAGTCTAATATTTTTCAGTTTAACAGTGACAAAAACTGAAGTGTACATTTGACCTAAAAGTCATTTGCCCAGAAAGAGTAACAGCTGCATACACTACTCAAACTCGAAACATGTTTTGAGCTTTAGAACATTTAACTTCCTACCAGTATTTTCCTCTTCTAAAAAGGGGAAATGAAAAGGAAATAATTACCCACTTCCTAGATGCATGAAAAATGGTTACAAAGTATTGCTTCTGCCATACTTAATGAAGAATATTTAAATCCTGTTAGTGAAAGTGTTAGAGGGAAGACAGTGAGAAACAAATTATTTTTTTAAGAGGAATGCACCAGACTTCATAGATGCCAAAACAATTATTTCAAAGGAAAGTCCCACTGTATGTTCAAGTATGCTTTGAATAAACAGATTTCTGCATATAGTTTTAAGAGGAGCATGCATAAGTATGGAAAAACACTATCCTGAACTAACTTATCTGCAGACAAATTAGTATTTTCAAAATTCATCTTTTGTTTCAGTCTTCAAGAAAGTTATTTTCCCTTTTACAGTAAGAACGTAAGTACACTTGATAATTTCAGTCTATAACAGGTTTGCAGAAAGTTAGAAAAAATTGAATAGGTTGATCTATTTACCAGCCAGTGTGGTACTTGATTATAAAACAAAAAAATTGCACTTTCATATTGAAATTTTTAAGTGGTGAAAAATCCTTGTAAATCACTATCATAAACAACAGTATTAAGAACTACCTAGCTTCCCTAACAAGTCTAACCTGAAGATCAAGATTCGGAAATAATTCCAAATTTGACCCACGCTGATTTCTCCTCCATCTTACAAGTGGAAAAAATATCACTGATTTGAGAGTAGGTAAAATTAAGCAAGTTTAAAGTAAACCATCTTCTTAAAAATTCTATTGCTGTGTATTACAGTGACACAATAGCACACATTCATAAATTGTAGCCCTTGATGTTTTTAAAGCAATGTTCACTGTCATTCATACCTAGTGATTCTACATTAGGTTTGTTTTTCCCAAGCAAAGCCTCCCCTTATATAAAATACAGGATAATGTTTAAAACTTATCCAAGCAGTTAGAGAAGTTTATCTTTGAAAACAACAGTAAGTATTATCTAGCAGTGTGATACAGGCAAAGACTAACCCTCCCTCCTATCCCACAGATACATAGCAGAGAACAGCATATTGAAAAATCCAAAATTATTACATTGGCCAAAGGGGTATCAGGTTAAAAACCACAGAAATGTCTGAAGTGCAATCTAATACACATATGAGCACTGGTGATACAATGCTCTAAAAAATAATTTAATAAATTACAATCTTGATCTCTGATACCTCAGCTACTACAGATACCCAGGCTAGTGAGAAAGACAACTGAGTCACACAATTGCATGTGCTGTACTAATACAGTCAGGAGAAAACTGCTATTCTCAGCTTCTACAGTCTCAGTCAAACAGATTCAGTCTAGGAAGTCTCAATTACTGTCAAACATCCTGACTTATTTTAAGTTTTCCCCAATATACCTACTATAAATATGAAAAACACAGTAAAAGCGTGCAATGTTTTCTAAGTCAGTATAGATTGTTATGCTAATTGCACCTGAAAAAATGTCCTCAGGTGGCTTCAAAGTCTGTATCACAGTTTACTAGACATCACATTACAGCACATAGCAAAAGCAGCATGGAAATGTATCAGGAGTAATAAATGTATTGAGTTTTCTTTAAGTGAAACTTTCTAGTATACCCGCAATCTAGAACACCAGACTGCTGCTGTTTGAAATTAAAGATTACTAAACTATTGTTTAAAACTAGAAGCAAAGGAAGTACTCTTCCCAAATAGATTTGTCTGGAATGTAGGTAGCACAAGTTATGCCTCCTGGCAATTTTCCAAACACAAGAAATAAGTTAATATTTAATATTTTGACTATGTAACATTATGCATTAGTGATTGCAGAAGGCTCAGACTTAATATAATTTCAAAGCTGTTGGTTTTGCGTAAACACACGTAACCTCTGATTCAGTGCTCACCTTTAAAGTACTTCACAGTTTTAACTCTTAGTTCTAAAGTAGCATCTTCATCACACACAAAGATAGTGCGAGGGTGCTGCTGGAAAGCAGAAACTGTCCACATATGATTGACTCCTTCTTCAATTGCTTTGTACAGTGCAAAAGCCTTATGTGCACCTGTTATAAGAATCATCACCTGCAAAACAAATGTCTCTTTACTTTCAATCCCAGTATCAATACCAACTAATCTTGAAAACAGTCATGCGACTAGAACTAAATGAGTTCTTACTTCTCTAGCATCCATCACTGTACCCACACCAACTGTTAGCGCCATAGTTGGTACTTTAGATAAGTCTCCATCAAAGTATTTAGCATTTGCCAAAATGGTGTCCATTGCTAAAGTCTTTAATCTTGTTCTTGAAGACAAACTTGATCCGGGTTCATTGAATGCAATGTGGCCATCTGGACCAATGCCTTTTCAAAATTAAAAGAAAATACATCATTCCAGACCTGAGAGTCAACACATATCCTCAAACATTGCAAATGAATAAAGAAGGACTCATCCTTTCCTTTTGGTTTCCCATTATCAATAAAAACTTACTTAAGTCATTAGAAACTTGGACACCAACCATTCTGTTCTGGTACTCATACTGATTGTTAGGCACAGAACTTTCTTATACAATAATTGAAAAACCTGGGTTTTAGTCAAGTTAGGAAAATAGTGATTAAAGAATTGGTGTACATGCTTGAATTGTAAATAATCATACAGCATTTCCTCATACCTCCAACAAACAGATCAATCCCTCCTGCTTCTTCAATTTTCTTTTCAAATGCATCACATTCCGCCTGTAAGTCTGGTGCATTCCCATCAAGGATATGAGCGTTATTCGGATCTATGTCAATATGCTTAAAGAAGTTATTCCACATATAGGAGTGATAGCTCTCAGGATGATTTCTGGGAAGCCCTGAAATCATTTAGAGTGAAATTACCATAAGACAAGATTTAACCAAACAGCCTTAATTCTAATCAATATGTAACTACTGTAAGGCATGCAAGGCAAACCTGAGACAAATAAAGCAAGACTTGAAACTACATCGATAAGAAAAGTTTCCTGCTGGCACGTACAAGGTAATTGGTTTACATTCCCTTCACATACATCTTACCCCAGAGTGTAAAGTCTCCAACAGAAATGCAGTCCCAATATCACATGACAATGTAATTTCTACGGAAGTATTCTGAAACACTGAATTTAGCCCAGTGTTTATTTTTGCATTTTTGTAGATAAAGAAAAATGCTGGGACAGCAGTCTAATATAGGAGTAAAAACATACTAGACTAACCCGGTACTTTGACAAAGTATTTAATAGTTTTTATAAGGAGAAAAAAAATTAAATACATACAGTATGTTCTCAAATAATAGCACATCTTACCTACATACTCATCCATGTTGAAAGTCTTTACATATTTGAAAGAGAGATCTCCATTTTTGTGATATTCTATCAGCTTTTTGTAGCATCCCAAAGGTGTACTCCCTGTTAAACAAAGTTTTTCTACTGTTCTGTGTATCTGCACAACATTTTCCGTGTATTTAAATGTCTTCACAGTCAAATTTTGCTACAATGCTTTTCAACATACAAGCAATCTGTTGTTTCTCATTTAGCATTTATCAGTTTCTCAAACTATCACAACTTTTCACAGAAATCAAATCCATACTTTAAAGAAAATGTTACACTATTACCAAAAGTAATACTTAGGTTCTTTTAAATACTGTATCTGTTAGCAATGATACAAACATTGTTCTAGGGTTAGTTATTTATAAAGACTTTGAATAAAACTTGCCTGTTGGTAGACCAAGCGTGAAATATCTTCCTTGACTTGGCTTGAACTGGATAATACGATTACAGATGTATTTGGCTGCCCATTCACTAGCCTGATCATAATCTTCAAGAATTACTAGCCTCATTATGGCAGTGAGGAACTTGTACGATAAAACAAACTTAAACCTGGAGAAAATGTTGAAGTTTTAAAAATAAGCGCCAACTGAGTAGTTGTAAAACTCTTAGATTACAGAGGAGATAAAAAAATCATCTTTCATACCAACGATTTGAGTAAGCATACCACACTCTTGCAGTCCTAGTTCAAGTTGGACAATCAAAAGAAAAGCTACAGAATTGAAATGATGGATTACAGTCAAAATATTTATTAAAATACACAAACTAATTTAAAGCAATTTATAGGAAAAAGCTAAAACAAGATGAGAACAAGCTGTTTTGAACTTCAATATTTTGGTCAAATGATACCATTAAAAAAGAGGAAATACTCAAATACCGAGATTAATTCCTGTTTCTTATGACCAGCTGAATGCCTAAAACTTCAAAAACAAGACCCAGAGTAACCCCATGTTTCTGTAGTCAAAATACTTAATTAGGACTAAATAGTTTAGACCCCTTTCACTCCCATTCTAGATCCTTAACAATGCTTCAGTAAATTTATTAATCTGCAAAAAAATGTTAAAGCATTAGAGATATCTGAAATGTTTACAGTTCACAAGAAAAATACTCATGCAGTCACATTTTTTCTTTCCCTCAAAACTTTAAAGAGAAATTTAAAAGGCTTTACTTTGAGTGCAATTGTATCAACTTTTAAGACGAATATCCAGAACACAAGCTTGGTAGCTAGAAGTATACAAGCATCTCTCACATTTAAATGAAACTCATTTTTCCATGGATTTCTGTTTAACAGAGTCAGGTAATTACTCCAGAAAGACTGAGGCTCTTTCACCAGTTTGTGAAGTGTTACTCTTCTGGTCCCAGGTCTGGGTGTGCTCGGCATTAGCCAGAAAACAACACAGCTGCCAGAAGCCTAGGGCCAACTATGTCACAAACCACACTACTCTTAGCTGATCCAAAATGGTTTTAAAACAAATGTGAATTAAAGTACTTAACAGCGTACTATGTTTGTCCCACTAAACAAGGAAGAAAGTGATCATCACCGTGTGCCGCTTCCTCTCCCTGGACAGCTGAGCCGTGACAAGTCAAACTCACCTTTGCCGAGGAAACGCTATTCCACAGACACCCAAAAGAGTTAACACACATCCCCGAGGAGGAAAAGCAGACCAGCAGGAATATACTCCGCGGCTTTTGGGCGGCCTCTTAAAATCCCAGCAATTTTACGCTGAGAACACGGGGATGCTCTCCAAGAGCAGGGACCCACGGACAGCACCAGAATCACCGCGGATTTTCGTCTAAGAGCACTTTTTTTTTGTTTGGCAATGAAGGGGGGAGTGGGGGGCGGATGTGACAAACCTACACTGGTAGAGGAAGGGACCTGCAGCCGGAGCGCCGCCGGCACAGCAGCCCCGGGCCCCGCGGCCTCCCCTTCCCCCGCCCGCGGGCACCCGCACGGCGGCGACGGCGCGCCCTGCCCGGCCCCGCTCACCCGGCACAGCCCGCGGCGGCCACGAGCGGCACCAGAACGAGGAGGAGGAAGACGAAGAAGAAGAGGAGGAGGAGGACGGGGACCGCCGCCCGGCAGCTCCCGCCCCGCCGCCTCCAGCGGAACCCTGCGCGCGACCCGGAAGCGCCAGGCGAGGACGGGAAATGGGCTCCTTTTCCCATTTTCATTTCCGGGCGCATGTGGCCGGGGCGGGCGGGAGCGAAGGAGCGCTCCTCCGACCCCAGCCGAAGGGCCCGGGAGCTGCCGGGGGTCGGGGCGCGCAGGCCGCTGCCAGAGCAGTGCCCTGGTGCCTGCTCCAGCCTGGAGCACGAACTGTGCTGTGCACGAACCCTCTTCTTGGAGCCCCTCTGCTGCGGAGCGCATTGAGATCTTAATGGAAAAGGTTCTCCTATAACTTAAATGTTTACGTGATGCAGCTGCAAAAGAAGCTCTGCGTAGTTACTGGAAAAAATTAATGAGGGGAAGCATCAGCCTCTTGGTGAATCACAAGCTGACCATAAACCGGCAGTGCCCTTGTGTCCAGGAGGTCGAGGGGGTGATCCAGGGGTGCTTCGGGAACAGTGTGGCCAGCAGCTCAAGGGAGGTGATCCTGCCCCTCTACTCAGCCCTGGTGAGGCCGCTTCTGGAGTGCTGTGTCCAGTTCTGGGCTCCTCCGTGCAAGACAGGCAAGGAGCTACTGGAGAGGGTCCAGCAGAGGTCACAAAGATGATGAGGGGTCTGGAGCATCTCTCTTAGAAGGAGAGACTGCAGGAGCTGGGCCTGTTTAGGGTGCAGAAGAGAAGACTGGGAGTAGGTCTCATTAATGCATGTAAATATCTCACAGGCAGCTGTCAGAGAATAGTGCCAGACCCTTTTTGGTGGTGCCCAGCAGAAGGACAAGGAGTAACAGTGATCAACTAAAACAAGAAGTTCCACCTTGACATGAAGAATTTCTTTACCTTGAGGGTGTCAGAGCACTGGAACAAGCTGCTCAGGGAGGTCATGAAGTTTCCCCTCTCTGGAGACCAAAAACCCACCTGGACACATTCCTGTGTCACCTGCTCCAGGTGACTGTTGGCTTGGCAGGGGGGTTGGACCAGATGATTGCCGGAGGTCCCTTCCAACCCTAACAATTCTGTGGCTCGGTGATTCTCTTTTTGCTTTATAAGCAGTCAAGCAATTCCATAGCCTTAGCTAAGCTATAATTAAACAGATGCATAATTGAAGACCAGGATCAATCTATTTACTGAGCAGAAGCATAATTGTCTGAGGAAAAACATGATTGAAACGTAACAGAAGGGAAGCTAATAAAGTGGAGTGTGTATTTTAAAAAAAAGAAAAAAGAAATCTGGGGTCCTATGTTGGAATCCAAGGCATGCCTCTGGCAGCCCTGGCAGGTCAGGGAGCCCTGGAGCCCGAGTGAGGGGGTCCCAGACCCTGGCTAGAAGCCAAGAATGAAGGTGTTTTTGATTTTAGTCCATGGGAGAAATTACCAACACTGCGAGAAACATTGCAAAACACGAGAGTTTAAAAGAAGTAGTGGCTTAGTATGTTACAAGGTAAAAAAGTAGATTTTAGGGTTTTTAGAATAAAGATAAAAGACTTAAGATGGAGGATTTTGGGCATTGCGCTGCCTTTCTTCTTCTTCTCCTTCTCCTCCATCTTTGGTGGTGGTGGCACTAAATGATTGGTAGAATGAAAAAGAGGTAGAAATTACGTGTCTAGAATAGGTGCAAATTAATTGGTATAAAATGGTAAATACGTTGTGAAGAATGGTTGGATCATGGAAAGGGTACAAAAGGGACAGGACAGCCCAGGACTGGGCAGTTCCCACTCGGACACGGTTGGCATCAGACTTGCGGTGCCGGAGCTGAGAGCCAGCTAGAGATAAAAAGAAATAAACAACCTAAAACAACATCTGCAGGCGTTTCTCATCTGTTCGGGCTCGAAGGTAAAGCTTCACAGAGGCGAGAGAGATAAAGAACCTGGACTTGTGCGGAGTCCAAAACTCCCACAGTCCTACATGAGCATAATGATACATTTTTTTGTCAAGACTGAGATTTGCTCCATTTGTTAGAGCATGATGCTAATAATGCGTGTGTTTTAATGTGGGTTTGATCCCCATATAGTTCATTCACTAAAGACCCATGCTTGCAGGTCCCTTCCAACTCAGTACACTGTGATTCCATGAGCCTGTCTGGCAAGGTTTAGAAAGATTGAGAAATACTTTGCCAAGGGCATGAAAGTGTTTGCAAGCTCGAGAGGAAAAACAGGTCTTTCTGAGGTCTCCGGGGCTTAGCAGGCAACCAATAAAAATAGCTTTTGTTTCAAAACCTGCCTTTCATTTGAATTTAACTTTCTAATAGAAACAATTTTAATTCATTCATGTTCTTCTGATAAAGTCTTTATCTCAGAAATTTTACCAGGTCCTAAAGAATAGTGTTTTGCACGATTTCTTGAGTCATGCTCTGAGCCTCTGCTGCTTTCATTGTTTCAGAGTATACTTGCAGTGGAAGTGATTTTCAGATTCTATGTAACAAAATTTTACCTCTAGATTTCAATTCTGGTTTTTTTCCTACCTCTGTGGACCATGCGTAACACCTCAGTGGTAAACAACCTCTGCATACAGCAGACTAGTTAACACATTTCTTTGGTATTACTATACACCTAGGTACCTACAGGCCTGAAATCACACCCCTCCCCCAAAGGCTCTGTTGGTTTCCACAACTTGAAAATTCTTTTTTTTTTTTTCATCACTACAGAAAAACTCTTAAAATTCAGGTAATAGGCTCCCCCTTGTTGCACATTCTCCAGGAGGTCCAAGAATATGTAACGTACTGTTCTACACTCAGTGGAACTTGTCCTTTTTCCTGCTGCCTCTAAATTTGGAATAGCAGCTTGTCTGTTGCCTTCTAGCAAACTTGGCAGTGTTAGAAACTGCTTCTATTAGATAGACAAATTCCCTGTCTTGTGTAAACGTATTCAATTCTTATTCCCATTGTTAGTATGCTAATACCTAGGGTATGATTTTCCAAGACATTCCTCAGATTTTCCTTTCCAATTAGTAGCAGATGAAAAATGCTCTATATGCACTGAATGTTGTTGCTAACAATTACTAATTAAGATGCTGCTAAAAAAAAGTAAATCTTAGTTCCTTATTACATTTCACTGAGTAGCATAACTAGAGATTTTGAAGTCTCACAGTTATAATATTTATTATAAGTATCTGTTGCTTTTGGAAACAGTCTTTCTGTGATATTTTTTTCTTTTATTTTTAAAATGGCCCTTTCTTTTAAGTATTAATTAATTTACTCATGGTGATCTGATTTGTATACATCTAGTCTGATCAGATGGCTTTTGTGCTGCTTTTTTTAAACCTGTGTTTAAGCGACTATGAATTTATACTGGATGTACCTCAATAGTACCCAAACTATGTTGAGTTTTACCTGAGGAGGACCACCTCAATTTCAGGTGAAACCAGACTTTTAACAAGGTAGCTGTTCCTTCAGATTCCCTCTGATTTAGTTGGAAGAACACAGGATCCTGCACAAAGCTGAGACCTTTCCTATGAAGGAAAATTACTCAAATGGGTGTTGACTTGCAGGAAAGACTCTGAGACGTAAACAAAAAGGTTGCAATGAAAATACTTGCCAAGGCATTAAATGTAGAGATTGAGAAACAAGTAATTGATGAAAAGACTTTAAAAAAAAGACTCACTCTTATTACCTTGCTGAATTAAACACTTTTATTGAGTCTGGCTGAGGTGGGGTAATTTTCCCATAGCATCTCTCACAGTTCTGTGCTTTGCATTGGTTGCTAGAAAGGTGTCAATAACAAACCAGTGTTTTGGCTGCTGCTGAGTAGCCCTCCACAGCGTCAAGGCTGTCTCTCCAGCATTCCCCATGGCCAGGAGGCTGGAAGTGGGCAAGATCTTGGGAGGGGACACAGCCAAGACAGCTGACCGACTGACCAAAGGATATTCCGTAAGATAAGACATCTGCTCAGATACAATATCTAAGAGAAGGTTGGAGAGGGAAGGGGGTGGAGGGGAGAGAGCCAGGCATTTGTTATTACAGTTTTTGTCTTCCAAAGCAACTGGTACACACACTGAAGCCCTCCTTCCTGGGAAATAGCTGGACATTGCCTGCTGATGGGAAGTAGAGAATAAATTCTGTGTTTTCATTCGCTTCCATATGCTGCCTTTTCTTTTTCAAACCACGTTTATCTTAGGAGGTTTTTTTGTCCATCCTTTTTTCTCCCACACTGTCCTGCTGAGGAGGGGAGTGATAGAATGGCTTGGTCAGCACCTGGTGTCCAGCCAGGGTCAACCTACCACAATTCTGCTGTGTAACACCTGTGCAGTGAAGAATAAGGATACAAAATAACATAGCAACTGAGACCTTTTAGAGGGTGATAAGTGTGGGGAGATGGGCAAAAACTGCAGTGAAGATTTTTTTTACATAATTTTCAGAACTCTGAAAGAATGTGAAGACAGTGGTTGTTACCCCTGGTACTTCATTAATGCCACAGGGTCAATTTTTCCTGCCATTAAAGCAGACTGAATTTCTGGAAACTTCATTTGTCTTCTGTACATAAGCCTGAGGGGACCAAATCCACTTGGCAGCTTTGCTTATTTGTCGCAAAGACTGAAGATAGTTTCACTTGTGCATTGCATCCCTGTACTTGTCACAGCTTTGTTCAAAACTTCCCTGGTTAGATCTCACCACGTTTCTATCAGCTGAGGGGTATATGGCATGTGATGTCTTTTGGGTTTATAGTTTGCAACAATCCCAGTGGATCCATTTTCCACTGAAATAGGAAACATTAGATTCTGTGATGCCAGGACTGTGTCAGCAGAGACACAAATGAAGCATCTAGCTAATATTTAGCACCATCTTAATTTTCATAGGCAAGGCTTTGAGTCAGTTTGTGAAGTTCTATGCAGTAACAGATAAGTACCCTATGCTTTTGTTTTCCATTTTCGTTCTTACAATGTTTTGGTGCTTCCTACATGGATTCTGGTGGAGTCTGTACCAAAACAGTCACCCTGTACTGGCTGGTTCTGAATGTAAGAGTTGGTCACTACAGAGTAAACAATGAAGGTGACGAGGAGAGTATTTATTGTACCATCACCCTGTTACCTTTTTGCTGGTGAACTCTTCAGTTCTTCTGAGTAGAGGTTCAGTGTGGGAGTTTGCTACTTGGTACTGTGTCATTTTGCCGTGTAGAGAGATCTGATGCTGATAATTTTCCTGTGTGCCTGAAGTGCCAGGATATTTCTCCACAAGTCTCTCTGCCAGAACAAGCAGACAGAGGTGCCTGCTACACTCCCTCCAGATCAGATCTTTCCTTTTTACTGATGTGTCAGCTGCCTCATGGTATGGGTGCATGAATTTGGTTGGCTGTACCCCTGCAGTGTGGAACAATCTTGATGTATGCAGGGGTGCTGAGCAAAATTTCGGATAGTGCTCTCAGCTGCTGTTAAAGCCTGTTGCTTTGAGTACCCAGTTTAGACAGGGTGTGTTAAATACTCCACGCTACTCCAGCCATGCAGGTGGGAAATAGGTTCCCTGGTTTTGTAGCCAGGCCAGTGCCAGTCAGCTGAGTGCTTAGGCATGTTTCTGGGTATATGTTATTTATGAGTATCAAGAAACTTTGTGAGTCCTTAGTGCTCATGAAAATACTCTCATTTGACTGTTTGTGCAAAACTAAACCAGAATTTGAAGTTTCATGCCAGGTATTCAAAGATGGTGGGAGCTGACCAGAGAAGTCACGGTAAGTGTTTTTTTATTAGTACTTGAAAAGAAAATCATGGTGCATTCCATTTTAAGATTGTTGCTTTTTTTGTGCAATGGACTTTGCTTTATTTTTTTTTTTTTAGAAAAGCTTGNGCGCGGCGAGCCCGGAACTGCCCGCGTTCCTCGGTCTGACCGCCGCCGGTCTGCGTTCCGACAGCTGCCGTCAAGCACAAACAGTCACCTTTAGACTCCTCGAAAACATTAATAAATTAGTGTCTATAGCTGTATCAAAGACTCCAGTAAAGCGGCATTCATATATTGGTTTCTTACAGCTAATTTCTTTCAATACCTCTTTATTTTTGGGAACTCTGCTGGCGTCCTCTGCCGTGAGGGCCACGCTCTCTGTCTAGGCTGAGACATGGCTCGAGGAGATCAGAAGTATATTTACACCTAGTTTGCAGAATGTACAGCAAACTGCTGATGGGTGTTTATCTGGACTCACTCGGTATTTTCTGTGCTACCGTTTTAACTAGAGNGGACTTTGCTTTATTTTTTTTTTTTTAGAAAAGCTTGGAAAGATCAGAGTTGTAAAACATAGTCAAGAAATGTAATTTGGACCTATTATCAGTGTATTGAGTAAACGTTTCAAATACCAGCTTTGGGGGTTCTTTTAGCCTTTTTTACTCCTTTTTTACTTTTTTGGGCAGGGTGGGTGCTGGGGCTGCGCCGGGCGGGGCGGTGGCG
>VZRQ01007229.1:1381245-1450916 GCA_013397975.1 Machaerirhynchus nigripectus
GCCTTTGGCTCCCCAGGGTGTACCTTTGACGGGCTTTCAAATAAATACCTACCTTTATTTCATTATTCCTGTCTAGTCTCTGTTTCTAGGTAGCCACTCAAGACATCCAATATAGGAGATTTTATTCTTCTAAAATGCTTTTTCTACCTACAAGTTTTTGTGCAATCTCAGTGCATGAAAGCTGTGCATTTCTCTTTCAGAGTTTTTTTAGTCCACTGTTTTCACTGCCAGTGCTGGCTTATGTAACATACAGCATGATAAGGATCCCTTCACAGACAACAGCAACCCAACCATGAAATCAAAATCTTTTGATCATGTTTAAAGGAAGAGCTTGTTTTTCTTCTTTTGCCATTGTATTGGGCTGTCCTTTCTGGTGTCATTGACGTTAGGCAGTCATAAGTACAGTTGCATGATATATGAGATGAAACACTTGTATAGTCATTAATAAAATGACTAAATTGTTGACAA
Organism: Machaerirhynchus nigripectus; assembly: GCA_013397975.1. Classification (NCBI taxonomy): domain Eukaryota; kingdom Metazoa; phylum Chordata; class Aves; order Passeriformes; family Dicruridae; genus Machaerirhynchus; species Machaerirhynchus nigripectus. Next base: position 1,381,714 of record VZRQ01007229.1, read on the forward strand.
TTCTGCTGCTGTCTCTGCCAATTACCTCATTTCCATTGTAGGAACAAATGTGGACCACTTTGGGCTAAATGACACATTCTGGAAAACATGGTGGTAGGTCTTTCTGCCAGAAGAACACAGCAGACTGTAAAACACTGCAAGGCTACAGGTGAGCAGCAACAGGAAGGGTGCTTGCTGGTACTCCCAGATGCAAAACATGGATCAAGGTTTCCCACTTATGTTTTTGGTCAGGAGGAAAAATTTCAGTATCTGATGTTTTATTATAAAATAAAAATTGGTCAGTTCTGGGTGTTTAGTTTTATTTCCAGGGAATATTCGGGGCATGAATAGGCCATAAGTCTATAGGGAATCACCAACTCATTAAAAAGCGCTGGTCTTTGAGAGAGCATTTAGTCCATTACTCAGCTTCAGTTGCAGCCATATCTTTCCAGGCTGTTTCTTGTCTAGACTGTTTTTTGAAACCTTCTCTGGTGGTTATTTCATAGTCTCCTTCAGTGCTCAATTATCCTTGCTATTGTAATGTCTGTTCTGATGTCTAACCTAAATTTCCAGCTTGTGTAATTTGATGCAATTACATTTGCTTCTTACGCAAAGGTCGTGGCATCAAGGATTCCTTTTGTCATTGCAGAAGCCTTTCTTCTCTTTGAAGACCACTCTGATGTTTCCTCTCAGTTCTCCCATCCCTAGACAAAACAGCCCACAGTCTTTCAGTCTTGATAGATTTTTTTTTCTCCTTGCTTCTATGTAAGAGAAGAAAACAGCTTGCTTTTCCCATTTTGATGGCTAACTGCATGTTCAGAATATTAATCATGTTTCACCTTTTCTGTTCAATAACCATTTGGTATAATTTTCTGAGTGTGTCAGAAACCCATCTAACAAAGACAGGGTAGAGGCAGAAACTGCTCAAAAGTCATAGTAAAAGAAAGTAGAAAATACAAGCTTTGGATGTAGGGTTTAGTTTAACATCTGAGGAGTTGTGTGTGAAATGAAAAGAAGTGCATGGGATATCTCAGAGGGAGGTAACTACAGCCTCAGCACTAACGTGGTTCTCCCCATCCCTCTCCTGTCTTCTGTGGGAATTATTCTGGTTCTTGCAAGAGAGTTATGGTTAAACTACAGAAAGTTACAGTCACAAAAAGTTCCTTGCAAATCTATTATAAAGAACAGGAGAAATATAGTGCTTTTGACCTTGTGGTGAAAAACCACAATGTTTTTTCTTCCTCTCCAACTGTTGAAAAGTTAGTACGTGTATGTCAGAAAGACAACAAAGCCAGAGGGGGAGAAGGAAGGGAAAGAAACTTTAGTGCCACTTCCTGACACAAAGAATTTTCTGTGAGTGCCAGATAGATAGTTGTTTTTCTAAGCTTTGTAACAGCAAGCATCAGTGCAAGCGTGTTTAAGTTTGATCCTTCAAAGCACTTAGATTTCTCTAATTTTGGCAAAAGCACAGAATAGAAGGAAATTATTCAGGATAGCTACAAAGCTAGGGAAAGTAATGGGTGATACTCAGATAAGATGAAATCACTCTTTCGCACCATCAAAAAAGCAAGCAGAACTCCTTTCCAGGTATTTCTACTTCACTAGCAGTGAAGATGATCATGATTGACTACTGAAAAATGGAACGAATGTTTTATTTCTACACAGATATATCAAAGAGTACCTTTTCATCAACTGTGTTGTTCTGAAGGGCAGAGAGCTGAGGTTTCTGATGGAAGACTTTGTCATTTAGTTAAGTCCTTTGCTAACAAAACTGCCTTGAACTGAATTTAAGATCTATTTAGAAATAAGTAAATGATGGTATTTCTAGTATATCGATAAAAATGAATCGTCCTTGAAAACTTAAAATGTGAATTACCTGTAAATATTGGAGAACTGGTCAGGGATTTGTTCTAAAATAAAAAATTGGTAGACCACTGACAATTGCAAAAAAAAAGAAAGTAATATATGCCAGTTTTTCCTACAAATCTACCAATCCTTTACACTCAGCTTGCTTATCTAAATAAAGAAGTTGAAGAATTAACTCTTCTGTGCTCTAGAAATGACAGATGCATGCAAGCTGCACTGGATGAAATTTCATGTACTTCAACTTGTAGTGGAGTCCTTTCTGTTTAAAAACAATCCAAAAATCCAATATTTAAAGTAAGAGTAGTGTACTAAACAGTTGGCAGTGTGTCACAGAGGGTGCATTAGGCAGTGGAATGACCTGTGTTCAGTTATGTGAGAATTGTTTTGATCTGGGGACTTTATGTTCTCCTTGCACATTTTTCAGCAGTGAAGTGTGTGCCAGCAGCTGCCCTGGGTGCACACCATGTGTTTCCATGTAACAGGCAATGCAAAGCAGTCATCTGTGTGCCTTGCTCAGAGGCAGTCATGACTCATGTCTCTCTAGCCAGAGCTTGTTTTCCTTTCTGGTGTGTTCTGCAGTCTGTTCAGTCTCTTGGGCATTAGGAAAACTCACCTTTGCTGTCTTCCTCACTTTGATCTAACTATGTAGATGTTTAATTGCTCCCATGTGCTCAGGACAGTGCTGTGATTAGAGAGTTCAAGGATCCAATTGATCCTAATCCTTGAGACTCAGAACTCTGTTTTAGGAAGACTGGCAAGAGTTTTAAATCAAGTGCCATGAATAGTATTATGGCTTTATGCAAACTTATGTCTTGGATCAAGGACTCCATATGGTTTGAATATATGGCCATACAGCTTGCTTAATCTCATGTGAACAGCAAAATCTGGGTCAGACCTTCCAGTCTGTGCAGTGCTTAGGGCAGGAGGTGGGGAGCACCAGCTCCAGAATTCAGAATGAGAGGGCAACACATGTCATCAGGACAGTCTGCTCCATGGCAGCACCTGTATATCCACTTCCATGCTGGATAATGAGGCTATATTTGGACAGTGGCAGACTGTTGACAACAATTTGACAGTGTCTCTCCATCATGATGCTGCAAGGTGCAGCATAGACTTCTCAAGCTATCAGCAGCAGGAAGCTATCATTGAGATGCCACTGGACAGGGACTTTTGACAACGGTTTGTACTGATACAACAAGGGGTAATGGTTTTTAAATGAAAGACAGTAGGTTTAGATTAGATATTGGGAAGAAATTTGTTACTGTGAAGGTGGTGAGGCACTAGGACAGGTTGCCAAGAGAAGCTGTGAATGCCCCATCCCTTGAAGTGTTCAGGGCTAGTTGGATGGGTCCCTGAGCCGCCTGGTCTCATGGAAGGTGTCCCTGCCTATGTCAGGGGGGATGGAATGCAACCTTTAAGGTCTCTTCTATCCCAAGCCATTCTATGATTTGGTTTTGGTTTATAAGGTCAATGAGCTACCACCTGATCATGACAAAGGATGAGTCATTTTAGTAATCTCTGTTGTAAGTCAAAGCCATTAAACAAGTAACTGGACAACATTAAAGCCTGAAATAAAAGCTAGAAATATTTATTAAGGCACTATTTTTACTACATTTCTACCAGGAAAATGCCCTGTGTTCTGAAAGAAACAAAGAAAACAAAGTAAATTGAAAGCTCCGGAGGTCAGTGGAAGATTCAGTACTGGTGCGTCATCACCTCTAGATACGGGGGTCATACTGATGTGCTAAACAGAGATTTCCTCAGGAATAGTCACACTCTGGTAGTGATTCAGTGCCAGCCCTGGATCTGGCTGGAGGAAATCCAATCTGAGTGTAACATTGCTGTGCAAAAGCATAATTACTTGGCTGCTAACGTCGACACAGCTGTGTGTGGGAAGAATCCCATGTCATGGTGTATCACTAATGCAGATACCAAGGTAGTCCAGGGTAAACCAGCAAGGCTGACCTACCTTGAGCCCTACTCTGTGGATATTTCTGGTGCCTAGGGTCTTAGTAATTTACACTTTTCAGCATTTTAAATGCTATTTTTTGTTTTCAAAACAATGGCTGTGTATGGCAGCAGCTTTACTCTTACTCTCTAATGAAATCCAGTTGTGACCTTACAATAGGAATTGAGAGCACTGTACTAAATCAAGTTCAAGTTCAATATGCACCTATCCTACCATTATGCTAATGAAGGACCAAGAATGGAGCAAAAATATATTACAAACCACTACAGAAGAATTAATTTTTAGAAACATTCAAGATGAAGATATCCCATCAGGGACAGAGCCAAACTGAAGAATGGAATAATACATAATGTGGCTGGTGGTTTGTATAAAGCAGGAAAGAAAGCAAAGAAACAAATGGGACTAAGAATGTGGGGAACAACTTTCAAGGTCTGGTCCCAGTGCAGCACCTACATAGCAACTGCATTTTAGAAGGATTGAAAGGGTAGGAATAGAAGACCTCAGAAAATTTTTGAGCAAGACAATGAAATGAGCAAGTAAGGAGATAGAACTGAAGACTTTTTTTACTTACAGGAACTGCATACAATTGAGAATCTAAGAAAAATATTGTATAGTTGCTTATACACTTTCCCCTTCTGTCAGCTATGCCAGTCCTAAGTTATAGTTCAGTTGGCACTGAGAAGCACTGTACACACTCACACTCTCTCTCCAGAATTATTCAAGTTACATCTTAACATCAGGCCTTAATAACTACCTCTCCCCTGCTGGAGAGATCATGCCATAGACCCCAATGCACATTACTTAGTTTGGGCCTTCAGTACAAAGTGATTCATGCAGTTATGGGGATTCTTCCTATCTAGATTTCATGGACTTTCTGGCACTTGAATGAAGTGTATTTCTAAGCCAGACACCTGGGTTCAACTCGCAGGCATTTTTACACTGTTTTATCACGTACTGATGAAGAAAACTGTGTAGAAATATTTTGTATTACCAAAGACCTTTAGAGAGCAGCTTGCCATGTTATGTGGTCTTGCTGTGTAAAGGTCAACAGGGTGAGCAGTGTTGTTCTGCATCCAGAACTGGGCTTTCTGACCTCTTTTGGTAGCCAGGTTGTGATCTGGGCTCACCTGAAAATAATGGCCTGTAAACAGTAATGTCATGAATGAAGATGGCTGGGAACTGGTAATCACAGGTTAGGCACAGCATACATGTTCTCTGGGTGAAGGAGAGGATTTTGAAATATGCTCAGAAAGAATCTCCACTTTTAGGTACAGGTCCTAAGAGGGCAGCAGTAATGTGAGGGAAAGGGTATTCAAACCAGCTCCAGCTGTCTAAGTTAAGCAGCTGTATCCTTGCCACTTGGGGTCTGCAGAGGGGCAGTTCCACACCAATATATACTGATAACACTACCTTTTAGCAGGAAAAAAGAGCATTTTAGTGTTTTCATGGGGTTGCTTAGGTTAATCCCATGGTATACACAGCAGAATAAACAGAAGACATTTCCAGACTTCTGGGAGAAGATGTCATTCTGCTACAAGAATATGTACATTTAAATCTTTAAAGTGTTCAATTTGCTTTATTTTTGCATTTTTTGCGGCTCTCAACCACAGCAATCTAACACATTATCTTTGCATGTAGAGGTGGATAATATTTCAGTTAAAAAGTAGTGATTTCTTTAGTAATAGCTTCCTTACTTGCTTCACTTAATGCCGTCTGTAAGCTGTGCTACTAGTTCCCCTTAGAGAGCCTATTTGCATGCCAAACTGCTTTTTGAAATGTAATTTATAGGGATCAGTGAGTGACTGACACACATCTACAAAGACATAATAAAACCCTATGAATATAAATTACTGCTTTATCCATGACTTTTGTCTGAGGCACTGTTTCATTCTGTATTACAGAAGTATTAAAGAAACTGCAGATCCATGTTACAACTCTTTCAGTGACAAGCCTAGTTTAAGACGTTCCAAAACCTTTTTCATCATTACTTCTGAGATGGTATCAATTCCCTCAGTTGGGCTGATTCAACTCTTTGATTTTACCCAGACTGCTAAATAATCAATTTAGAAACTTTAAAAAAAAATTACTCCTTCCTGGCTCAACCAACCTGTTTTATTTGGCTCTTTTAACAGGTTTCATTAACAGTACTCAGTACTGCCAGAAAATCCATCCCATAAAAATGGTAAATCTACTGTGTAGGTCAGGAATGAGTAATGGGGATGAAAGGTCTTAGCCTGTGTCTAGTGCTAAGAAAATAATAACATGGAGCTTGAGTTTCAGTGTGGAAATTGTCCTTAAAAGGCAAGAATTTAGGTATACGTTCGTTAGGTCTTTGCTTCAGAAAACAGCCCTGCTACTCTGCAGATTTACATTACATCAGTAAAGACAACAGACCTTCAGTACTTGAAAAAAATAATCCCAAGAGGGTCACTGGAAATGTAATTTCCTGTCAAGGAAAGACAAGTTGATCACAGTACAGGTGAAGCCATTTAGAAGTGAGAGGAATGTGGGTTTGTGTACAAGCAATGGGAGATCTTTTTCAGAAGAAACATCAGTTATAATTTGGATAACCTTAGTAAGCAAATTCCACTGCAATAAAACCACACTGTAATTGCACAATGGTTTTAACTTCTTAAACATGTAAACACTGAGATAAATGAGCTCTAGAGAAAAATGGTTGGTACAGAAAGCTCTTACCCTTTTTCCCATTTTCTCTGTGTTTGAGAAAGGTGCATTTTCTTATCAGGATATTAACACTAATCCAGCCATAGAAACAGTGGAACCTCCTCTTCCTAAAGGAATTGGACATGCAGGAAATTCACCTTTTGAACTTCATATTGTCAAGAGTCTTGAGCTGGCAGTCCTCCCCACACTGAAGACACACAGGATTTCATCACATCACTTGTCTGCCACATGCTGACCTCATGTTCCCTGGCTTAATTTCATCCCCCACTTTCCAAGTTTATTTAGGAGAAGATTTACACTCATCTTTCTCACTTCCCAGCAATTTTGCATGTTTTGGTACACATGGAATCCCCACTACTGTAAAAAGGGCTGTAACGTGCTGCACATTAGGGTCTCTTCATCCACTGCTCTTCCTCTCCCTGGCTCTAGAGAGGAGTCCCAGCTCTCTCTGAAAACAAGTTACAGTGATAATTGATTGTGGTATTGCTTGGTCACCAAGACGGGACAAAAAGACTGTAAACCAAACAAAGGTGTGGATAGTTATTTTTAAGACAGTTTGCAGAAAGATTAACTAACTGAGTGTCATTCAGCTGTCTGACCTGATATTTACAGAAGTATCTTTGAAAAACAATAGGGAAGGACTTTGGCATATAAGGAAGGAAACTATTTCTTAGAATCTGAATTATGAAAAGAAAAGAAATAGAAAGCGTTAGTGTAGCTGTTATCCTCTGCAGGAATACTGGGTTGTGGTCAGCCTTATCTGCTTCTTTTCAAAGATCCTGAGTTACTAAACTCTGATTACTAAATTACTAGTATTACTTTGATTACTCAAAATTACTAAACTTGACTTAAGAGTTACAATTTTCAACCTAAACAGTCATCCTGACTCTTAGCATCTATTGTTAAAGTAAAGCCTGTATTTCAAGTTTTAATACATGCCAAAGAGGTACTTAAAAGCAAACTAATCTGTGGTAAACTTGCAATAATTGCTCTTACAATATAAGAAGTGATTTGAGTTAGCATAGCTGTCTTTCATTGCAAGCCAAACTAATTCAAAGCACCTGTACCTTGAAATTTCCTAAGAGGGGGGAGTAGCTGTATGCATATACGGACATTCAGTTGCCCATGTAACTGAGAAAGACTGCAGGAGGGAGAGGTACACTGTGTGTTGGAAGTAAGAAAAAACAGCTTTTTTTTTTTTTTTTTTTTTTAAAACATCTTTTGAATTATGCTGATCTTGTGGGTATTCATTTCAGAGTGCAGTCAAAGGGTTTGAGACATCAAATACTTAAGATTACATTGCTGAAATAAATGGCTTAATTTTGTGTTAATTTTTGCTATTGAATACTGAATTTTCATTTTCTCTGCAAGACTAAATTTTAAAGTAGTTCTTAAAGTTAATGACACTGAAGATGCAAGACTATACCTTTAAAAATGTGGTAGCTCAATGTATGTACTAGAGTACCATATCAAAACTGAATCATTAAAAAATGATTCTTCACTTTGGTAGCAAAAGTGATTTTTTTAAAGCGTTCTTTGCTTACCACAGTTAAAGATGTAAGTAAAAATAAAGTAACAGTGTCCTGAGGAGAGGTTTCTTAAGGGTTTTTTGATTCAGTATAGAAGTATGTCAGATAGTCCTCCCAAATAATGATATTTGCAAACTGATAGGAAGAGACTAAGAGTCAGTCCTGCAGAAAACAAGCAAACAGATGACAAAATCCAAGCAAAATATATCTTGATTCTATAGAATAAAGAGATGAAGGTGCTAAAGGTACTGAAATAACAGATTAATCTAACACCACAGCTACTGGGGGTGAAAACAGAATCTTCTTAGAGGAAATACTGATGGAGTTTTAAATCTTGGTCAACTAACTAGACTGATGGGAAGGAGCCCCAAGGAAAGGTAGGTGTGAAAAGGTTGGATTTACTTGTAGTGTTCTGTGCTGCTTTGAAATTAGAGCCCTGAATAACATTGTTTAGGGCTAGGTTAAAACAGGTGTGACTAGAACATTTTGAAATTATTCTAGAGTGGTAGTGTATCCCAACAAATTGTGTCAGGGCAGATACACAGACACCCAAAGCCAGAAGCAGTACTCTGGTAAACCAAATATCATACAGTTTGCTTTATAACCCTGCTGTGAACCGCCTCCCACAGGAGGCAGGACTGTTTTCCCATGGTGCAAAGACAAGTTCTGCTTTGTTCTGGTGCCTGAAGAAGAGCAGCTGTATTCCTGCTGCTAGTGCAAACCTCATGCACCTGGGTACTGCATAACATTGAAGATGGATCTTTTTTCCTGTACATGTCTTGGTGCAATATAATTTGCCTCTCTGAACAAAGTGAAAGAAAGGTGTCTTTATGCAAAAGCTGCCAACCCCAAAACCCACTTTCTTTGTTTTTTCAGTCTCCCATTTCTAGTGGGAACTGCAGCATGCATTCCTGTTTGGCTCAGTCTAGTGATCCAGTTTCCCTCTCACCACTTCCAGAATGATAATTTACTTAGTCTAGCTTCTACCACTGCTCCCATGAGCACTACAGCCTACGTACTTGCAATAGTAATTTTAGGAAGTCATTTGACATCAGGTTCTTATGCTTTGTGGGCAGGGCTTAGAAAGGAACCACAGATTTGGAAGAAAATCAGATACTGTGAATAAGATTTTTCATGTGCTTATGACCAAAGAGTGCATGCTATTTTTCTAAGCAAGGATCAGCCTTCTGTAAAGCTGCTGCCACAGCTGCAAAAGTAGCAGAGAGATGTGTGTAGGTCCTTTTGTCCAGGTGTGTGTGACTGGCACTGCAGCTGTGGTGACATCCCAGTTGTAGGGGTGTGATATGCGGGCACAGACGTGAGTCCAGGCCTGACTGGGAGCTCAGAGCAGTTGCAGCAGTGTGATCCTGATGCTGTCTTCCCCTGTCTCCTGTTGAGCACTGAGAAAAGCAGGGCTGACATGGAGCCTCCCTGCCTGCTCTCATGGGGCCAGTTTGGACAGCATCTGCTTGGCCATCTCCCATCCACCTGCCTGCATTGGGGCAGGAGAGGGAACTTGGCAGTGGCTGCAGCTGAGAGGGGCGGCAGCTGCTTACATGGAGGGTTGGTACACAGTGTAGAAGGTGATTTAGAGGGCCAGTCTCCTCAGCTGCCAGGCTCAGATAATCTTAAAGGAAGAAGTAGGACTTCTAAAGCAGTAGCATCATAAATAAGAGGGAAAAATTGAGAACTACAGATGTATGGAGTAGAAGAGTGTTCACAAATTCAGAGTTGACAAATCGGTTTAGTTGTTTCCAGAGTATCTGCCTAGGAGTTCTATTTAAGGTCACGTATCAGAATATAATAACTATGTAACATGGAGAGGCAAAACTGTTAAATTTTAAGCAGTTGCCTTTGAATTAGGAATTGTACAAGGAGACAGGTGTGGCACACAGTTTAATAAATGTACACAGAAAACTCTCTGCCTTATCCTAAGACAAGCAAAATTGTTGCCTCGTACTTTACACAATGATGCAACCTCATTTTAGAAACTCAAACAACACAAGTGCTTTTTCATCTAGAAGAGATTTTTTTCTTGTTTTCTATCAATCAAACAATCCACAGGAACTGTATAATCCTAAATTTGTTAGGCCTCTTCATTTTAGGCCTAAAAATGCATTAAGCTGTGGCTGTCCCAGCTAAACTCCCAGGTCCTGCTGAAATTGTTATGGAATTTGCGTGTGGGGCTATGTGGTACAAATGCCCACAAACATCTCGTTTAGGCATTATGACCAGAAAATGACTAATTAAACTGATACATGTTTCTTTAGTTTTAACAGCAGCCAGCCAGTGATTGTAGAGATCCATTTCTCCTGCCTGCTCTTGTACCTTCTGCAGTACCCACTCACTCATTTTGGAAACAGAAAACCTCAATTCACCACCTCTGTACTAAATGGAGCCCAAATCATACTCCCAAGGTTACTTCTCTGGGTTTCCCTCCCTGTCTATGTTGGCTGAATACATTCAATATAAATAGAAATTTAAAGTCTCCCATATGCTACTTGAGTGAAATCCTAAAAATGGTACTGTCCCACTAGTATTTTGAGTATCACACATGTATGGCCCTGCTTTCTCTGTCACAAGTATTTTGTGACACCTGAGGCTTTTCTTATTCACAGTATTTCAGGCTAGCAATTTTTTTAGTTCTCTAGACTTCTTGAAATAGTGGCACTACTCAAGAATTCCTTTACCATATGAAGTGAGAAGGGGATGACTTATCTTCTTCCCATTCAGCCTTAAATTTGTTTACATAGTTTTCTTCTGATAGTGTCAGCATTAAAAAACATGAGTCATGGCAACAAAAATCTATGGTTTTTTTAAATGGTTTATTAGAAAATAGTAAGTTTGCTGAATCATGACCAGTGCACAGTAGGGAAACATATACTTTTTTATATCAGCAGAATCAGGAGGTTCCAATTTGTGCTGTCCCCACTAAAGGCTTGTGTGAATCTTGTAACAGCACTCTGCTGTTGCAGAACCGCAGCATGGGTCAGGTTGGAAGGGACTACGGTGGGTCATCTGGTCCAACCTCCATCCTCAAGCAGGGTCATCCCAGAGCACATGGCACAGGATTGTGTCCAGATGGGTCTTGACTATTTCCAGTAAGGGAGACTCCACAGCCTCTCTGGACAATCTGTTCCAGTGCTCAGTCACCTGCAGAGTAAAGAAGTTCTCCCTCATATTCAGGTGGAACATCCTGTGCATCAGTTTCTTTCCATTGCCTCTTGTCTTATTGCTTGGCAGCTCTGAGAAGAGCCTGGATCCAACCTCTGACACCCTCCCTGTGGATACTTCTGTATACTGATGAGGTCCTCTCTCAGGCTTTTCTAGACCGAACAGGCCCAGCTACCTCAACCTTTCCTTGTAAAAGAGATGCTCAAGTTAAAGTAGGCACCTTCAAGACAGAGCCACACTTGTATCTGAACTTCGGTTAGCAAAATGAGATAGTTCCATCTATCCCTCTAATTCAATTGCAATTCTCTAATTCTTGCAATTCAAGATTGAAAAAATGTGACATACAAAGGGAGAGTGGAACATCTAATATATTAAGCAGTGTAATCCTAAATATTGAGATATTACCAATGTAAACTTTCAAGGCCTGGTAATGTATGTATTGATAAAGTTAGGATGGAATAGTTTCAGAATATTTGTATATATGTATATGTGTGCAAAACAATGACTTGTTTCTGATTTTAATCACCTTTATATTTTTATACAAGTACTGATTCTGTAGATGACTTTAATCCTGCTTTTAGTTTTCTTTTTTTTAATCAATATAATATATCTTTTAAAACTGATCAGGCATGTTGTTATAACATTTGTCAGGGAAAGAAATCAGATCACTTAAAAATCATACCAAATCTATGAAGGAAGAGTCATCTAAGAAGTCATAAAACATGGGTTAATCCCTTCATGAGTGAGCATGAAGAAGCACTTTTGAGAACTTAGGGCTGATTTGAACAATGGGAATCCAACCTGCACCACCAAGACAAGAAAGCTCCAGGAGGGAATGGGCCCCTGCAAACTTGCGCTTTGTCACTTCCAAAACTCCTGTGAGTTGAGCATTGATTTATGCTATTGATTTGGAGCATAGGTTAATGGTCTTTCAGCTTAGTTTTAGAATGAACTTGACTAAGCAATCTGTAGGTATCTGTAGGTAGCCCTGGACATCTGGTTACTGCTCCCTCTAACGACTTGCACGGGCTTTCTCTAGCACTGGTAAGCATGAGAATGATCAGCTTATTATTGACCATCACAGAGAATGGTTTAGGAATTGATATCCTTTAATAATGTATTGGTTTTAAAGCAAAACTAGCTTCTTTTTTTCTTAAGATCATACAAGATACACACTCTTGCACAGATTGGTTGTATATGAACAATCCAGGATATCAATTCAGTGGTTTAGAGCAAGAGTTCAGCTGCTGTCTAGAAGAAGACAGTATGACTTAGTCTCTCAGTGCCAATATTTTTATTGTCATTCATAGTCCAGCAATACATGCTTTTAACTTTAGCTGGTAAATCTGCTACAGCCTGTGAAATAAGAAATTACTATGCCTATTAGAGGCTTTGAAAAATGAAGCATTTCGTTTGGGAACCATTACGTTTCAATGCCACTGATTCACTTCCTGGATTTTCAACTTAACAGATTTGATTTATCGAGACAGAACTATGATTTTTTAGGGGTTTTTTTATGTGATGGCTTGAATAAATGATGGGGCATGACATGGTTCACCTGCTAATGGAAACAGTTAAGCAAAGCTGATGCTGTCTCATATTCAGTGCTTGGAACAGATGCACATGGTGTCTGTTTCTGACTGTTGGCTAGACAAAACGAGACAGTAGTTGCTTGGCAGCACTCAGAAATTGTTTGATAGATAATGGATTGTAAGAACTTGGTCTCTGTAGAGCAAGAGGGCTTGGAGGTTATCCCTGCTATCAAATTACTGCAGGTTTAAAAAAAGCTTGCTACAGCAAATAATTTAGCCTTTCCACACAACAAAAAAAGGGATGGTTGAAGCAGTTGGAAGAAGATATACTTGCACTAAATCTGATCCTATTAAGATGTGTTTAGATTGCTAAATTATCAAGATTTTTTGTAAAGGACAAACCATTCCAAAAGATTTCACACTCTTCCTGTGTTAGGAAGCATTACATTTTAAATTATGTAGGTTCTCCTGCTTTTTCCTAAATCACAGATGAAGGTAATGGACAGCTTGGTGCCCAGCATTCTTTGCTCTGTTCTACTAGAGTACATAAATTGAAATTTGCTTGAGTGACCACGTTATTTTTTTAAAAAGCAAACAAACAAAAAACCCAGATCCTGAAGCTCCTGTTTTTATGTGAATAATTACATTGTTTGGGTTGAAATAAAAGGTGCAGCTTTCTGGGATTGTAAAGGGGCAGTTTGCCCCAGATCATTAGTGTTAGAAGACCCATATAGAAATTGTCATGGGGTCACATACAGATGTACCAGTATTTATCTGTCTTTATTTTTTGCTGTTACTGGGCTTGTGTGTGGGCCTGGCAATTCTGGGCTTTTTATTTAGTCTGCCAGCATAGGAGAACCAACAATCTGGAAAAAGGGGGGATGAGCAGGATGTGTCACTGGGAACTTGGTAAGGCAAACTGTAACCCCTGCTGGGATTCCAGTACCAGCCAGCACTCCAAGGTGTGGAAGGAACATTTTCCTTTCCAGTTGCATTATAATATCTTGTATGCTGAAAAACCAAAAGAAAACAGAAATCCTTTGTCATTAATGTTGGTTTTGTGGTGCATAAATATTTTTCGGTTAGCATTGCAGCTGAGCTTGTGAGTCTGAATGCCTCAGCCTTGAAGAATGACTGCTGTAGGACTTAAAATGTGTGAGCTCAGGGTCATCCTAACCTGATTTTACTGCACATGGGTGTGCCCTTTATTGTGCTGTCAAGGGCAGAGCATTCACAAGTCTCTCTCACAGCCACATCCAACAGGGAAACTTATTATCTCTCCTGTGTGTCTGAATGGGGGTAATGTGGATAATGTAGCCCGGCCCTTGAAAAACCAGCCTGCAGTCTTCCGTCTAAAAGTGATTTGGGCATTCAGAACCTTGCTACTGACTAGTTAGTACCAGCTTTCTGCATCAAAATTGTCTTATTGCAAACAGGTTAAAAAACCCAAAAATACAACTGCATACAGTGATGACACTGCTAATTCATTTCTACAGAAAAGGTTAGAGAAACACTAAGCAATCACAGCTTAACCAGCTCAGAAGGTAGCACATAAAACTGTACACAAAGGCACAGTTCAGGTTATGAAAGAGACAGATCAGTGTCGGGAAGAAAGAATGACCTTGCTTGTTTAAGAATCGATAACATACCTCAACTCCTTGAGACCTTTTCTGTAACCAAGGACAGCTCACAGTGCTGACACATTTCTTTTAGTACTAGAGAATTAACTGCACAATAATACTTCTTCTCAGAAACGGTAAATGTTCTGGAGGAGACAAATGGGCACTTGATAAAAATGCAGGGGTTTTTCTGGAAACGAATGCCATCTTCAGTCTGTAGATCACCTTTGGTCTTAGTGTTGCCAGCAATAAACAGAAGGAACAAAACTTCTGAAAATGCTCATCTGAAAATTCTGATGCTTCTGAGAAGATCACCTAGACAGACGTTCTCTTCCTCACTGTGTGGCAAGAGATTGCAGCATATGGAACTGTATCATCAGTGAACTACCTCAAATGCCATCCTCCTTCTTTCCTCCTTCTTTCCTCCTTCTTTCCTCCTTCATAAGGCATCAGTTCCAAATAACTAACAGAATTGTCCTGGAAACTGTGAAGTGTGAAACTACGTGGATGAACCCCTCATTGATCTTTGACACATGATCAGTCTGCTTACAGTGAGGACAAAAGGATTTATGCCATTTCTGCAAAACTTGGATGATGCATGGAGCTCTTTGCTAGACTGATCACTGCCTTTTGAAATATAGGCTATCTGTCATATTCTCTCCATATGCCCAGACAGCCATCTGTCAGGGAGGCTGATGTCAGAAAATTCAAAAAAAGGGGCTGTTATGTAGCGTAGCTTTGAGGGTGGCATTAATAAGAAACTGGGCAAAAGATTTTGCTCTGTCTGATTCTGCAGTTGTGCCCTAAACACTCATACTGATTCTTTGCCAGTAAAGAAGAGGTCAAGTGTATCCTTTAAACACTTGCCTTAATATTATAGTCACTGTATTTTTCACTGCTCCATTAAAAACCTATGAAAAGAAATTTTACAAGACCTTTTATACTGTGATTTCATAAGGCTTCAAAAGGAGGATTTGACTAAAGAGGGTCAAATTAATCTAAGATAAAACCCATGTTTTCTTATGTTTCTAACTTCATGGAGTTAAAAATCCCTTTGCTATGCTTGTAGCGACACGTTTTACTGTCCTCAGTGCAGAGTTACGCAGGCATTCCTCATGCACCCAGAAGATGTTGTTATTAGTGCAGCTGAGCAGAAACCCTTCTCGGCCACAGTGGTCCCTGTGGCAGCTAAGGAAGCTGCAAGAGAAAGTCTGTCTGTAAAGGAAAAGTAATGTTTCCAGTGATTTTATTTTCTTCCATTATTTACCCAAACTTTCAGTAAATTACAAGGCTCTCCAGGGTTGGATGTTTCTAGTGCGCCCACATGTAAGGTAAACACCGTATTTCACATGACAACTATTATGACTTCTTGTTTATCTGCACTTAGAAACTGGAGGGCTCAGATCAGTGTATGTTATGCTGTCTAAACATTTATTTTGCAGACAGGGGAGTTCAGATAGCTATAAGAGCTGCCTGACCTCCTCCTAAAACATACCAATCCCCTCCCAGTAACTGGAAGGTGACTTTAGATACAAGTAATAGCAGGTGAATTTATTGGAGAGCGCTACACAATTTAAGAGGCAAACAGCAAGAAAAGGTAACTCAACAAAGCTCAGTAAGCCTCACGGTAACTCTTAGAAATTTTTGTACTGGGATAAATAAGATATAAGGCTAACACTGACCTCACTCCCAATCAATGTGTCATCTTCTTCTCCACGGATGTGTCTGCATACAGGAAATAGATCCCTTATCCCCCATTTGGGACTGAGGAAAAGCCCTCATCAGACCCAGGCAGCAGCAGGCCTTGGCAGAGTTGGGAAGCTGTTGAACACCCACCAGCCCTGGGCACTGCTGCAGCTGGTCAAGCACCAAAGCTGTGGCAGGGATTGCAGTGTTCAGTGAGGTGGCAAACTGCTTATGTCCTTGCTGAAAGGCAGCCTTCTGTACCAGCTCTGGAGTGAACAACAAATGGTGGGAAGTGGGAGAGGGAATGGTTGGGGAGGGTGGGCTTTCTGATCTGCTGGCCAAGGCAACTGCCCACTTGCCAGAAGCAAGTCCTGCTCATTTTCTGAGGCCAGTCTGTTCTCAGGTGACAGAGTGCACAGCCAGCAGAAGTTATTATTAATATTGCTCTGAAGAAATGACTTGTCAATGAGGTGACAATGGGGTGCTTGATATTTAAATAAGGAATATCTGGATTATTTCCTCCAAGCTCTCTCAGACTGAGAGAGAAATTAATAACAAGGCAGGTGTTGAAGTCAAATATATTATAGTCAGTTGATATCTGTTTTGACAGGGTCACATTCTAAAGTTGGTCTTCTAATAAATTTTGAAATGTCAGAACAGTTGGAGAATAATTACAATTTTAAGCAGAAAACACCATTCCCTGTGCTAGAGTCAATGCAGTTAAAGTAAAATTTAATTAAAGGCATGTGAGTAAGAAGGTATTAGAATGATGAAACACCCAGGTTGGAAGAGACCTCAAAAAATCATCCATTCCAACATTTGTGGGCAAGGGAGTGTAGAGGAGATTATCTAGCACCCTGTACAGTTGAAAATCTTTGTTAATGGAGACTCCACCACATACCAGGGGAGGTTCTTCTTGTGAATAGTTGTTATAACTGTAAAAATTCTCTTTATTATATCAAAATGAAGCTTCTTCTGAGGTTGGGTGTAGGTATATGAACAATAAGAAGAAAGGCTGAATATTGCTATTGTGCATAGCAGCAGAATATGTTCAATAATCCTTAGTTTGGGGGATGGGGTTCTTTTTAAGTTAATTTAGGGTCTACTGAGCTCTTCATAGTTGCACTCACAGCAAAGTATTTGTACCTCAAAAGCCATCTGTGCAGGTGGAATTGCTTCCTTCTCTTCACACCTCCATGAACTTTTATACAGTCATAATCTGCTGATATGTTATCTAATTGGCTGTCTTTGTTAGGTGTTTCCAAAGTTTACTCCATTTTCTGCTGACTGGTTTGTATCACCTCTCTGCTTGGTCCCTCCTTCCAGGGTATGAACAAAAAAGTCATTCAGGCTTATGAGGAAAAACCTGCTCTTTGCAGGCCCATGCTGTTGTTCTGTATTTAGCAGTTGTACTGCCTTGTGTTTCCAGATTAATTCCCTTATAATTTGATCTGTTGTTTTTGCCAGTACTGATGTCAAACTAAGCGATAATGTTCTAGACTTTGCCCATCTTTATTACAGAGTGACACCATATTTGCACTCTCGGTTGTTTTGTTTCTAAATAATTTTAGATAAGCATGTGCTAAAGGTACCTTTGCTTGTCTGACAGTTCTAAAAAAACTAACAGAGGTGTGACCTTGCTGCCTTGTGATACATCAGCTTGAGTAGAGGAAAGGCATACGGGTCTGAGGGGTAAGCATTCCCTTTCAGGGGATGCTGGCTCCTTAGCACGTCAGCTAACATCCTTGGATACAATCCTTGCTCCATTTATTTTAGAAACATAGACATAAAATCCTTTCACCTCAGAACACAATGGCCACATCCAAACTGAAATCTGGATGCTGGCAAGGCACCCAAGTCCTTTGCCATATGCCATGCTCCTGAAACGCACATTTTCTATATTTTATTTTCCTTAAAACATAGTGTCCCAAATAGGCCCTAGAGGGCACCTAGGGGCTCAGTCTGTATTTTGTGTAGTATGTGCTCCAGCCTGCAGTTATATTGCCAGCTGTCAATAACTTGTATTCATAATGGGAAAGATGTGGAAGAAACTAGCAAATGCTTCAGAGTACGCAAATTCACTACCAGCTGGCAAAATGATGGAAAGAAAATCCATCTTAAAGTGCAGCCTCTTATATCTGCTTTTGTGTATTAGCAACCATCTGAAAGTATATCCTCAAAAACATTAAACTCAAAACAAGATGAAAATCACAGTTACCATCAGAAACAAAGAAAGCAGATGATATCTTGAAAACTTCAAGCTCATTAAAAAATCTTCAGAAACTACTTAGCATCTGTATTTCACTCCTTAATAATTCATGCATTGAACAAATATTGTGCTTTACAGTGGTGATTGTATTTTATCTGAGAATTGAGCTGTCAGATTAAATCTCAATTCCAAACTGACAGCATTTTCCTTCTTTCTAATTGCCACCATGAAAAATTACCTCTTTTCTTTTTCTCACCTTTGTTTTATATTTATAGCTTCAACACCTTCCTCCCCCTGCAATTTTCTTTCTCATTTATTTTCTCCATTTATTTATGTCTCAGTATTATTCCCCTTCTGTGTCACGTTGCTCCTTCATTCCAGGTACTTTGTGTCAAAACATAGTGATGTCTCCCTGTAGAAAACTGCATTCAGCAGAGGAGTTTATGCTGCTTTATGATAACTCAGATAAATATCTGAAAGAATTAATAATTGTATCCAACCCAGAGTACTGTTTATCTGTCTTCCTCAGGCACAGTTAAACTGTTGTGGATAAAGATATTGAACATAGATTAGAATTAGGGCTGTTTTTTGTAAGTCTTCACTGAATTTCATCTTTTGATACCTGGAAAACAATTGTTTGATCAGTTGCATTTTGTTTTATGTGACATTCATATATTTGTGAAACAAATTTACCTCCTCACAGATGTGATTGATGGTAACAGCAAAAACCAAGTTTACTGGATTTGGGTCTTTATCACCTCTGGATAAATGCATGACTACTGCTCACCCTAGAGTCTTTCTGGTCCAGAGGAAGAAGGCAAGTGGCCATCTGAACTAATACGGTTCTTTAAGAGCCAGAAAATATTATTTAGAGAAGAACCACATATTCACTAATAAAAAAGAAGAAATAACCATCCTATTTTTTTAGTGGTAGTGGACTTAACAGTGCAGAGGCATATTAATAAAGTATTGAAAAACATACTGTAGAATTCCTCATATTTTAATTTTTTTATCAGAGCTTACTGGTTTTTATAGCCTATTTAAGTCATAAAGTACTGGTGACAGATTGGTACAATGCATCCATGTATACCTACAGACCTTTTTACCCAGTCAACAGAAAAGCTGCAGTGAATTTGAGCAACATCAAGAGAGATGGATGCCTTCATAGAAGACATACAGTGAACTGGCTATCAGTGAAACAGGTACTTGTTAGATAAGGGTATTTTGTTTGGAATGCATGTCTTTGAAACTCATTAAACTTCAACACAGAATATGAAAAGCAAAAGAAACAAAAATGAGCCACAGTGAGCTGGAATTCTGAGTCATCTTATTGGTTGCTTTAAATTTTAAATACCTCAGGTGATTATCCATTGTTTAATTTCTGAAGAACATCTGTACAGCACTACTACCAATATTTAACATCTTCACAAGAATATTGTATTCCAGAAGTTGTGTCTTCTGCACTAAGCCAAGATGTTTCACCTTGGTGTGACAGTCAGTGGGTTGAACACTGAGGTCAAGAAGAAAATGTCAGCTGAAAAGTGCATGTACACTGTTCCTGTCACAAGCATATACCTGGTTTGATCTATTTCTTACAATGTTCCAGGTCTTGAAATTAAGGCTAAGGCAGGCCATCAGCTAGATATTATAGAGTGATTGCTATATGTACTGCATTTCAACTCTATGGTATCAAAATTATAATTTTTACTTTGGCTGTTGTCCAAGCCTTTCCAATATGCCTTCCATTTCCTTTGCCTCCTACCAGTGAGATAGGCCATCTGTTTTCCCAGGGAAAGTTAAAGAGCCAATATATGAAAAGCACAAGCTCTTTTTAAAATAACTTTCCCACTGTTTTGTATTCATGTAATTTCATAATGATCAGACTCTGTTTCTTGTTGCTCTTCCTTATAGCAGGCGAGATTTGTTAGCTATCGAGGGTGTTGTTGTTAAGTAAATGTTGTTTGAGGTTTTCCCTTCAAGTTCAGCTCTTTGAGAAGACATCAGTTGGAACAATCTGGTGTTCTTTCATGAAGATTTTCTCTCTGGTTTGAAAGTGACATATGTGTAGGATGAAAATTACATATTCCTTCAAGAGTATGTGCTATTTTTGGCTGTTGCGATCTGTACATTCTGTTCATGTTCTATAAAAGATGAATGTAAAAGGCTTTTCTTTCTTTTTTGAAGTTCTTGGAGAAAGTGTGCACATTTGCTCTGATATTACAGAAAGAAATTCTGTCCCAGAAATGTATTAAAAAGTAACATGGAACAGATTCAGTTGTGCAAGAGAAGTAATAGATATATCCCAGCTGGGTTCTTGTACTCTCTTAATTTTCATTTACTTTCGTCTGATCAATTCTTGGCAGTTCTGTCTGGTAGCTGATACAGTACATCAGGGAAATTACAGCTGATTTCTAAAACCTATTTCACAGAAAGCATTGAATGAAACTAAAGACTCAGCACAGAAGTGACAGAAAGAGATAGCTTTCCTGCTCCCTCATCTCTAAGGGCTGTACTGCAAACCACTATAAATGCTTCCTTCCTTAACTACTGAAATGCTAGGGATATTGCTTAAAAAATCACATTGAAAGCAGGGGATTAGGAAAGAGTTTTTCTCAAGTTTTTGATATCACCAGGTTTTATCACCAGTTTTTAAGTTTTTTTGATAAAAACCTTAAAAATTCCCAAACTCATAAAAAGTAAATTAAATACCTTTTAAGGCTTTTGTATCAGATCTTGTGCCCAAAGGTAGAATTACTCTTATAAAAATGTTGATGGTAATTTCACTTTCCCTTCATATACATGTAGAAAGGCACATTATAAGGCGATAGTTAATCTATAGAGAGATGTGTGGGGCTAATCTCTATGCCAGCTGTGAGAAATTAAAGGAAATTAATCTGAAAAATGCATTCTCATTCCATTGCTGACTTCTGAAGTGTAAGTTAACCACTCCCCTAGGTTATATATTTTTTGAAGACAAGAATAAGCACTTAATTTCAGTAAAATAGATGACACTGCTTATGAAAGAGATGGAAAATTCAGATAATCAAAGATCCCTCTTCTCAGTTTTTCCTGTATTTCACACTTTCTCCAGTAAAGCAAACCAAGAATTTGGAGTAAGGTTTCTCCAGTGATAGTTAATCAGTTTCAAAATGGAAGTTGTACAGAATTTTTTATTGTTGCTGTTCCTTATAGCAATAGGTGTTAACATGGTGTCCTAAATACCATGATTTGACTTACTATGGGATACAGAGAACACACAAATATTTAACCATTAGTTTAATGCCAGAAAAAATGTTAATAATACTATGCATTACATAAAGAGATTTTTGCCTCTGGTTTCCAGCTTAGACCAGTATTCATGCAATGGGGAAAAAAATACTCATGATTGAATGAAATTAACCAAACTTGTGGGCAGGTTTTTTAAAATATGGGATCATAGGCCTAATGGATGAAGTGAACAAAATAAAATTGCTTTCCATGGAGAGCTACAGGACCTTCCTCAAACCTCAGGGAACAGCAAGCTGTGATGCTGCTTCTCAATACCATCTGTTCTTTGGGTTTGAAATGATTTATTGGAATTGTTCATGTTTTCCTGTTGACAGTTCAACTTCAGCAGTATGTTCTCAGGCAACAATGAAAGTCTAAGCAAATATATACTACCACTAAAGTTTACTCTCCTGAAAAAAATTTAAAATATGTTGAATATAGAAGCCTGTATCAATAAAAGGTTATTCACTCCAGTATATAAATACGTTGAAAAGAAGATACTAGTTCTCCTTGCTTCCATCTCACCGGGGACTTTGGCTAGATATTCAAAGTATTCACTTATATTGTTTTAATATAACTGAAAAAATTACATCAATCTTCATGGGAATAAGATTGAGCCAACACTGAGTACTTGTTAATATCTCTGATCCGTCTCGTTTTTCTTGAAATTCCTGTATATAAAAGAAATTGCCACACACCATCCAGTTATATGATACTGGGCTCCGCAGTACTATTTAAGCATGGTTTTTATGCTGTTTCGGGATGCTTTTGCATTTGGAACAACTAGTGTTTTCAGTCTTGGATGTTATTCTCTTAGCTCAGGTTTGGAGTATGCCATTTCATTTTCATGTATTCCATGCCACTGGCATATAGGCAGGTCTCTCCCGAGATGCTGGTAGCAATAGTGCTTTGTAGGAAAGAGTGAGTTAGTTGGGGATTATACTATTCAGTTTCCCACCCTGAGTCTCTGCCCATCAGGGAAGAAGTGCTAAACAGTTGGATCTGGCCAGACGGTGGCAATTCCATTTTGGATCCACTTGTGAAGTTTCAGACTTCACACTTGTTTTGTGACAGATCAAAAGGCTTACAGTAACTGTCACAGCTCAACACACCTGTCCTTTGGAAATAAAACAGCAGCTTCTTGGGTCCTGAGCCTCAAATCAGCTTCCAGAAGTGTTTGCTCCACCTTCAGCCTGGTGACCAAGGCATCGATTCCTTGCTGTAATGCATTCATAATGTTTCCATCTGAGTTCTCTCCAATTGAGGCAGTGAGCAAATCTCAGCATGAACTTCCCATACTGTCAGCAGATTCTCAGTCACTTGGCTAGAGGATTCATAGGTTAGTATTCTGGTGAACCCTGTGTTTATGACAATTTTTGGTGAAACTCCTACATTGACTTGAAATGACAAAGATTGCAGTTGAATTTGGTTAACAAAACACATTAATAAAAGCTCAGTTTTCTACTAACTCAAGGCAAATCTTACTCAAATCAGTAAACATTTTCTTTATGAGAATAAAGGCCATAGCAAAAAACACGCTGATTTGTTGTCCCATGCAAACTGTAGAAGACAGCTTCTCAGTGAAACTGGGAGATGAAAAGGCTGCATTTGTCTTTCAGGTTCCTCAGAGAGCCAGGAGGGTACAGCCAACGACAGGGTGACAGCATGCTGCAGTCCTTAGGAAGAGGCTGATCATTATCCACCATTTCAGCTTTTACATCCAAACTTGC
Source organism: Machaerirhynchus nigripectus (assembly GCA_013397975.1). Taxonomy (NCBI): domain Eukaryota; kingdom Metazoa; phylum Chordata; class Aves; order Passeriformes; family Dicruridae; genus Machaerirhynchus; species Machaerirhynchus nigripectus. Next base: position 1,404,959 of record VZRQ01007229.1, read on the forward strand.
CAAGATCTATTTACAGTTAATTTCTTATTTTTCTAGCAAATCCAACATGAGATCTGTGTACATTTCTCTCCTACATCAGTAACTTAATGAAAAGGACTATGTTCCACTTCATATTTTATTAGTGTCCCAGAGTTTTGTTGCCTTTCCCATTGTCTCCACAAGTTGGATCAATGCCAGCCTTACCCGCCTCCTTTACAAAGATTTAAATTGTGCTTTAGTCCCTCACTTCAATCACCTACTGGTCCTTGTTTCTCCATTTCTGAATCTTTTGCATCATGTCTTTTCTTCTTGCATCCATTTGGGTTTTTTACTCAGGTATTCTGAAAATAATACCCGGGGGGAAAAAAAGAAAGCATTGAGAGAATTGAACAAAATAAATAATAGGCCAATTACGTGTTCTAATATTTATATAACCATTATTATATAATCTAAATATAACCAGAGTAGCTACCTAAATCATGTAGCCATTTATGAGAGAAACAACATGATTAATAGGAAACTATTTAGCAGTTTCCATCAATATTCAAAGTATGTACAATTCTGTATGACATTAAGTTTAAAACCCTTCTGTATGGAGTCAGAACTTGATGCATAGAAAGACTGTAGAATCACACCCCTGGTAAAACACAATTGCAAAATGCTTACAAAGTATGAAGTATATTTGTAAGCATAACTAGTTTGCAAGAAGTAGTAATCTCCTGGAATAGATTGATGGGATTTCATTGCCTGTATTGAAAGAAATCTATCCTTCACTGATAATCACTGATTCAAATCCTGCTTGCCTTCAGTGATGGACATTATTTAATGTGTTCCTACTTTATTTCACTGTGAACTTCCTACCAATAACAGATATTTGTTAATCATAGTAGGTATTTTTTCTTAAACTTCAAATCCTTTGTGTTTATTCAGAACATACAGTCTGAGGAGAGCACATCTTTTCATAACAGTTTTTTTACAGTGACAGATGATACTCATATTTCCAAAGCACCAAATGTAACAGCTTGGTTCTATTTAATCATCTGGCTTTTTTTGTTTCATTTCACATTGAGTTGTAATTGCACATTAAAAAAAAAAATCTAAAAATCTGATCTAATGTCCCAGTAAAAACAAATTGTTTACTGAAAACCACAAAACTTAATATTTGACAGGCACAAAAATGCATTAATTATATGAAACATCATCTTTGTTGTTCAGTGACTGCCCCATATAATCAGTTCACAAGGGGCTGGCATAGCAGCTTAGAAGCTGAGCAGCAACATGTCTTTTTGCTTTCCCTAGTACTTTGAAAAAGTATTCCATTACTATCTACTGGTCCTTTCTGGATGACTGCATTAATCATATTTCTTCTTTTCTTGTTACAATAGCAAGAACTTTTGTGAGATGGGATGAAATAAATAGGAAAATATGAAACACATTTTTCAGTGTGGGAAGATTCCAGTGCAAGAAGTTACTGAAATATAACCTGTAACGTCTTCAAATGTCTGATACCAACCTTAGGCAATTGAAGAATGCAGAAGGAAATCTGTTTAAGTAATCATCCAACATACAGTAAAGCTTTAAAAATAAAAAAGGCATCCAGCCTTAATCTGATTTCAGTCTGAATGTAGCATGGCTCAACTCCTTAAATTTCTCAGCACACTTCAATTTAACAGGAAACACCTGTAGCACTGCTCTTCGCCATGTTGCAGTCTAATTCAAATAGAAATCACATAATAAATTTAGTACTCAGAACACCTGCTACCTTAAAACATATTCCTTTGAGACACTTTTACACTAAGCTTTCCTACATCTTCAAAAGACTGTGAATAAAGCCATGGCTCTTTCAAGAGCTTTAATATTCCCTGAGATAAAAGTGGAAAATGCATAAATTGTTCTTTGTGAAAACAGGATGATAAATTTCACAACTTACCACCTAAATCAGCTCTGTTTGGATGTGGAACTCAGTTGTACATCCTGCAAAGAGAACAAATAGATTTTCCACAGATTTTGTTAGGTGATGTTGGACAAAACCAGAGTGCCTGGTCTGAAAACTAATGAATCCTAATTTTAATGCCGTTCTTTTAAGAGTTCTGATGTTCGTAACTGTCCCAAATTCAGCAAAGTATTTACATTCCTAAGTCCTGCCCTGTGGACGAAGACAGTGACTAGTGATGGATATCTCAGTGGTGACTTTCCATGCTTTTTTCTTCTCTCAGTGATAATTGGGTAACTTTGTGTAGGAGATCCACCTGGGAAGCTGTCTCATTAGTTTTCCATTTGGCTGGACTCAGCTGACTAGGAAATAATTTTGCAAGTGAATTGCACCTCTTAGCACCATTAAGGTTTCTGGCAGAACAAGACACTGATGACCCCTTTCAGCAATTCAGAAAATGTTGAACTGTAGAAACATGCTAGGGAAGACACTCCCTAGAATCAAAGAATAGCACAGAGCCAGGCAAAGGGTGGAAGAATTGGGATCTAATGCCAGTAGCTGTAATAAATCAGAGCTTACAGATAGAGGCAATGGGACTTTCAAGCTTTCTCTCCAGAGGACATGGCTGGAACATCAGTTCCTGGATGTGAACTGCCTGGATAGGAACAAGTTCTGTGCTCAACCACCCATAGGCATTGCAGCACTTCCCAGGGGACAGTTGTGCAGTCAGCAACCCTTGTACCTGGTCTGCAATTCAGCCTTCATATAAACAACTATTGTTTCACAATCCTATCTTTTAAAAGCAAAATGAAAGTATTCCATTCATCATTTTGAAAAACAGCAATAAATGCAGAGCAGTGCTGCTTCTCTTTTGGGAAAAAAAACCAACCACCCAAGCACAAAATACCCCTCACAAACAGAATGTTTCATATTATTGGCTAGCATACTGAATACACAAGGGTAAAATGCAGTCCACAAGATGACAGCGATAGAGGTTAGAACTCATTTTGCATCCTGCCTTTTTGTGTGTGTAGTCAGACTGCAATACAAACAAAACTTGGTTAGGATCATGTATTGAAATTAAGTAACAAACAGAGGATGTGTATAAACAGTTAAGCTTTTTAATTAATGAAAATAAGGTATGGGAAATGAAGAAGAATTAGTTTCTTGAGTGGCTTAGTATCTATTCTTTATATTATCTAATTAAATTTATAAACGATATCCAATGCTTCTGTTGCTTCTTTGGCTTTTCATTTTGCCATTAATAAATAATTTAGACATGGTACAACATGTCAGCTTCACTGATCCTTAGAGCTGTTTTGTGCATCTGAAAATATTTGGGTTTTTATTGGGACTGTACCCCATGAACGAGAGCCCATGGCTTATCTCTGTGTGGTTGTATGTATTACATGCTGCACTAATCACAGAGCATTATCCATGTGATAGTCATATATCTTCATTCTCCAAACACAGACAGGTCATTTGAAAACTAACACTGCAGATTAATGTGATTCTGCATAACAAGGAAGAGCTTTTCTGGCTCTTTGCTTACCTGTTGGTTCTCCCACGCCGACTGCCAGAATCCCCACTCTTCCAATTACTCATTTCAGCTGCTCACTGCCTTCTGTCTTCTCTCATCCTTTCTAATACATGGAACTTGTTTCCTGAATGTTGACTTTGGAAATTTTGAATGAATTTCCATATTTCATATATATTTATCCTAGTGTCTGTTGCTCATGTTTTCCTCAGAAGATAAAGACTGCACTTTAAAGTTGTGTAAGTTCTCTGTGTCAGGCTATTTGCTGCAGACAGTGACAAAGAGCCCAAGAACTGGAGAGAAGACAGAAACACAGATATATGTTCCACATGACGTGTGTCTGTCCAGACCCTATGCACGCTGTCCAAGTCAAAAAGTTCAGCTTAGAGTTCTAAGAATTACTAGACAAAAATATTTTTAGAATCTGGCATAAAATAATACACTTCAAAAAAAATTTTGGTATGGAAATATTGAAATCATATAACCAAATATGCCACCCAGATTGGTTGTAAATGTTAGATAACTCTACATGACTAATTCTCTCTGAATGTTTCTGGAGGTTTTAATTTCTTTTCAGTCATATTTTTGTATATCTTAGCTGCTAAAATGTTTCAGCAAAGTGTTTGCCTTACCAAAGTGATAGTGGCTGTGATAGATGCGAAAAATAATGCTGTGTTAATTAACAGAGGAAAGAAAAACAAAAGGTTAAGCATAACCACTGTCTTCTGTTAAGAGAAAAACACGCTGTGTGATACAGCACAGCTTTGAAGCATTGAACCAAGTCAATCAATATCTTCATTAGGAAGAACAAGTAAGCTAGTAAAAATCAGTATTTCACCACCTTGGCTTCCCCTGCTCCTCAAAGCTCTGTAAGACAAACCTGCTTGCCTGGAGTTGTAGCAGAGATAGATAATAGCACTGAGATTAGAAAACCAGAGTTTCAGCTTCTAGAATATATTTATTTGTTTTCTTAGTATTTTGTGGAAATCTATTTTACTCTGTTCACCAGACCTGAGGGTCTGAGGAACCAGTAAATTCAGAAACAAGGTGTCAGAGTAGGGCTTCAAAGTAGTGTAAATTATGCTGCTTTTTCACTGCTTTAGCTATTTCAATTTTCAGCAAAGTGCCATCTGTTATTTAAAATCATATGGAATATACTACAAAGGAAAATTCAGAGACTTTCCATCCACTGTGTCAGAGTAGCTGCCTTTGGAACCTTAAAAACTACAGCAATGAAAGTTTTGAGTTTTACTCCATTCTAGGATAGTGCCTTCTCTAAATGTGAGGTGATTTTGGATTTCCTGACTTGTGTTTGAAAATATTTTAATTTGCCCTACTTATTCTGCCTCTAACACCTGCTAAGCTATGTTGAACTGTTAAAAGAAGTATATTTCCTTTGTTAAAGAAACACATGGAAGTCTAAAGTTATCCCTTAAAATATTTTTTACTGTACTGAATAAAATAGAATAATGAGAGGCAAAAATACATGACATTGGCCACTACTACTAAAGATACTGAATGAGAGTGAATAACTTCACATTATCATGATTAATTTATATAATAACAGAAATATTATTGCATCACCTCCATTAATGCCATAGATTTTCTATTATTTATATCACATACTTGGAATCAGGAATATGAGAGCATTTATTATTTAGTTAGTTGCAGTCCTGTCATGGTTGTGGCTTGGTGAATGTTGACTCACTCATTTGCAAGTCTAACTGCTGTCATAAATCATTGCTATTAGTTTTCAATTCATATAGCCAAATGGATTTTTCCCCCTTCCCCTCTTAGTTTTATTCCTATAGAAAATTACTTATGGCTTTAAAAAAACTGAAATTTCAGAGCTTTTAATGCACTCGTCACAATCTGATGTTCCTGGTAATTTACATATTAAAAAAATGATTTTTAAAGCAAATATATATGCTGTTCTTATCCACAGGGAGAACGTGGTATAATTAATTTTTTACTCTTTCTTTGCCTTGACAACCTAAACTTGATTGCTTAGTATAAATTCTAATTATTGGAGAAAGATGACAGATTCAGAATGGAGAAGAGAAGGAAGAAGCCAAAAGCAAAAGGCTATTCCCAGGATAAAGGAGCCATCAAAATGCTAATAAGCCCTGTTCCAAAAGGGTATTATTGTTTCTTTTTTCAGCTTTATTTACAAACACAAACATCTAAAGCAATGGTTCCATCTGCACAGTCTAAAAAGCTCTGTGTCCAAAATGCACATTGCTTCAGAACCTGCAGAGAATAAAAAGCCCTGCTCAGTTATTCAGCTTTCAGAAAATAACACTGGACTGAAAATTAACAAAAGTCTCTAGAAATCTAAACTTTAGGTAGAAAACCTGGTTTGTACAGAAGCTGTTCTGAACCAACTAGAAAGGAGAGAACTGATTCTCTGTCTGATCTCTAATTAGTAACCTAACATGAGCCTTTATGAGTTCTCAGAAGGAAAGAGTCTGATTTACCTGATTATTTGACCGACATGTTGGGTTGTATTTTGGGAGAAGAGAATGGAATCTCTGCAAGTTCTTGATGTATCATCACGGCACTTCTTCCAAATTGCAAGAGAAACAGCAAGAAGGAATGGATAGGGCAAAAGGGGGCACAGAGGAAAGAAAAACAAAGCCATAAATAACCGGAACTCAAGGAAAATCAGGAAAGGATAACTCTCAAGTGAATACAGGACTGAGTTGAAAGAGCACTTATAACTCTTGCCTCAAGGAACGTTCCTTTAACTTTGGTTGCAGAGCTAAAAAAGCAGCAAGATAGTCTCAGATAGAGAGGCAGACTATTTGTCTCAGAGGCAAGCTCACAGCAGCGGCAGAACCAACAGTCTGAGTCTTATTGGTTCATTACACAGGTCAGTATAACACGTAAATACCAACACAAATATTTGATATAAGGTAAAAAATAACTAACTCTACAAATGAATATTTTAAGAGATGGCCTAATGAAAAATATTTTTCCACATTTGTGTAGCAAAACAGGACAAATTCAACACCTGCCTTGAAGACATTTTCCTCGAAGTGCCAATAGAGGGAGTTACTTTTTTTTTTTTTTTTTTGAAAACATTTAACAGAGTAAATAAAACTGGCACCTGAGAATAGGGAGATCTGAGCAGGTTTACAGGTATGTTACTTTGGTTTTAGGTAAGTCACTTAAGCAGGCTTTGTGTCTTCTTGGAAAGAGACAGAGACATTTAGGTGAAGCAAACCATGCACCATTCTTTGAGGCATATCATATAGACATGATACACATCAAAGAATAATTGGCATGGGTATATGTATGGATAGATTATAGATAACCTGCTTACAAGCAGTCCTGCCTTGTGTTTGTGGTGGGCAGAGATGACAGGTTTCACTGCCTAAAGCAGCAGTATGGAAATGTTTCAAGAACTTGATCTTAGTCTAAGGCAAAGGAAAAACTGTAACAGAATTCTCACTTTATTAAAATAGTGAGTCTATGATAATGAAAAACATTTTCTGCAATACAATTGATCTGCAATGTATTTGTTACACTGAGCAAAAGCAAATTTCCCTTGAAGTTGTTAACATCCATAGAATTGATGAAAATAAAATTAGTTTTAGTGTTTTAGGGCATAATTCCTTAACAAAAAAGCCCAAACAAAACAACTTGCAGCCATATCATAATGAAAGCTTCCAAAAATTAAATTTCCTCTTCGATTAAGTTTGGCATATCTCTTTTAAATAAAGTATTTATTTTTATTTCTTGCTATCTTCTTTTACCTCTGTATTTTTTTTTTTCTGTTCTATGTATATACAGATATGTGTATTTAGCTATTTATTCTGCTATTTATGTTCCCACAACCTCCACCATTGCTGTTGCTCTCTGGTAACTGCACATCATTTGAAATTGGGCAAGACATTGAAGCAGAAGGGCTTTGACAACATGGGTTTTATTTTGATTTTGCATGTCTCTTTCTTTTTACTTTCAAAATATCAGCCAGTGACATTTTTCATTTGTTGATTTAAAGGATGAGTTGTCAGAGTAGGAAGAAGATGTATGGAGCTTACAGTTGGCAATGGCACAGTTGAGAGCCTCTGGGTAAGAATCAAGAGACAAACAATGCGGATGGCATCGTGGCAGTCTGCTGTAGACCTTCTAGCAGGATGATGATGTCGATGAATCATTCTTTGAGGAACTAAGGGAGGCTTCCAAGTCAACTGCCCTTGTCCTTTTGGGGGACTTCAGCTTGCCAGAAATTAACTGGGACCATCAGACATCTGGGACCATCAGACCATCATCTACAACTGTAGAGCCCAGGCCAGAAGATTCCTAAAATCTTGGGTGACCACTTCCCTTTAAGGGAGCTGACTCGGACAAATGCCCTCCTTGGTCTGCTGCTTGTCAACAGAGAGGATCTTGTGAGCAAAGTCAAGATTGGCAGATATCTTGGCCACAGTGATCAAGAAGTGATTGAGTTTAAAATCTCTGTTGACAGGAGGAAAAGTGCCAGCAAAACCTCAACTCTAGAAATAAGAACAGACCGCAGGGTGCTCAGGGAATTAGGGAGTAAAGTTCCCTGGGAAAAAATTTTTGCATGTGCTGGGGTCCATCAGTTCTGGACACTTTATAAATATACCCTCCTAAGGGCACAGGAGCAGGCAATTCCTAAATGTTGGAAGCCAAGCAGACAAGACAGAAGGTTGCCTTGGATGAACAGGGATCTTCTCTTAAAAATAAGGCTAAAAAGGAAGGTCTGTGCCCAGTGGAAGCAAAGGCAGGTGACATGGTAAGAATAGAGAATCTGCTTGCCACTGTAGGGAGGAAATTTGTGTGGCCAAAACTCAGCTGGAGTTGAAGCTGATCAGAAATATGTGGGACAATAAAAAGAGTCTTTTGAAATCTATTAATGCCAAAAAGCAGTGTAAAAATAACATCATCCCATTACAGGATGAGGATGATCACCTCACAAACAGGGACAGGGACAGGGACAAGGCAGAGGTGTTTTATACATTCTTTACCTGTCTTCAACCCAGATGACAGACCAAGGGGGTCTTAGTGCCCTGAGCTGCAGCACCATGACTACAAGAACAATCAGCTCCCAGTAAACCCTGAAACTGTGGGAGATCTGCTGCTCCAGCTGGATCTTAAAAGTCTGTGGGGCCTGATGGGATCACAAAATCTCTCTTGGTAAGTTTTGAGTGGTTTTGGGAATCCAGAGAGGTCCCAGCTGACTGGAAGCTGGCAACAGTTGTCCCAGTTTTGAAAGAAGGGGAGAAGGAGGACCCTGAAAGCACAGGAAAAGGGCAGGGTAACTGTGGGGGTGTGTACAGACTGGGGAATGAGACACTGGAAAGCAGTGCTGTGGAAAGGGACCTGGGGTTCTTGGTCAACAGAACATTTAGCTCTCTAGTCTCCTGCTTACCTACTGACACGTAAAAATATCCTAGAGGAAGAGCAAAAGTGAGAGGAAGTGACAATCCTTGCTTATAAACAAAATAGCACTATGATGTGAGCCATATTTAGCCATATGGACTGCGAGGAGACAAACACAAGAGAACTCCAGCAGTGCACTTGGGACTATGGTGAAACCACAAGCAAACTTCTATTTCTCCAGCCTTTCAATTTCTTCTGGCTTTGCCTGCTAAGACAGCATTTTATCCCTTCAGGAGGTTCTGTGCAGACCCTGCATTTCTTGTGTTTGCTGCCACATCATCCCCGAGCTATAGAAATAAACATGATATGCTCAGAAAGGTAGACTCTCCAAACAGCTTGGGATTACCAGTACCAGCTGAACTACAGGACTGGGCTGTGAAAAGAGGCTGTGTATGTTGCAGGGGAGAATGTATTCACAGGCCAAAACTGACAACAGTGTTTGCTTGGTCCCAGAGCCATCAGGTTTGGAAGCACATAAGACCTATAATTTGTATTTAACATAGCTAATTGACTGTCTTTGCATGGACCTTTGCAGGAACTTAACACCCTCATTTAAATAAACTGAAGAATAAAGTATATATTACCTAGTTTTAAAAAGCCCTAACAAAACAGGTTGGGGACTGACATCCCTCTACAGATTTTTGCCTCTCAGGAGAGCTGTCAGCCTTTCTTCTGAAGGAATTACTACACATGATGAATTCTGGATGAATTCTTTTCAGATGAAAACACCTGTGTTCTCTGTTCGCTTTAGAAACTCCCAAGGCAAAGTATGTTCCAGCCAGTCCGTCCAATGGAACACGGCAGTGTGTCACATCACATTCTGCTAAAGTGTATATCCTTTGAAGTGAAATGGTGATTTTCTGCTTTGTTTTACTCATTCTTGTTTAACCAAGCCTTACTGGGAGAGCTAACAAACAGTGGAGAAACTTTAAAACCTTCTTTTAAAGCCAAACTGGGTTGTATGCCGCCTACTTAGATTTTATATGGGGATTTTGAAAGCAGAAGAATTGGAGTTTTATTACAGGAAAAAGTTTCTATCCTATTTAGGCTGCAGACCTGAAGTGGAGCTATCACCATGCTTTGAGAGTTCCTTACCTCTCATGGCATTTTTTTCAGTGCACGTCTATAATTTTGCCATGCATCTACATATTCAAGTCCTGTACATTCCATTCTGATCCTATTTTGGAGGATGAAATGTCATCTGTATCACCCTATCTGTCCTGTGACTGAATTTAATGCAGTTAGAGCAAGATGATCTTCAGATACTTCATTTCCATTTACTAACCACATCTTACAAGGGAGACCACAGACCTCTTTCAGTTTCCTGTCTTCCACCTGAATGCATCTTTGTCACTAAGTATGTTTAAGTAGTGTTTTTACTGCAATAGCCCCAAAGTACAGGGAATAAAATACACCACTGTGAGGCGCTTAGTTAGATATTGAGACAATGGAGATCAATATGAGACAGCTGCCTGCTGCACTCATCCCAGCTGAGCAGACCATTTTTGTCTGAGGTTCCAGAGAAACTGCAGATTGCTCGGCCAGCGACTGATGTTCCTGAAGAAGTGAAGTATTGTCTTTGGGTGACATTATTATGTGTATCCCCTACGGCCAGCTCTATGCCCAGACATGAATCCTGTGCCTCTCTGTGTCTTTAAAACTGGGTCTGAGAGAAAGAAAAAAGCCAGGCGAATTCTTCAGAGTGGTTTGTGCCCAAGGACACTCTACTCCTGTGTTCCTGCAGCGGTGGAGCGGAGGAAAACACCTTCCTGCTTTTCCCAGCTCTTGGCTGTGTTTCTCAGGAGAGAGACGGAAAGTTAAAACTCCTTGCTTTTTAGCCAGTTTGCGAGCTGAGGCAAGAAAGTTTTTTCTCTGGGACTTTGGTTTCTTCTTCTTCTCTTCTGGACTTTTCAACAACACTAGAACATCATAGAACACCGTCTGGGAGGCCCGGAGAGGCCCATGCCGAACCCCAGCTCCCGAGAGCCACACCCACAAAGGACTCTGAAATCTACCCAGGTTCTCTCCACAGCGAGAGGTTTTACTATTCNTGTGTTCCTGCAGCGGTGGAGCGGAGGAAAACACCTTCCTGCTTTTCCCAGCTCTTGGCTGTGTTTCTCAGGAGAGAGACGGAAAGTTAAAACTCCTTGCTTTTTAGCCAGTTTGCAAGCTGAGGCAAGAAAGTTTTTTCTCTGGGACTTTGGTTTCTTCTTCTTCTCTTCTGGACTTTTCAACAACACTAGAACATCATAGAACACCGTCTGGGAGGCCCGGAGAGGCCCATGCCGAACCCCAGCTCCCGAGAGCCACACCCACAAAGGACTCTGAAATCTACCCAGGTTCTCTCCACAGCGAGAGGTTTTACTATTCAGCATTATTCTTTTGCCATACCTGCATGCATTGTGTTTGTTAAATAAATAGATTTTTCACGTTTTTCCTCCAAGGAATTTTTTCCTGAACCTGGTGGGGGAGGGGCAGCTGAAACCTGCCTTCTATCAGAGCATATTTTCCTCCAATTTGTCTCAAACCGGGGCAAGTTTTTGCTAGAGAATATATGGCACAGATATTTTTAGTCTCTTGCCATTAACTGTGGAGAGAAGAAGAGTGCTTGTCCTTCCTTAAAATAAAATAAAAAATGGGCTTCTCTACAACAGCAGCTGATTTACAACAAAGATTATATTTTAAGACCAATAGGATGATATAGGAGCAGACACATCTGTCAGGCCTGTTCTTTCCTTCCCAGTAAGGGTGCGAATAGGAAATCTTTTTTGCAAGTGCTCCTATAGCCTTTGTAAAATACAACGTAGGAGACAAACATTTGCAAGGTTTATCTTGCTTGAAAGTGCTTTCCAATGTCTGTATTAAGAGTAACTTCAAATCATTCGATGAAGCAGTGTTTGAGATCTAGTCTCCAAGTGCAGACTTACCCCCAGCAGGGTTGAGTATTGTTGCAGACCCTTGTCCCTTAAAGTGGAATCCCAAGGTGCCACAGGACTATTCATGAATCTCCCTCTCTCTGCAGGTAATGGAGAGAACTTTTTCAGATGTTGTACTCTAAAGACCTGAGGTGAAGTTAGAAAGGTCACAGAATTATATAATGCTTACGGTTGGAAGGGACCTTAAAGATCACCTAGTTCTAGTGCCATGGGGAGGGACACCTTTCAATGGACCGGATTGCTCAGAGCCCCATCCAACCTGGTCTTGGATACTTCCAGGAATGGGTATTCACCACTTTTTCAGGCAGCCTGGTCCAGTGCCTCACCAATGAAAAGAGCTGCCAGCCTTCCTGGCTGCTGTCCTTCATGGAGACATTTGTAGGGCAAGGTTTTGCTCAGATTTCCAGTCAAAAGAAGTCCTTCTGCTGATAAAAGGAAAAGGGATATCTTGTCTAGGTGTAGGCACAAGACAATCATGAAACTGCTCAGCATTATGAAGACTGAAGTGCAACTGGAAAAATTCTGGAAAGCTAGAAGATAAATGGACTGAAATGCTTAGAGAAGAAAAACTCCCTTAGGGCCAGACAGCAGCTGAGCATGGAAGGTTGCAAAGTCCATGCAAGACTAATTTTAAATTCCCAGGTGCAGTCCCATTTTGTGTCTGGTCCTTAGAGTGTAATTTTTCCTTTCCTTTTAAAGGATGTAGATCAAATGGCAGAAGTTCAAAAAGCTGAAGTTTACTCAATGCTGTTGCTTTTATATTTTTCAGAATTATATTTGGACTTTTTAACAATATTTTTGTTAAGTGTTGGTATCAGTGACATCAGTACTGAGATAGATCCCTGTGCTTTTATTCTTCTAGGTTTATATTAAAACTTTTATGTGTTAGCTCAAAAATATTTATGAATTCTCCTTTGGCCTAGTTAGTCTCTTTTTAGTAACTGCTCAGAGCCCTGCAGCTTTAATAACAGACTTTCACCTAAACTGAATATATATGAGCAAAAAAATTATATTACCATATTAATGCATCAGTAATTTGAACCTCAACCCAATCTTCCTGTCTCTCTTCGCTGTCTAATGGGAGTGATTTTTTGTATGTGTGTATTTGAATGACTTCTTTGTTACTTAAGTTGTATTTTTCATTCTAAGTAGTTTTTCTGATTATTATACCTTTTGGAATGTATTGTTAGCAGAAAAATCAGCACATTCAACAGGATGAGTAGTGACAGAAAGAATAAAGACTGATCACAGGGTAACAACTCTTTGCTTCTGTCATCATCTGCAAAGCCTGAAAAATAGTATTTCCCTACTTTTCAGTTATGCATCCAAACAATGTAAGGATTAGGGGATGCTGAGATGTTATGGTGATTGTCAGTAAGGGACGCTGTACAAACAAAATGTGTGATCTCACAAAACCAAATAACTTATTGCAGAAAATGATTGCATACATCTCTTACTGCATGTTAAACAATGTATTTTTAATGCATGCAATTTTTGAAGGCAACAGTGCAAATTCAAACCAAATTAAGGGGTGAGGTTGGGCCATGTTTACAGGGAGTTTTTCTTTAATTTTTGTTTTTCACACTGCTGATTTGTTTTGATTTATATATATATGTCTTATAATGAAGAATTATACTACTTTAAAAAAATCCTTCACATACTCATTTTGTGTCTTAAGAGTGCTTTCTTTGTGTAAGAGTGACAAGCTCCTAGGAAGAAATGATCTGTGGCACTGTTATATAAATTCAGCTAACCTGCTGAGACATTTTATTCTCATAGGACACCAGAAAACTCCACTTTTTCTATTACCTTCACCAATGATTCTTTGAGCAGTCTAAATCACTCATTCATGACAAATTGGCATAGCCAGCAGGATCCTAAATCAGGATTCACAACACGTAATGGTAAATTATTATATGATTTAAGGGTGCTAAAAAGAGAGAGAATCAAGTTCTAACAACTGAAATATTTAAAATAACAAGTAACTCACCAGAAGAAGAAAACATATTTCTTCTAGATTTAACATTTGAATTTCTGCACTAACAAGATTACAAAAGTATTCTTTATCCTGTGTGATCCATAAGAGCTGACATATTTTTATAGGTTGCAGAAATTAACCTTAGGTAGTTGTATGCAAAAAAAAAGTTTTCTTACCGCTTAGTCTGACAATTTTTTCCACATCAGGCTTCACAGCTGCTCCAAGTACTTCAGTTTTTCAGATGATGTGTCTGATCATGGCAATTCAACCTAATCCAAATATGTATCAGTCATGCAAGCAGATTGTTCTTTATTAAGATTCACTCTAAAGAACTGTGACTAGGAGTAGCACGATGAACAGAAGGTCATCAAGACTGAATGTTTTTTTTTCAGAATATTACTGACAAAACTGGAGGAACTCCAAGCTAAATCTTTGTTTCCCTAAATGGTAGATATTAGGATAGATGTTCTTACACAGCACAAGAGGGGAAGGGAAGTTCCTTGATAGACAGATGGTGCCACTCCAAATTGAACAAGAAAAATAACTGGCAAGGAAAGAATTGGCGAAAGTAGGAACCAGAGAGCAGATCAGCACTTAGCACAGGGAAGAAGAAAAGGGAGGACCTATATACAACTAGCAGAAAAATAAAAGGTTAAAGAAAATAATCCAAATTTCTACCCAAGACTGTTTGGGGCATGTTTCCTACCAGCGCAGGATTCTTGTGTATCCATCTGTTAGAATGCCAGGAAATCATGAAAGCAATTTTCCTGCTATGTTGTATTATTAATCTGAATTCAGGTTAACCATGCTCAGCTAGGAGATCATCTCCTATCAACCTAGCATCTCATCCAAGCTTTTAGTGATTTTGACTTGCTCCAGACCAGTTTTGTTTTCTGTCACTCATTGACTGTCTTCTCATCAGTGAATCACAATGAAACCAACTCAGATGCCTTTAAGGCATGGTTGGAGATGTGATAAGTGTGAAACTGCATGTATTCATTACTGTGTAGGTCGTGTTTTTCATCCTCTGCCACCACCACCACCACCAATGGTGGATAATGGTGTAATTAAGCCAATTGAGCCTTGGCCCAGTTTCCTGACTCAAAGGTGTCACAGGTCTCTTTGCTTCAGTCTTTCACTCTGCAGGAATCATCAATTTTTCTCCTTCTCTTATAGCCATAAAATCTGTTTCTCTAGCATTTTCCCTCATTTTCCTCTTTTTTTGGCTAATTATTTTTCGTGCTGTATCTGTGATGATAGAAGCTGACCTTGAATGAACTTTCAACTCATTATTTACAGGAGCACCAGCTGCTTTTCTCTATCAGAATAATTTTGTCCAAACTAAGGCTCTTCAATCCATGTGTGGAAGTGTTTTTCTGTCTTTCAGGAAGGATACTTTTAGCTGTTTCTTCATTGATCATTAGTGTCTTTGAAACATATATTTACACATATATGCAAAGAAAGCAAGCAAATATCCTCTGTCTGATTGAGGAGAAAATTTGGTTGGCAACTGGAAATGCATAGATATTTCCACTATGCATTTGTGTGGTCAGCATCCTCCTTTGGCATGGAGAAGCCAATTATTCTTGAGATCTCCTCAACTTTTCATTGTCCTAAAGGTCAAAGCAGCAAAACAGTGAGATTAAACCAAAAATATGGGCAACTGTGACAACTGGAAAGCCTTGTTCTCTTGCAGCAGTGTCCATGAATATAAATATAGCAGAGTACAGCAAAATCCCTTTCTGCAAGTGCAGGCTGGAGAAAAGCAGCCTTTGCTGTCTTCCATGATGTCTTATGGAGATACTACTCCTGATGCCTTAACTGAACATGTATTTTTCACTGTCTCTCTTCTGAAAGTGACATAGAAGTGTTTCTATCTGATGTTGGACAGGTACCAAAAACGTCATACTTTTAACAGCTCAAAATAATATTAATAATTTTGCATTATAAGCAGTCTCCCCCGATATTTGCTTACTAAATGATTGCCAGATATGTGCTCACACAGATGTGCTATAAAGGTCGGATGTTTTGGCTTGGGTGGGATTGAGCTCTCCAAGTGATATTATCCAAATGCCAGGTGCCCAGAAGATTGCTTTATAGGCAATGCACAGAATGAGGCACAGCCAAATGCTGACTAATTCCATTTATTTTAGACACCTCTTTTTAAGAAGGAAGAATATGCCTTTGGAGCTGCCTTGGATTGCCCTTTGCCTCTCCATTACCTCTGGAAGGGGTATGTTGCGAGTGTCTTCATGTAAACTCCTAATTTTCACATTGAAGGAATGACTCTTTCCCTTGCTGGTCTGAATCCTCCACTTTTCTGTGGTTGGTTAAACGATCTTTACTTACAAAAACTGCAGAGTGTTAACTTATTGTCAGTATCCTTTTCCTGAAAGCATGCTACTCCACCCAAATATTGACTGTTTTGTCAACCTTTTCCTAAAGGTCCCGACTTTTCAGGTTCTGTAGATCATTCGTCTAAAGAGGGTTATTACAAGACTTTTGAATTAAAAGGCCACCAGATGGCGGCAGAGGATAAAGATAAATAGTAGGACTAGTCCAGTACATTTCACTAGCAATGATCTTTGAGTACTATTCCGGTATTAAAGAGCTAGCTCTATTTTCTCTTTTTTTGCATAATAGTCTTGTGTTCTTGATTTATGATTACAAGTTATTTCAAACTCATACTATCAAATTGTTTTCTAATATGGGTAGAAATAATTTTTCCCTGCTACCTATCTTGAAACCTCAGTGTGGATTTACATCCTTATTTTAAATCACCTTATGCCATTTTGTTTTGGTTTGTTTTTTTCCTCCCCCACTGTTTTTGCTACTGGCAGGGAGAGACACAAAACACAGATCTGAAGATATGCCATTGGACACCAGGAATGAGACAAAATTTTCATGGTTTCACTGAATTCTTTAAAACTTCTGATTCTTGAATTTTAGAAGGTCGTGTTTATCTCATCTCTTGCCGTCACTTTTTTTTCCCCCTACTGAAGTCTTCAGTGCAACATATCCATTCAGTGTGCCCTTTATTTGAGGACTGGTGCTTCAAACCCATTTTGTGTGGATAGCTTCTTTGGAGAGCAGCAGAAACAGGAGGCTTCCAGGCGAGGGAGAATTTCTATGCGTGGAGCCCTCTCCTGTGAGCTGCTCTCTGCACACTCTCAGACAGCAGCACTCCCTGGCCAAAACCCGTGTGAATACCGGCACCAAGCTTATAATTATCCTCAAGTCCTTCTTTCTAGGAACCATCTGCTAGTGGCATTTTACAAAGCTTTGCAGCACAGATACTCAGAAAAACTGCTTGTGTGTTTGGAGACTTTGAGCAGTCACAAGGTGCTCCTGTCTGCTCCTTCCAGGCAGACTCTGGTATGTTCTGTGACTCCTCACTGTGAGCTCCGGCTGCTTTGTCTGCATTTCGCCCCCAAAAGGGATGATGTGCTTACTGCTAAGTTAAAATGCATTAAATATGCCACTAGTATTTTTCCATGTTGGCGGTTACAGTAGTTGCCATGGGAATGTCAAATCATGTAAATGGGTGAAGAGGCAGCTCACAAAACAGTATAGATTAGAGATGTGGCCCACAGTATTAAAAACATGTACAAACTGTCTTCTGTACATAACCACACCATCTTCTGTCACTAAGAGGCTGCAGGAAAATAAATTGATACTTCTCTGGACCTGTTTTATAAATGAGCATCTTGAATAAATAAAGCATTTAACTGTGATGAGTAATCTCAGTTCTTTAATAAAGGATGGAGTTATGCTAATTGAACAGCAAAGTTGTTTGTCAGGGCTGACAGATATCTGCATACTTCATTTATTCCATTAATTCATTTTCTGCAGCATATAATTATGATCCCTTGCACAAGTGACAGAATCACAGATAGCATTTCAGTGCAGGGCTATATATCTATTTTGTTATGATCAGTGGAGTATAGCAGTTATATCATTTTTATCAGGAGCATGCTGAGAATAACCAAAGGAGAATTCTAATGATTATGGACTTGTAAATCTTCCATTTGTTCATAAGCAGCTCATGGACAGACATGAATTTCTTTTAAATGAATATGTATTTTTTTTCTTTTGTTAGTTCTCAGGAATTAAAATTTAGAGAAGGACTGGCACTAGGAACTATTAGAGGCATTAAACTCAATAGTTCTTTAGCAGTAAGGGAGATAGAGCATCTTTGCAAAGAATGTAATTATGGATAAGGGTATAACTGATATTTTAGCTTATACCATGGAAAAAATAATTTCCACCCATGTTGACTAACATTTTCAGTTTCAGTTTGTTTTTTCTTGTCCCTAAAATGTTGCTTATTTCATATTGAAATTGTTCTCTTACGTATGAATCATCTAAATTAGAGCAGCTGAATAGATGTCCGCCTCGCCCTAATCACAGAATGTTCTTTCTCACCCTCTGTAAACAAGCTCTGTTTTTCAGAATTCTGCAAAAGTTACTGTAAAATAGGACTTCGTTCCACACAGGATGGGATTTATTCCTTAACATAGAATCTGAACATCATCTCTAGGTATCTTTCTATTAAATCTGCATGCAAATCCACAAGAGGAAGGAATTAAACCGTGGGTGAACTTGGTAAAAGGGGGTATCATTTCCTTTGCCTACAAATTTCGATATGAGTGAAAGATTACATTAGTTTAGCCAGAATTTGTGTGGTGTAGATAAAATCAGATTCATATAGGTAAATTAAATGTAAAATTCATCAGTCTCAAGCATTAGACATTCTAATAATAATAATGAGGTTTTGTGTCCTGGAGAACACAAAAGGCTTTTTTTTGCCAGATACAGATTTTTCTAGAATTGCTCAACAGAACAACTCATTTCAGACAAAAAAGAAAATCCATCGAGTTCTGAATGTAACAAAAATTGTCACCAAGTTTTATTAATGTCTAAAAATCTGTAGTCAAATTGAAGTGATACCTTCAGGTTAAAATATACTTTTAAATAAAGAGATTAGGTTTTTTACAATAAAAATCATACACTATGTCACGACTGCCCAATCATTTTCTAGGTATGGCACTTATAAATGACAGAGAGAAATGTGCATGCATCTAATATTATAATAACTGACTTCATCTGTATTTGGACAAGAATGCTGTGTCTAGTCCAGCAAGGTGAGTGTCTTTAGCACGCATAGAAAACATCCTCTGTGTCAAGACTTGGATTAATTTTATTTTAGAACCAGTGCAGGAATTTCCAATTGTTTATATTTTTGGTGGCCTGTCATGAAGAATGTCAAACTGCTTCTGAGCTCATATTCAACATGAGCTGGCTTCTTCTGTGTCAGACTATATGACAGGAAAGACGTTTCTTGCTGGTTGTTCTCAGAGTATCAGTAAAATGACTTTCAGATTCTGCATTTGGAGGTCAAAGACTGAACTGGGGGTGGTTTTTTTAATACAAACCGGCCAAATGCACTGCAATGCTGAAAAAATTCTGCCCCTTTTCATGTTTTGGAGGTATTTTTGTACCAGATTTAAATCTGTGGGCAACTTCTAAACATGAACCAAAACCAGAGAATTGGAGATTATGACCACTGACTCTGACTGGTTTTTGACCATGAATAAATCAGGTAGTTTCTTTGTGGTTTAGTTTATTGAGCAATATAATAAATACATAGTACTGAGCTGTAAGCTATTATGAAATTACATAGAATGTTATGAAGTTTTATGAAGATTTACACTGATTTCAGAACTTTTTTGTACTTAATTATCCTTGGAAAATGTTACTGAGATGAGGTACATCTTTTCTCATCTTGTAATGAAGTAAATAAAGAAATCTCAGTGTCTATCATGAAACATTCAATTATTAATCATTAGGAAATGAAGAATTGTATCATGTTAAAACTTGTGCTATTAGCATCCTATAAGGACATTTTACTCTTAATCTGAATGATTTACAAGAGGCTGTTGTGGGTATTCTTCATTCTTCATCTAATGGTTTGCTGCCCTGCATGGTAAACAGATGTGAAATAAATTCTCAGCCATATTTTTCTGGGCTGTGCTTTAACGTTGCAAAGAGTACCTTCTGAGGAAACCTTCACTGATGAAAAACTCATCAGAAATTCCTACTTTATTTTAAACAACACAATTAAAATTAGAAAATCCTCCTTGGTAAATTATCAAAAGAAAAAAAATAGGATACTTGGACATGCTCTTGCAGACATAATTTTGTGTCTTTTTCATGTATTCTAATTAGTGTTGATTGGATATAACAATGAAATATTTTGAGTTTAATAATTTCAAGTGCTAAAAATAGGACATGGAAAAACCCAAGTGCTTTATCTTCAGTTATCTACATATTATATGATATACAGACAAAAATGCAATAAATACCATCAGTAGACATTTTGCACTATGCACAGATGTTCTTGCTGTTTTAATAGTTGTGTTACTAATTGCATTACGCTTGGGTACCAATTCAGTGAACTTTGTTTTAGAATAAGAGTTCTCAATTACACAGGCAAAATAACATTCATGCTTCACTGGAACTGAAAGGCTAGGGAAAATGTAAAATGTTCACAGGATCAACGGCAAAATTTATTTTACATAGTTAAATTAAACTGATTTTACTACAATATATGATACTATTTTCTGGTGGCTAATATCAAAGGGAAAAATAACCGTATGACAAGATATAGGACCTTAGTCACTGCTTTTTATTTCCTACTAGCAAATGGCAGAGATGTCTTGAAGAGCACCAGTTGTTAATAAACACTGTAATTTTATTTTTTGTTTTAATTACTCAAGAAATAAGAAGCTTCTGAAATTTGCAGATAATGAGCAAGCTACATTCATTTTAGTGACCCTTTCTGGATGTATTTTGGGTGAGACTAAAAAGCAAAGTGCTTTTGAAATTTTAAGCTTGTGTGCAGCTTCCTCTGTTGTGATATGATAATTCATAAAATTAGACATGTTCTTAAATTCTCTAGTGACTTGGGCCTGCATGTTGCGATCTTCTCTGGTGAACAGCTTAAGGCTACAGAAAATCATCAAAGAAATTACAAAATGAGCAGAATTTCTATTACTTTGATCAGGGAATAATAGGGGAAACCAGAAAGAGAGCTGTAATGTTTATTCGAAGTAGTGGGAGGACAGCTGTAGATAATGTGTATTACATATTTATCACTAATGTTTTTCTCAGCTATATTTATTTGCATCTTCATTTTACATGTGTTTTTGTTATTCACAGGAATTTCAGGAAAAGGATTTGTGTGACACAATATCTCCCCAGATTTTAAATGTCATTTATTCTTTAAAATGGTTACAATTTCAACTGCACTTCTTAATTAAGCCTTTGTATGTTACCACATATATGAGAAAACATATTTTCCGTGTGTTTGAAGCTTTTAAAAATAGACAAATTCCTTGATTATGTTAATAAAATTTGGTGAATGTTTAGTTTTAAATATTGATTACATATGTGATAAAAAAATTGAAATTTTGGTTAGAAAAAAGGAGATGAATCAGGAGGGAAGGGGAGTGGCCGGGACCCTTCAACACGACCCTTGATTTGCATAAACGTGTCAAACTGGTTCCTTCCTGCCCCCCTACACAGGCAGATCTGCCAGAAGGCTCATTGAATCTTTTCTAGGGCTGGTGCCAGCTGGACCAAAGTAACACCTCTCTGTCCCCAGTGACACATAGAGCCAGCCCAAGGAGAGGGGCCGGAATGCACAGTGGAGCAGTAAGTCTGACGGCACCTTGCCCTTAGGTCAGATAAGGCTGATTTGGAAGCAGCAGCGTCAGTTGTGAGCAGAGGTGCTGAGGTGGCTTGAGCTGGCAGTCTGAGAGTAAGCCTCCCCTCTGCTTACTCCCTTCCTCTTTGTGCAACAGGACAGGAAGTGAAGAAAGATTAGGAGCAGGAGAACTCATGTGAAACTCCATTCCTTTGCTCCAGACTCCTCTCCTTGCCTTTGCTGTCGCTACTGGTCACACTCCTTTCAGTGAGGCAACAACTGACATGGGTAAGGGGTGTCAGGGTTGCCGAGAGGACACAGAAGTTCCTCTCTGCCACTCCTTCCTCATGTGTTTCCTCTGCTCCAATGTGGGCTCTCCTCAGGCTACAGAGATTATCCACTGTGCCATGGACCTTCTCCCAGAGGTGCCACCAGCTTGGCTGAGTGACTCAGCTGTGCACTACAGTGGGTCCTTTGGAGCCAGCTGGAACTATCTGGAACCAGATGTGTCCAGCACAGGACAGCCCCTGGCCTCTCCCCAGCCACACCTGCAGCCCATATTCTGCTGCTGCTGTCCTGAAATAAGCCTCAGATATTGCAGGTACAAGCAGAGCAGCCAGGATCTCAGCAGCTTTTAGTCTACGAAAAGTCTGAAATGCTTTGCAGAAGTAAATTCTTGATTCATTTGCTGACTCAAAGTATGTGGGATTAATCATGATATCCCCTTCTCAAAACACATTTGAAGTTTGTTGTGCTGTAGATTATACATTGCATGTGGATAAGGTTTTCATGGTTTTTTAACAGTGACTCATACCAGGAGGTTTTTTCTCTCATTTCTCCCTGTGTCTTCATCCTGCAGTGTGTCTGACTGGTAAGAGTCCTCTGCCCGTGCCCCTTGTCTTCCCTCAGACTTCAGCTGTCATGAAGCAGTGAGAAATCAGAGGCACAGCTGCAGGAGGCATAGGAATGGCTGATTTATAGCCATCACTCTTGCAGTCCTTTCAGGGAGCTTGAATATTTTCCAGGACATTATATAAATGGAAATTTTTGACATTCAAAGCATCAATAACTACTTCAGAATTTAGATGCTTTAATAACTGGCATGCTACCAGCTCTAAAATTGCTTATTAATTTGGTGTCTAATTGTTTTATAGTATGCATTCTGGGAATGTAATATGATAAAAGTGGTGAATAAGATACCTGGGAGAGGTGATGCCATTGTGCAAATGCTTTTGATGACAGTGTGTACTGTGGAATTTTTGTCACTTGTGAAAGTGAATCCTACAAGTGTAATATATACTCATGGAAAGAGCAACATTGAGAACTGTGGGTTTGTTGGAGTGCAACAGTGACTTGCTTGCTGTAAGCTGATAGTGGGTTGTTCACTAAGTTTAAGGCAGAGTTACTTAATCCATACAGTACCTATCCTGTGTGATTTTGATCTGTTTAAACATTGACCCACTAAACCTCTTGCCTGGGCTGGGATATCTGCTGATCCCACTGGAGTTGCGAAGGGGCACCAAAGTCTCTTTTGATAATGGAGTTTGGAAGATTTGACTTTGGGAATTAAGGAACATCTGTTCAGTACTACTGAAGGGAAAAGCTGTCTTGTCTTCGTAAACATCAGAATGCAAATAATAAGCCAACATGCAGATTAATAGATGTCACAGGCATGAGATGAGCAGCTAATTTCATGCCCTACGTATTAGCATAATTAGTTGTGATTTATTACAGCAGTCAAGCCCAAAGTTCGTTCACTGTGCAGTAGAATAGTGTTCACTGTCTAAAAGAGAGTCTGCCTAAGGTGCCACACCAGCAGTAGGCTCTCCTTCACTGGCTGTGCAGTGGGGATTGGTTTGTAACCTTGGCTTTGACATCCATGTTCAAGATATTGTAAAACTCAGTTGAAAGACCTGAAAGTGATACAGACTTCTAAGAATATAAGAAAACTGTAACTCCCTGGGTTTTATCTTTAATTCATTTAGGCTAAGGAAATAGAAAGAAACAACTTGAAAGCAGAAAAACAAGGTGATGCAGAAGTGAGAAACACAAAAAGGGAGACACAACTGAGACTTCCAAGGGGCATGTCTGGGAAAGTAAGTTTGACTGCAGGTAACACAGTAAGTCTATCTGTTTTCCCGTTCAGAATTACAGGTTTATAACAACCAATAAGGTACTAAATAAGTAGTCGACTCTGAGATGGGCTCCTTTTCTTTTTCTGAACTGGTCTGCATTTGGAGATTCCTATCTGCAAATGTTTTGAAATCTTGACTATTTTCTTCTGAAAAAAGTAACCGAGGCTGGACTTCTTCCCTAGCGAGCTGTCCATCTGTTAGTGATTTCTAATGTAGAATTATCTTGTGATCACTTATCTTCAGGTACAAACAAAAGATGTACTTGTTTCATATATAATTTTTTTTATACTTTATTCGTAACACATTATTCTCCATTACTTGCATCACACATTTACAGTTTTACGCTAGGTACTTTTTGTTCTGCTACTATAAAGCCTGTTTTCATGGAAGCTGTCCTTGAATTCTCTTGGTTCTGAGTTCATGTCTCAGTATCAACAATGAACAGTCATCTCTTGGCTGTCCTAGGTGATGCCTTGTCTGAACCACTCAGCCACCACCTACATGGGTGACCTAGTAGTCATGCTGACTAAATAGAGCATCAAGCTGTGGGTGTTGTCAGCATGGCTCAGAATAACTGTTGATGTCTGGGTGTAGTTCAGGGAGCCTGTTTTGTTTTAATCTTAAATTATTCATACACTTGATCTGTACCAAGACTCAGAAATGTTTGCAGCTCACAAAGCAGAAAAAGCAATCTCAAACTCCCCAACACAAAGACTTGTGGCCTTTTCTGTTTCTAGGTTTTTGAATGACTGTTTGTATTAAATCAGAACTAGCCTGATTTAAGTTCTTCTTTTTAGGAAATCACTTGATATTTTTTGTAAATTTTTAAAGGCAAAAATGCCAAGAAATATACTCAGAACCTTGTCACAAACTAAATGGCATTTTTCAGAAACAACTGTTACTGAAAATCAGGACTAAGATGGTAGGTCTGTTGAAGTCTTTTACTAGTGAGAAATTTATACAAAAAGATATCTTTTCTGATGGAATGAAAACAGCAACGCTAAGTGAAGGAAAAGCAGAAACAGCATATATATTGTAGGGGTTTTTTTCAGTAGAAAAGGGTTTACTTGTTTGTTGTTCAAAAAGTCTTTAGGTTTATATTAGGAAGATTATTTCTTGCTGCAGATGAACCAAATCTTAATGTCACAGAAAGACTCTTGGATTGCCTCTAATAATATGCTGATGTTCTTCAGGTCTTGACCAAATCCCCGGACACAAACACTGAGTGCAAGATGAATACTGCTCTGACAATCATAAAATACTACCTAGCAAATGTGTTGAAGACAGCACAGAGCAGCCATTGCCCGCCTTCCCGAGCATGACCATTTGCACATGTAGAGAACTGCCAGTCCATAAATTTGCAATTTATCCACTGCCAAGTGTCTAACATAAACATCACACCTACATCTTTCCAAACACTCTGTATATAAGTAGCCAGAACCTGGCAGACTGGGTAGCAGCTGGTTCGTTTCATGCAAGCTGCCTTCAACTTCATTGCTCCAATGGTTGTGATGCCTAACTTGCCTATAATAGACCACCCATTTGAAGAGTATTTTCTCCCTCTGAAAGCAAGGCGAGTGTTTTAATCAAAATACAGCTCAGTATAAATGCATTAATTCCTTCACCAGCAATTTGCATTGCAAGGTTGTTGAATGTGCATAAGTGCTTGTAGCTGCTCAGGTGCCACCATACAGCATTTGTGGTTAGCTCTTGATTTAGTTCTGCGTTGTTTTGTGAGCACTGCTTTTTTGGGTTTTTTTCCACTTGCACCAGCCGCTGAAATAACTGTGAGAATAATTCATTGTGTCATGTATTTGGTGAGGTGTCTTTTTTCTATTTTCCCATTTGTCAATTTTTCTAAGCTGGCAATTTTTCTAAGCTTTGTGGAACTGTTTGCCCAAAACTCCTACAAATGATGCCTAGTTCAATATGTCTTTGTTATTTATGCCTTTTTTTGTGTGTGTTCCGCATACATGCTGTTTTACTTGTGGTATATTGTATGCTAAGCCAGATGAGCGTAACTAGCAGAATGAAGTTTTGCATGCAAATATGTTTCAGTTCAATTGATCTGGAAGCATTCCTGACAACAAGCTCATTTCCTAGAACAAGCATAGAGAAGAAGCACAATGAGAAAAAGTAGTTTAAAGTATTTTTTCCTTTAAATATTTAGCATTACTAGAAAATGTCTTTCAGAGTAAAACTTCTAGTCCATCACTCCATCAGTTTATTTTTCTGGTTTTCAATTTCTTTCCAGCATCATTCTTAGGCTTTGTCTGTCTCTAAGCTCTAATACTGAAGCTAACTGTAAGCATCAAGTGAGTACTATATGTGGCCCACCAGCAAGCAGGAGATTCTTCCCAGGGGACAAATCTTTTTTTCAAACAACTCTTCCTTTTGGCAGTGCCATTCAAACTCTGCTGAATATTAAATTCCAGGCTTTGCTTCTCTCAGTCCTGATCCTCACCCGAATCCTGAGCCTTCAGCAGAGCTATAACCTGGGAGCTGCCCATCCACATGAAAAAGTTCTCCAGGCAGACAGTATTTTGCTGCCCACTTTTTCTCTTGGCCACTTCAATCCAATTCCTTTTCTGCTCCAGCTCTAGGCTTTGGCTCCATTCTAACTTTATCCCTAATCCTAAACGTAGGGCCTCGGCTAAGCGTTAGTTAATAAATGCAGCTTTGGTCCAGGTGACAAGGTTGTCAGGGAAGAAAACTCTATCCAGCCCACCACTTCATTTGGAAGCCCCTGTCCAGTGCGGCCCTAGGTCTTGTGTCTTTCTGAACCCCAGCCCTAAAACTAGGCTCTCTCCTGAGAAAAGATGGCACAGCTCACCCGTCCCAACATTTTATAAAGATCCTTATATTTTCTGTTATTTTATGCATGTTTTATTTTCTTCCAAAGGATAACTGACACATAAAGGAGAACTTGTTTACTAGTTCTAGTAAACCAGGCAACACTTGAGACAGAGTTCCTGTGACTCCCAAATGCTCCGGGAAATATTTCAGTTCTTGATGCTCTTTTTAGGCATAGAAAAGACGTCTTTCACTAATGGAGCACTCCTTACTAAGAGAACTCCCCTCCTTTTTTTTTAGCCCAGAAATAATCTGTGAAAAATTACTTTGGAAATTAGCTAGAGCTATTAATACTCAGGGGTATTATGGGTAAGATGAAATTCCTTTTGCTGTGGCCATTTACTAGTTTAATAATATCTCTTACTAAAATATGGAATCCTGCAGTGACTGTCAAAAGCTCTTAGCTAGTCACAGGCAAGACAGGGATAAAATCAATTAAATTTCCTAAATATGAACAACACTTCTCTAAGAATGATCCATGCATCTATTAATCTCTCCATTGCTGGGATCCATAACGGTGGGGGGGGCGGGGTATTCTGTGTTATCTCACTGCTTGTATCTTTTCATGCTGAAAGCCTGCATGGAAGACTTTGACTCTACTTTTTGAAATTAATCAGCTGGCATTTGGCAGTGATATATATTTCTAATGAGCAGGCATGTTTACCAGACTTCCAGGTTTCCTTTTTTTTGAAAGAGTAGCACTATATCTACTAATTTTTAAAATATATTTTTAAAATATAGTTGAGAATGCTAACTAGCTGTTTTTAATAAATACATATTAAAATAGAATTAACAGGAAATGGGGACCAAAAAAAGACAATGGGTAATCTTAATTAGCAATTTAATTTTTCTATACTAATTGCCTACAGAAGCTGTTTTGTCTCAATAATAAGTCCACTAAGACTGTATTCATGGAAACACTTTTAAAAAAAATACTGTTTTGGTTTTTTTTTACAGAAAGGGAGTTTTTATTATTATGCCTTCACTGATATATGCAAAAATTCTGCTAGTTATGAGAGATTCTCATCCTCTCTATCTCAAAATAATGCTCAACATTTTTTTTTTGTCCTAACGTACCAAAAAAATCAGGTTAGAGTTTCCTGTTCTAACTTCATTAGTTTGTGTCACTTAATATTTCTGGAAATTAATGTAAGCACCAAGAAAACATCTATGGCATTTTATGTTTAAGACCACATTAGAGATCTGATGGAAACCTGCCTAAAGATAAGTTATGATACTGAAAATGAAGGTGTTACATAAATGAATATTTTCACATATAAGATTCTTGTCATTAAAATATTTTCTTCAGTTGGGCTATTAAACTTCCTAAAGTTCCTGTTGTTTTGGACTGCAAAGTTTTTTTTTTTGTTGTTTTGTTTTTTTGTTTTTTTTTTTTTTTTTTTTTTTTTTTTTTTTTTTTTTTTTTTTTTTTTTTTTTTTTTTTTTTTTTTTTTTTTTTTTTGTTTTTTTTTTAGTAATATTTTTCCAGTAACTTCAGGTATCAACATGAATGACTAAATGCCAGATGATTACTCAGGTCATTGAATTCTAGTCTTATGACTAGAGCCAAGAAGACCCTACCTCCAATCCCATGATGCTACATGTAAGGCATCTAAGTCCCTCTATTATTCTCATCAACAGCAGCAGAACTGCCAAAATACAAGGTTTAGAAACTATAGCAGACTTCTTGAAATGTTTCAAAGACTGAAAGGAAAATACTGTTACTACTGGATCTTACATTGCCTTTGTATTAGTAACTGACAGTATTACATTGTTATTTTTGCATACTGGTAGTACTCAGTCCTGCTAGCTTAACATTTCCTTGCATGAGCTGTAAGGATAAAATCTTTAGTTTATATTCTAAAAGTCTCCTGGTACCTAGCAGCCTCAGAGAACATTTGCTGGTATCTCTAAAAAGCTGGTCCTGTTCATGTTCTGTTTACTACTGTTGAGCATGATTCCATATATTCTGTATTCTAATTTTCACTGTCTCAACATATTTGTCATAGAGAATTGGGTTATATGTTTAAGAGATGAGTTATGCGAACAGTAAATAAGCATTTCTGGCAGTCATATTATAGATGAATATACTGTAATATTAATATATGGGCCAAAATTTCTTAGAGTAGACTAACCATGTCAGAATAATGCTTTCCCCACAAAATGCTGAATTCCACAGGTAAAAAAAAATGAGGGGAAAAAATCTAACTGATTTTTAGCATACAAAGTAGTTATACACCCTATTTGGAATCTTAGTCCATTTCCTTCAGTAGCACACTCTTTAATAAAAAGCAAAACTTGTTTATTTTTAGTTAGAACTGAAGCAGTTATTAGCAAATGCTGGTTACTATCTAGGAGAGCATTATATTTTGCTTTAAAATGCCCAAAGGACTTTGGTGTTTGTAAAATTAGTCACAGGTGAAGAGGTCTTCCAGGATAACAGTTGTGAATCGATAGCCTGATAACAGATCAAGTTTATGAACCATAGAAAATCCCCAAGGAAAAGGCTGACACTGAACAGAACAGTAAGGAAGTTTGGGAATATAAAGCTGCACATATACTTAAATCACAATCCCTTTTGATGTAATAAAATGCCAACAATTAGGTTTTGCCTGAAGGTTGCTGGTTTCTGAGTGGTGTGAATGTGTTTCAGTGCCTTTGTACTGCCAGAAACAGAGAAGCTCACAGAATAAATAGATATGAAGCACAGGTAGGTATCAGTGTTGATTTTTAAATATTTTAAAGTATTTTCAAATATTCAAGTATGTTTCCTTGGTTTTCTTATATTTATTCAGTGAACCAGAAAAATACTTGTGTTAGACTAAGAATAGGTGGTTTTAATTAAGTAGAAAGATAAATCTGGTTTCACCTACAGAAATGTTACTTTACCTGGTAATTTAAAGATCCCTCAGATGTGTTTGGAATTGGATAAAATCATTCTCAATGTAGATGAAAATACCATCAATCTTTGCATTATAAATTTTTAGTTCTGTTTATAAATTCTCAAAAATCACCCTCTTGAAAGCTGCTATTGCTTCCATCTGGGGATTCACAGCTATTTTCTTTCTTTCTAGCTTCCCACTAATATGCTAATAGTAAATCTGAACCATCTGCCATGTAAACAGAGAAGTGGAAAAACCTTGACAGCACAGTCTCTCATTTAACCAATTTACATAAGTTATTATTCATAAAATTAAAAGTGTCCTTGAGTTACTTAGAAATTTTGTGGTCATTATATTTTTGCCCTAATCATCTACTAATTGCAATAAGGAGGCAAAACTGCAGTAGAACAGAGTGTGTTTGTTACTAATGGTGGAATGATATTCATCGTTTAAGTAAATTGAGTAAATAGGTTAGTCGCACTAATGCGGGGGAGAGTAATTTCTTAGGTTAGGGAACCTAACCTAATAGGAATCTATGTTTCTGGCCCATGAATGGTTTGTTTATCTGGACCACTGTGTACAATGCGTATGAACCACTGTCTGATTGATAGGCATCTGTTAAGTGATGGACCTTCTGGACTCATGCAAGATCTGTGCACCTTTAAGAGAACAACTTCAGTGTTACCTTTAAAGTAGCAAAAAAAAAAAAAAAAAAAAGCAAAACGAAAACCAAAATTCTTAAAATGTAGGAAGACAAAATTAATGACAAAGAGCATTTATTTTCAGCCTTGAAATGTACTGCAATAAAAAATAAACCCACAAATTCTGTATAGATTCACTGTGCACTCATTATTTTTGCCTAACATTAAGCTTGTTGTGTTTCAGATTTACTCTATTGATAGATATAGGAGGAAATCTTTGCAAAATCATAACCTATGATCTGTAATAGTGGCATTATGGTGGGTTAAAATACCTATAAAATGAAGGAAAAATAATGACAATTGATTTTAAAATAAAAGGGAACTCCCTGGGCAAATAGAAGAAATACAGTGTAAATGATTATTTTGTACCGACCGACAGTGTCTGGTTGTCTACAGGGACCTCTTGTTGTCAGTTTTACACTGACAGCTAAAATCACATTTGATTCTTAAAATACTGACTGAATTTTGTGCTGTTAGTCTCTTTTCAGTCAAAAGAGTGAAAAGGAGTGGGCTAGACTACTTTGAATGGAAGTAAGAATTAGTAGTCCTTATGAAGAAACAAAATGAAAGAATGCTGAACCACAATATTTTACAGCAATATTAGAAATAAGGAAATGTGCCAGTTTGCATGAAAACAATGACTTTTTAAGAATATTCTATTTGAAGCCAACCAATTTACCTAATGCTATTTCTTTAAATGAAAAAAAAAAGGTTATATACTAGGGAGCCCATAGCTTTACTAGTCACATACTAGTGTTCTCATTAATTTCACATTTTACTGACACCTCTGACATCTTCTTCAGTTTATGTACATATCTGTCTCTCAAAGTCTTTTCTTCTTGTACACCAGCTCTATAAAGGAATGGTAATTATATTTCAGGCCTTCTTTTGCTACTGAATTGTCCCTTGGATCCTTGTACAAATGGATCCTTTACAGGATCAGGTAAACTGAGTCAAGTGCTGCAAATCTGACCTTTCCAATTTGAATATAATTGGTTGTTTATTGTGATCACAGGATATGACATGGGGCAGCTTCGAGGTTACCTATTATCAACACAAAAGGATGGGTACAATACAATGTTTAATAAATGCAATGTTAGGGTTTGCTAATGGACTAAAATAATCATAAAAATTATCCTGAATAATTTTAATTTTAAAACTTATAATGTCCACTTTTATGAAGGATTTGGGTTTTATTTTTATTGTGATGGAGGCACAAGATTTGTGATCAGTAAGTTTATAGAGCCTAGAACAACATGCTGTGAACTACTTTGGTTTCTTCAAGTTCACAGAATCCTAGAATGGGTCAAGTTGGAAGGGAACACAGTGGGTCATCTGGTCCAACCTCACTGCTCGTGCAGGGTCATCCTCGAGCACAAGGCACAGGACTGTGTCCGTGTTCCAGTGCTTGGTGACCCAAGCACAGTCACGAAGTTTATCCTCATATTCAGGTAGAACTTCCTGTGCATCAGTTTCTGCCCAGTCCTATTGCTTGGCACCGCTGAGTAGAGCCTGGCTCTATCCTCTGACACTGATGAGGTCCCATCTCAATTTTCTCTTCTCCAGAGTGAAAAGGCCCAGCTCCCTCAGCCTTTCCTCATAAAAGAGATGCTCCAGTTCCTTAATCATTTTTGTTGTCTCCTGCTGGATCTTCAACTTGTTTCATTTTGACAAATACATCTACCGTGATAAGAATAGAAGATCTTTTAAAATACCTTTAGGAGTGGATGAAAATGTTTTAAGTTTGATTCCCCTCTTGTGCTGATTCTATATTAGTCACCCCTTTTCATTTACAGTGTTATAAGTAAAGATTTCTTCACTCCGTTTCTCAACATTCCGGACCTTGTACTATAGTAATTTTGCATGTATATAGTTTTGTTAGACAGTAAAGCTTATTTGCTGATAATCATAGATGAAAGGATGTGGAATCCCATAAAAGAATTTAATGAAAATATTTAATATTTGAAAGCAGGATTGTTGCAATGATTCCCTCCCCTCGCTGCCTTTCATTTTTGGTTTTGCTTTGTAAATTTTCCTTTAAAGTGTCCACATAAGTTGCAGTATAAGTCCTTCAACTGACGAGCACAGAAATAACAGTTTCACAGCTAATCACATGTACTTGCATATAAACCTACTTAATCAGTCCATTAAAAATCACACAGGCTTTTTGGTCCTTCTCTGCCAAATGTCAATTCAGTTCATACAGGGACAGGATCATGAAACATTGCTCAGAACAAAGTGCAAAGTGCTAACCTCAGTGTTGGAGCTGAAATTCTAACAGATGCATTCATTAATCTGCTGAAGTACACTGCCATGTTTGATTCCCCCCTCCCTCTATGCAGTACAAGAAGGAAACAACCTCCCTGCGTCTGTGTGAGATTTAAATAAGACTCCAACACAGCCAGGATGCCTTGCCTAATATTGAATACTTCCAGCTGAAGTCACTAGCTGCATAATTAGCTACCACCCATTAGTCTTCCTGACAGAGACTGCTGTGTGTATTCCTACTATCCTGTTCATAAAATGGCCAAAGGACAGAAGACTTTATTGGAAAATAAAGGGAGAATTGTAGGAATAGGCAGAGCTGGGTTGTTCTAGGAGGCTGACTTCATAATTCTCTGAACCAAATGGTCAAAGAACATTATTCTGAAAATAAAAGGTAAGTAGCACTAGGCCTACCTTTTTTTTCTAGCAGTTATGGGCCAGCTGCTAGAGGTTATCCCAAGACTGTTACTGAGACTTTCTCTCTGTAACTCCATAAACTCATGTAATCTGTGAGTTATTGACTTTCTTTTATTTAATGCAAATTCTTTAAAATTTATCTCAGTATTTCTTTTTGGTGGTTTTTGAGACTAAGACATAGCAGTAGTTAGTTTGCTGCTTTTCTTCTGCCACTGCTGTAGTGCAGCTTTGACCGGACTCTAGAAATCCATCTTTAAAAGCAGTGTCTTCTCATCCAGCAGTACCTTTTCCTGTTTATATGTCTGCACATTCACATCAACGACACAGTAACTGCAAACATTTGTAACAATCCTATAATATTTTGGAAAGATGTTTGTCAACAGCATGTTCCACACTGCTCTCTAGTCAGATCAGTTGTTAAAGGCCATTTGAAGAAGTGGTTTCAATTCAATTCTGTGCTGACAAGATTCAATTTCACGAAATAAGCAGCACCATCATAACCAGTCTACGCTTAGTGAGGAAGAGAAGGTCTGAACTCCTCTCCACTTAATCAGCAGGATCCTGAAAGGCAGGCTAATCTTAAGAAAAAAGGAAGTATTTTCAGCACCACAGTCACATTTGAGTCAATAAAATGATATTCTGGGACCTTTAGAAGAGGAAGTCATTGATTAAACATGTAATAAAGTATGCAGGTGGGTTTTTCATTTGAAGTGTCATTTAATTAAATTAGGAGGAAAAAAGATCAAGACAAACAAAAGGAGGTTACTTTTGATACAGCATAGAAATAAGTTGTGGAGCTTCTTGCAGCAGGATATATAAATTAAAAGTGACTATTGAAGTTCATAGAAGAAAATGTATTAAAAATGTATGCAATTATACAATCTTGAGAAGTCCCTTAATGTCTTGCTGGTGGAAACTATCAGAAACTTTCATCATGTCCTTCTTCTCTTATTCCCTAGGGAAATGGTATTTGACATGCCTTGGAAGCACAATTGGGATGACAGACCTTTGGTCTGACCTAGAATAGCTGGTTTTTTGGTCTTAAGATCTTAAAGAATCTGAAAAAATAGTTGCTTAAATCAAGATATAACATTTATTCAATAATTTAGTTAAGTATAATTAAATAATTGGCAGTAAGATTTACTGTTATTGAGTTTATTTCTAAAAATATAAACAAAAGTTATAAAAAAAATTTGGAAAAACTCTTACTCAGGAATTTAAAAATTAATCGACGTATATATATTTACTAGAATTAGTATCTCCAAGTCAAACTAAGTTGTCCTTAATCTGTAAATATCTTTTGTGGAGAGATTCACATACAATTCAGATACCGAGCAGAAATCCAGTGTTTTGCTATTTATATGGAATATATCTGGAAGAATTCTCTCTCTTTTTATGTTCAATCTTTCACCTGCTTCCTAAGAAACAGTTACTACTCAGTTACAATTAGGAGGTACGTATGAAAGAAAAATCACAGCTAATTTATTCAGTAAAACAAAGCAATTATTTAATTTGGTTTTGTTTATTTATTTTTGTTTAGAATTATCCTAACCTCTTCAGATATTTATTAAATAAAATTTAATGATGGAATGACAGATCTCTCATAATCAACAGAGCAGAGAAAAAGTGAACCTGGGAACTGCCAAGTGTAATGAGCCAGCAGCACTGTGCTTTTCCTATAGATTAAAGCTGTTTCAAGACACATTTCATATTATTTCATGAGCAACTTTATATTCCTGTTTCCTGTGGACCTCAAGAACTGAATGCCTTTTTCTGTAGTTGCTCAGTATCCTAAAGGCTCATATCTGAAACATTTGTACACTTTCCTTGTTGTGCCTCTGTGAAGGTGAAAAGATCATTTTTGGGAGTCCTAAACTGAAGGGGCACCTTGGGCAGTAGTTTGAAGTACGATAACATATGTTTAAGGCTATGTCTCATGTGGGTGTAGAAAGGGAGCTTGTGAAACCCTGTTCCCCTGTGGATTTGTTAGAAAGCCTAAAGATGTGAAAGGAACCTGTCTTCCTCACTCTTGCTTTAAAAGCATCATAGGTATTCAGAACTGTGGAAGGCCACAGCAGGATACACAGGAGCTCAGGCAGATATTGTCACCAGGGCAGTAATTATCAGTTGCAAACAAGGACTCAGTTTCAGTTTTGCATCAAAATGGCTGTTTTCTGTTAAGAGGACTGAAGAGCCATAGCACTTAAAAATAAGGTGGTATTTGGAATTCAAACCCCAATGTGAACTCGTTGCCAGTCTATTCAATTTTTATGGTACACAGGCAGAGTCATAACCTGGCGTGGGTGTGAGACTCAGTGACACTGGTATCTTAATGCCTTCATTATTCCATAATTATGCCTTATTACTAATTATGCATTACTACACGTACTTACAATATGCAAAGTGAAATGAATGTGTTGGAACTGTTCTGTCACACACGTGGGTGTTCAACATGATGTTACTTAGGGGTAGTTCATTCTGCATAGGGGTAAGTAAAACTCTCTAACTAAAGGGGGTGCTTTTTTACCTCTGACTTGTGCTTTTGCCCTTAGTGTCTTCCAGCAGCACAATCAAGGCAGTTACCCATTAAAATGTCAGCTACAATAACTGAAACTGTTCTTTTAAACCTGTTGAGGAGAGTTTTAGCTTTATTATGAGTATAGGTTGGGATTGAACTCATCTGTCTTTCTACAGCATATGACATCTAAAAAGGAGCTAATTGTAATTTCCAACCCCTTCATTCAAAATAGTTTCTGACCTGCTTAATTCTGCAGGTTGTATGAACCTTTTACTGTGATTTCTTTTGTGTTGTGTTGCTTCCCCACTGATCTAAACACTTACCTTATCTCTGTCTGCTAGTGCCATCAAAAATCTGTTGCAAATGAAACAATTGCCCAAGAGCCAGTGAATTGTCAGACCTGTGAATCAACGGTAGGAACCTGATATGGCATCCAATGGGAATGCAATAAGAAAGGAAATTTACTCCTTCAGAGAGAGCTCTGCAGTTCTCGGACTAGAACAAAAGCTCTATTAGCTGCTGCCCAGGCAGACATCACAGTTTACAGAGAGAATTTTTCTTTAGGCTCAGCAGGCACTGCCTAAAACAAACATAAATTTTATGGAGATGTCAAGAGGTACCTATGCATAGCTAGAACTGATCCTTTCCTTCTTGTCTGCCTGCTAAATTTTAAGGACTTCATCTGCAACTGGGAAGTAGTTTCCCAGTCTAAGACACCACAAAATGTAAAAGTTAAAATCAGAAACTGTCTTCAAACAATGTTGCAAATACAGATGTATTCTATATTGACATAATTTCTGGAGGCAAAATGGAGTTGTAAAGCGTTTCACATTTTCACCATCTTTTCTCAATAAGGAGTCACTGTAATTGAATCTTGCTTGAGGCACTGACTTATCTGTGTCCTTCCCCAGACTTCAGTTATCAATAAAAATACTTTCTCCAGATCTGCTATGCTACCTTTCAACCATGGCACTGTATTTGCTATGTCTTCTCCAGCTCTGTTGATTTCTAGTGATGTCTTTTTGGCAGTGTTTTATGGCAGGATCACGAGGAAAAGGCCTGAGTTTTCAGAGAGATCCAAGTGTCATACCTAAGGATTTGAGAGGGTGTGCTGAGGACGTTGGACCTGTGCACAAACGGGTCAGGAGCATACCTTCTGCCCTCATAATTTGTGAGGAAACTGAAACAACAACAGAGCTCAGTAATAACAACACAGCAGAAAAACAGACAAGTGGACTGATAAAGTCATTTACTTCACTTCTTATGCATTTTATTGCTCATGGGTTAGGGAAAAGAACTGTGAAAACAAGGCGCTATATGGTATGCCAGATATTTAATTTTCTTTCTGTATGTGACAAGTTAAATTCCTTTCTTTAAATAACACCACATGAAGCACAGTAATAAGTGTACTTGTCTGTACTAGTACCTGTACACATGACAAAACTATGCCTAGCAAACAGAGGGAAAAACTGCAGTGGAGAAATGTTTTTTCCTTGGCTTAGGAGAAGGGAAACAAGACCATATTATTAAAGCAGCTTCATGCACATTATTCTCAGAGCAGGGGATAAATAATAGAGAATACAGAAGTTAATACCATTTTAGAGCAGGCCAAGAAAAACACAGGTTCAGGCCAGGGACCACATTCAGCAGTCACTCTATCGTATGGTCTCATTTTGCTTCTCGGATTACTGAAGAGGTTACTGCAGTCCTGTCCTATGCACCTCCTCACCTGACTGCCTTGTCAGGGTGAGACCTTGCTGCTTGTGTGTCACAAAGATCTGTCACGGGTTTGAAAGGAAGATAAACACTTCTCACTACCTTTTTCTGTCAACAGGACTTGAGGATTTAATGCCCCGAGAGTCATATAAGCTTTGTCCTCTACAATTCTTTTTCTCTTTGTTAATAATGACAAATATTACATGTTGCTGTGGCTGTCAAAGGCCTAGGAGATCACTGATTCAACCAAATGAGTAAATACAGGACTTAATACTAACCTAAAGCAGCATTTTATTAGCTTGTAGCTGGAAAAGGGTTTAATTTGAAATAAACACTAAATTTGCCATGCTGCTTCCCCTTCCAGAATGGCAGTTCAGGGTTTTCCATGTCACACCTATAGCCATGTGATGACCTGATCATAGAGTTTCATGTGTTCAAAAGACTCATAAAATTCTGGAAGTTAAATAGCAGCTATAATAAAATGCTTTCAATTAAATAGAAACTAATTAGAAAGTGGCTGCATAAACACTGGAGAATATTTATGCCATAAACATAAAAATTGAATAAAAGAGATTCATTTACAGTCCAATTCACATAATTTTATTCAGGTATAATCAAAGAACAATAATATTCACATATACAGTCAATATTTTAAAAAGAAACCAAAAAGGGAAAGAAACTTTTTTTTTCAACTTTGATGATAGTGAACATAAATATATCTTCAAACATCAGTTCCACAGTCCTTGCTAAAATTCCAGAAATCTGTAGATTGGACCAAAAGAGTTAGTCACAATGACAATATGTAATGGACTAGAGAAATAACATTGATAAACCAGAAAGATTTAGTATCAGCATCATTGAAATGTCATGTTGGACACTATGGAACTGATGGAGTGGTCTGTCTTTGTTTTTTATGCTCTCAGAGAGACATGAGTGTGGTAGAGTACAGCTAAAATATTCCCCAAAGTGTTAAAACAATATGTGGTTAAAAGGGCAGCAGGAGAGGTGTGTATGTGTGTGGGCATAAATAGGCCTTCCCACTGACAAAACTGCTCTCCACTGGGCAGTGGTTTGTGCTGGATGGATCGCAAACTCTTCTTCCCTGGAGGATAATGACTCCGTCACAGTATGTGTTACTTCTTTTCTTGTAGGAACAAATCAGATCTCTCTTCATACCTAAATCATGTCTTATATAAATAAATGGTTCTCTTTTTCTAGGAGTATTTTTCTCAGAACAATTTTGTCCTAATTCATAGAATGATTGCATAGAATGCTTAGGGTTAAAATGAACCCTAAAGGTCATCTTGTTCCAACACTCTGGCCCTGGACAGTAGCACGTTTCACTAGACCAGGTTGATCAAAGCCACATCCAACCTTATCTCGAACACTTCCAGGGATGGGGCAACCACAGTTTCTCTGGGCAACCTGTGGTAGTGCCTCACCACCCTCACAGTAAAGAATTTGTTCCTAAGATCTAAACTAAACCTGCCCAGTTTCAGTCTGAAACCATTAACCCTTATGCTGACACTATCTGCTCATGTAAAATGTCCCTCTCCCTCATTTTATGAGCCCCCTTATGGCACTAGAAGGCCACAATGAAATTTGTCCAGTCTTTCTTTATAAGTCCCTCTAAAGTACTGAAAGGCTGCAAGAAGGACTCCTCAAAGCCTTCTCTTCTCCAGGCTGAACAACGCCCGCTCTCTCAGCCTGTCTTTGTAGGAGAGGTGCTCCAGCCCTCTGATCATCTTTGTGGCCTCCTCTGCATCCGCTCTAATGGGTCAACATCTCTCTTGTGCTGAGCTGGACAAAGCACCCTGGGTGGGGTCCCACCAGAGCAGAGGGGGAGAATCACCTTCCTCAAGCTGCTTTTGATGCCATTGGCCTTCTGGGCTGTGAGCATACACTGATGGGTCGTGGCCACATTTTCGTCCATGAGAACTCTCAAGAACTTCTCTGTAGGACTGTTCTCACTGATATCTTCTCCCAGTCTGGGCTCGTGTCTGGGATTGCCCTGACCCAGGAGCAAGATGTTTCACTTGTACTTGTTGAACTTTTTGAGGTTCTTTTGAGCCTCCTCTCAAGTTTGTCCAAGTCCGTCTGAAAAACATCCTCTCTTCCTGTTGTGTCACCTGCACTGCTCCGCCTTGTGTCACCTGCGAACTTGCTGAGAGTGCACTGATCTCACTGTCTGTGTCATCGATTAAGCTATCGAACAGCACCCATCCCAAGACAGAGCTTGCAATTCTGAACAACAAAAATATTTTCTGTGTTACATCTAATTTAACATATGCTATATTTTCAAAGGAGATTAATTTTTGTCTTGTACATTGTAGGGCTCATGCTTACCTTCCATACTAATGTAGGGGTTTAGTCTTCTCTGTTATAGAATCTGAATGTGTACCTTTGTAAATACTTTCTTCAGTCTATGGTTTTCTGAAATAAAACCTGCTTTATTAGTGAGGCAACTCGATGCATTCAAGTGCAAGCTATCCACAAGGAATCATGTACTGATAATTACTATAAGTGACAGAAATGTTTAAATTATGTGCAATTTTCAACATACTTCACTCAGAGTATATTTCAGATTTTAAAATAGAAGCCTCGATGCATCAAAACATTACATATCTGGAGGGCAGTTCAAAGTCCCGTGTGCAAAAGCATGGTTCATATTTTTAGCATACAGGTCATGTTTGCAGCTAGCAAACTGTTTATGTTTCATTGTATCTGGGTATTTTTCCAGAGTAAACCTGTCCTTTCTTGAGGTCTTGAAATAGGCTTATTATAATTAAATTTAAAAAGAATGCTTAGTTTAAAAGAAAAAGAGTAAGCCAAGCAGAGCATGTACAGTAATAATAGCTTAAGCATGCTGGCACATGTAAGCACATCACAACATGACAAAAATGTACATTTGGGGGACTAAAGATATTTGTCTGTTAAATATTCTAGCTTATTTTCTTATGAAAAAAACTGAGTGTGGCATATTTGTCCCCTGTATGTGTGTATCTGTGTATGTATCGTTTATGTAGCTATAATTTTCCATTTAATAAAATGGTAGGTCTTGAGACATTGAGATTTAATTGAATATGTAATCACTCACATCTCAGCAGGAATCAGAAAAAAAGCCAGAGATTTAACACTGAAGTCAAGGAGATATTGAACAATTGAAAGTACCAGGAAATCAGTCAAGTAGGAACTCCAGATGACTGTGAATTGGGACATTTCTGTGATCAGAAAGAAATATCACTGGTAAAGAAAAGAAAGATCAGATGATTCTTTAAACTTTGCTTTTCATGGCTTTCTAAAGAACTGTTTTGAGATAGGGTTAGCTTGAAATGTCTTTTTGAGAAAAAAAAGATAATTTGCATAGATAAAGGCGTGGAGAGGCTTACGCTGCAGCTGTTGAAACTGATGAAACAAATGTTTAGTCATTTTCTAAGTTGGCCCAACAGAATAGGAAGTATTGCTTTGGAAATTTGGTGTTGATCTGGAAGATAATCAACAGTGTTTTGATTACTCAGCAGTTCTCTTAAAGAAATAATGGCAATAGAAACAAACATTTGTGTATGTTAATTCCTTTAAATGGTCCTTGTTCTGTTTTCAACTCCTCACTTTCTTTTCACAGTTATGATAGATGATGTCCACGTTTGTTTTTAGTGTTCCTGAAGCATTTATACTTAGTGTGTTGGCAAACCATCATGATTCTGACCAGTTTGGGTGCTCTCTGAAATCTCAGCTCACACCAGATGGTGAGCCTCAGCTGCTGTGTGAAACAGGTAAAAAACCCCCCAAACATAAAAACCTATGAACTCTTAAAATATTCTTGGCAGTTTTATCAAAGATGCTTTCCGGACAGCAGGTGTTCTTATCTTTATTTTTAAAAAATATTTATGAATCTGCATATCCTTTAGAGCTAGTGGAAGTTGATTGCTGGTGACCAAAGTTGTTGTCTTTTTAGTCTTTATGGATTTTAATTCTTGTTGCAAATATAGCCTCTGCAGCATATTGTACCACACCTTCTTGCAACTTGGAGGGTTACAAGAGAGGCTGCAGGGAGAACTGGGGTTTTATTTTCAAAATAAATTAACAGATTAAATTTACATGTCTCATAGTTCTTTTCTACTAAATGGTGCATGCAGGACTGGGACCAGTGCAAGCACAGTAGGCTGAAGAGTTACCCAGCAGCAGATACAGGTTTAAGAGGTTTGTAACTGGGACGGGGGTTTGGGG
This sequence comes from Machaerirhynchus nigripectus, assembly GCA_013397975.1. Lineage (NCBI taxonomy): Eukaryota > Metazoa > Chordata > Aves > Passeriformes > Dicruridae > Machaerirhynchus > Machaerirhynchus nigripectus. The sequence continues at coordinate 1,446,156 of VZRQ01007229.1, forward strand.
TGAGTGACGTGTTTACCCTTGGTGCAACAGCAGTTCTTGGATGTGTTGTTTGAAGGAAGGCAGATTTTTTTTTTCTCTCAGCATTAATGAGATTAAGCTGCTATATGTTTTGTTCCTTGGTGATGCAGAAACGAAATCCAAACCTTGATTGCTCTGATACTGGTTGGATGTCTCAATGAGCTACAACTAATTACAAAGGAGTGGGATACATGGTGCAATAGTAGGGTGCACAGAGATCTGCTGTTTGATGTTTTCACCCCTCCTAGGTTTACACCATGGGCTCTGCCTCTGGACCTTCTATTTTGTTCTCTTTAGTGCATATTCTTGCTTTGCTACCCATGGCCTTTATCCTGCCTCTTTCGCAAAGCTTCAGAACCAAGAAGAAAAACTCCCCAAATTGACTAACTGATAGTCACAGATAACTTTTTTTTCTTTAAGGTATCATTAGGACTTTGAATCCTGTTACTTTTAAAAATGTAGGGCTGGAAAACTTGACTGTAAGCAGTCAACTAGGATATATTTCATCTGCCTTTTTCTTTTAATGTCAGAAAGGAATGTTATGTCTAATTACACCTTCAAGTATGAAAGCATTTACTTGGTTCATTTAATGAAGGCCCCTCATGAAATTTTGCATCATGTTCAGCAGGACTGTACGGGAAAAGTATCATTTCCAAGGGAGAAGCTTTGATCAGAAACTGCAGACAATCAAAGCAGAAAGTCCATGGTTAACATTGAGGTTAACAGAAGGTGGAAACCTGTTACCTGTTCCAGTTTACAGACACTTTAAAAGAGGGAGTGAAATAGACTTAGCAAAACCGTGTTACAAAATAAATCACTGAAATTTGAAATTAGTATAATTCTAGTTTTCTGTCTGCACTCTGAAAGATTCTTTGTGAAAATCTTCAAAAGTACCTGAAGTGCTAAAAATTCTTCTTAGAAAACCAAAGTTTTACTGAAATTTGTGATTTTAGTAGAATAAGTTTTTTCTGGCCAGAAGTGACACTGTACAGTCTGAAAGCAAATAATGCTGACTTAGTTAAAAAACCCCACAGAAAACCCCAACAATGACAAAAACCCCAAAATATCTTGGTCCTCTTTCATGAAAAGGCTTTTAACTGGTAACGGTTGGATCAATCATTCCTTTGTAGATAAGGATAAATGTGTGGGTTGTGTTATATTTCTTGCTGAATGCAGAATCTAAATAGTACTATGTTCCCTAGAGGCACATCAAACCATTCTTGGTAAAACCATGGGAATGCCAAGCAGTGGATATTTGGATAGGTCCTTCATTAGCTTCCTAATGGTTTTCGTCTCAACAACTGTAATCATAATTTAGGTAAATGCTGCTTAAAACAACCTGAGTAGCAAAGCAACACACCAAATAAAATCACCATTTCATGGCAGGCTATGGGACTCATATGAATGCTGAGCTATAAAGACAGTGTCAGACTGGGTAAAGCTCATAAAGTTCATTCTGCTGTGGCCAATGTGTGCATGCAGAAGCCAGGGGCATATCCATCTGTCTGGGGAACTCTGTCACAGGAACCGGCAGCTTTATGCATTGAAATCCCTACACAGAACCACCTGCTGTTGGCATGGCTATGCTTTATTCAGCAACACAACATGACATAACATAACAAACACAGCATAATATAACATAGCAACCCACCCCTGAACAAACACACCAGCTGTCATTGAGAACATTCTTTGCTGCTGTTTGTGCTTTGGTGGCGTGACGACACCGTCTTGGCTCTGCTATAATCATAACTGCAGTTGTTGTGTAGGGTTTTTTGTAAGAGCACTATGGAAAAAAGGAGATCAGCTACTGCCATTTGATGTGGATATAGTGAAACAAAGTGAACAGACCAAGTCTAGAATGAACTAACGTGCTCCCAGAGAATCTACTTCTGATGCAGAAGGATCTGAAAGTGAATGTAGCCTTTAGGAACTACATGAAATATTTATAGTATCTTGTTCTTTATTTATCAGTGCCACCAGCAACAAAACACTGCTTCATTTTACAGAAGCTCCATTTATATAGCACTGCATAAGAGAAGGAAGCAAAAGCAAATGGACAGAGAAATAACCCTGACTCTTAAAATGGAATTTAAATTATAAAATGGACAAATGCAGCTCCAAAAAACAGCTCCAATCTTTGAGCTGAATCTGTACATTACATATATATAAGTATGCATATGTCACATATATAATGATCTTACCTGTTAGATACAAATCTGGGTATGGTACTCTTGGTTTGATGCCTTCTGGCTGCTTCTGTTAAATGAGTGACTTCAATTTGGATAACTTATTTCACTATAAGCCTTTTATGTAGAAAAAGAAGTATTTAGTATTTCTGTCAGATCATGGTTGCAATTGCACATATTCAATCCCAATAGCTGGTAATAAAGAGCTCATTTAAAAGCATGAGGAGAAGGAAAAATGCTCATTTGGAAAATACTCAGTGTTGAGCAGTTTGTGTCTGTGAGCAATTTTATGTATAACATTTGCATTTCAGTTTATTCATTTAACCTAACAGCACACAAAATTAAGGAAAACGGGAACAAGTTTTTTGCATTGCTTTAATATTTCATTTAACTACTTAAAAAGCAAAATAAAAGTGCAGCTGAAATTAACTTCAAACCACAGAATAACTGTTGTGGATGGCCTTTCACGTTCTTGCTCAGCGGAGAAAGGATTCGCTTTTGATTCCTTTGTACCTTTGCAGTACTGACCACATCAGTCACAGGCAGGCAGAGAATCCATTACCATCTATCATGCATCTTTGTTGTGCATAATTTATGAGATGGTAAATCGAGAAGAAATAATATTCTGAATAACCCTAAACCTAATCCTGACATTAACTCTTCTGTCTGTATGTTATTCTTGCTATTCTTGATAATTTTATATCAAACTGGACACTGTCAGATCATACAGGACTGCAACATACAGGACTGCAACAGTCCTATGCTATTTGTTTTGCTTCAAAAGGATAACAGACTGGTTTACAAAAGAAAAGAAGAGCAAAATCTCATTTTGTTGTAATTTATGAATGTTTTGGAATGCCTACCATTATTTTAAGTTTTTGTATATGTCTGATTTTTCTGGCTAAACAACGTTCATTTTCTGTTTTGGTGGAAAGTTTTGATCAGTTAGAGAGAAAAGTACATGAATGGTTTGGAAACCTTTCTGGGAACTCCTCCCATGATGGAGAATTGGAGGATTATGCTGCTGATTATTTATGCTGTGTTTTGTAGAATGGCTTATTTAAAATCGAGCAAAAATCCTGACATAGCTAAAACTTTACTCAGTTCCCTGAGCTGCCTTTATGCAGTCAGTATCTTTTAAATACTGTTATATAAGACAGCTCTCATCCTATTTTAATAGTTATGGCTTTTGAAACAAGCTCTTTTGACAGTGCAAGATATATTTAAAAAAATCAGTTCCTAGGAGGAAGTTTCTGCTATGTTTGTTCAGGATATGTTAGTTCAATGGTCTGTTTTCCTATAAGACCCACTGTCTTTTACTAACATTGGTCCTAGAGAGGAAACCTTAGTTATGGATATTCTGCAGTGAATAACAATGATTTTGTTCTTTTGCAGATAGTGTGTTCATCTGGCCTCTTCTAAGGTAGGAAAAAAGCTGCAGAACAGAAACGAAAGCATCTTTTGCTCCAGTTGTGAAGGAGAAAAAAAAAATCTCAAGAGAAAATGAAAAGAAGGCAAGGGCTTATGTTATATTGTCTTTTTTTGTGTGTGTATGCCTGGAAATAGCTTGTGTTCTTCCCCTCCTATCATCATAAGGAGAGATGAGAAGAAGAGGTCCCTCATCTCTTTTGAGAACAGTACTGATGCAGTTTAAACTTAGCAGCTCTCTAGGTAACACTGTCAATTCTGCTTTGACAATTAGCGATGAAGGAAATTGTCCTGAAGCAAGGGATGTTAATATTTCAGTAGGTGGCATTGTCTCTGCTCAGTCAGTGTAGCTAGAGGGCATTTTGATGATGGTGTTTCAAAACATAAAGCTGACATCCTGGTCCCTTGTAGCTGTTGAGATAAAAGCCGGGGATATTTTAACAAAGACGAATAATAATAGGGAAATCTACTTGTGATTGTCTTCATCTTTAGTTAATGTAAAATGAGGTGAACACATGCTCCTAAATACCTTTGCTCTTAACTCTTTTCAGTGATCTGTGCACTGACAGTGCAGGAGCTTCCCCTAGTTAATATTAATATTGAATTTGTATCCTTAGGCAAATGGAGAACAATTCGTATGAATTAGAAATTTTATCAGGATTTAAGTAAACAAAGGTCCAGACTGCAAAGAAAGGGCTCTGGGAAGAAAAATAGTCTGCACAAATGGTTGTTACTTGGCCCTTATTAGGCTGCATTCTCAAAACCTTTAAGCTGGTCTCTCCTACCACAACTCCTGCCCTCTGAACTTTTTTATCTGAGCAATTTGTCAGTATGGGTTGGGATACAGAGCATTACCTTTACCTGTGCCCTCTCTTATGAAAATTGATTTATATGTTCTCAGTGTGTTGGGGGGAAAAGTCACAACTCAGATTGTCATTCTGCAAATGCACCCTGAGTTTTTAAAAATCCCATCTATTCCTGTGTACAAAGCAGCAACTGACTGTACTGTAACCATGGAGACCCGCAGCAGATTCAGGAGTTGATTTTAAGTCTCATGTTTCATACCAAAAAATGTTAGAAACTCTGCATCACAGAGGTGACAAAGTCAGCCTGGGGGGGGGGGGGGGGG